>JAYKKM010000457.1:0-103643 GCA_035772405.1 Chrysogorgia sp. JL179-B06 | reverse complement strand
AACGAGCAAATACAAGGCATTGATGAGCAAATACAAGGCATTGATGAGCAAATACAAGGCATTGACTAGCAAATACAAGGCATCGACGAGCAAATACAAGGCATCAACGAGCAAATACATGTACAAGGCATTGACTAGCAAATACAACGCATTGACGAGCAAATACAATGCATTGACGAGCAAATACAAGGCATTGACGAGCAAATACAATGCATTGACGAGCAAATACAAGGCATCGACGAGCAAATACAAGGCATTGACTAGCAAATACAAGGCACTGAGGAGCAAATACAAGGCATCGACGAGCAAATACAAGGCATTGATGAGCAATTACAACTCATTGACTAGCAAATACAAGGCATTGATGAGCAAATACAAGGCATTGACTGACAAATACAATGCATTGACTGACAAATACAATGCATTGACTAGCAAATACAAGGCATTGACGAGCAAATACAAGGCAATGACGAGCAAATACAAGGCATCAACGAGCAAATACAAGGCATTGACTATCAAATACAAGGCATTGACGAGCAAATACAATGCATTGACGAGCAAATACAAGGCATCAACGAGCAAATACAAGGCATTGAAGAGCAAATACAAGGCATTGACGAGCAAATACAAGGCATTGACGAGCAAATACAAGGCATCAACGAGCAAATACAAGGCATTGACGAGCAAATACAAGGCATTGACTACCAATTACAAGGCATTGACTAGCAAATACAAGGCATTGACGAGCAAATACAAAGCATTGACGAGCAAATAAAAGGCATTGACGAGCAAATAGAAGGCATTGACGAGAAAATACAAGGCATCGACGAGCAAATACAAGGCATCAACGAGCAAATACAAGGCATTGACTAGCAAATACAAGGCATTGACGAGCAAATACAAGTCATTGACGAGCAAATACAAGGCATCAACGAGCAAATACAAGGCATTGATGAGCAAATACAAGGCATTGATGAGCAAATACAAGGCATTGACTAGCAAATACAAGGCATCGACGAGCAAATACAAGGCATCAACGAGCAAATACATGTACAAGGCATTGACTAGCAAATACAACGCATTGAAGAGCAAATACAAGGCATTGATGAGCAAATACAAGGCATTGACTAGCAAATACAAGGCATTGACTACCAATTACAAGGCATTGACTAGCAAATACAATGCATTGACGAGCAAATACAAGGCATCAACGAGCAAATACAAGGCATTGAAGAGCAAATACAAGGCATTGGCGAGCAAATACAAGGCATCGACGAGCAAATACAAGGCATCAACGAGCAAATACAAGGCATTGGCTAGCAAATACAAGGCATTGACGAGCAAATACAAGGCAATGACGAGCAAATACAAGGCATCAACTAGCAAATACAAGGCATTGACTATCAAATACAAGGCATTGACGAGCAAATACAATGCATTGACGAGCAAATACAAGGCATTGACGAGCAAATACAAGGCATCAACGAGCAAATACAAGGCATTGACTAGCAAATACAAGGCATTGACGAGCAAATACAAGACACTGACGAGCAAATACAAGGCATCAACGAGCAAATACAAGGCATTGATGAGCAAATACAAGGCATTGATGAGCAAATACAAGGCATTGACTAGCAAATACAAGGCATCGACGAGCAAATACAACGCATCAACGAGCAAATACATGTACAAGGCATTGACTAGCAAATACAACGCATTGACTATCAAATACAAGGCATTGACTACCAATTACAAGGCATTGACTAGCAAATACAATGCATTGACGAGCAAATACAAGGCATCAACGAGCAAATACAAGGCATTGAAAAGCAAATACAAGGCATTGGCGAGCAAATACAAGGCATCGACGAGCAAATACAAGGCATCAACGAGCAGATATAAGGCATTGACTAGCAAATACAAGGCATTGACGAGCAAATACAAGGCAATGACGAGCAAATACAAGGCATCAACGAGCAAATACAAGGCATTGACTATCAAATACAAGGCATTGACGAGCAAATACAATGCATTGACGAGCAAATACAAGGCATCAACGAGCAAATACAAGGCATTGAAGAGCAAATACAAGGCATTGACGAGCAAATACAAGGCATCGACGAGCAAATACAAGGCATCAACGAGCAAATACAAGGCATTGACGAGCAAATACAAGGCATTGACTAGCAAATACAAGGCATTGACTACCAATTACAAGGCATTGACTAGCAAATACAAGGCATTGACGAGCAAACACAAGGCATCAACGAGCAAATACAAGGCATTGACTATCAAATACAAGGCATTGACGAGCAAATACAAGGCATTAGCGAGCAAATACAAGGCAATGACTAGCAAATACAAGGCATTGACTAGCAAATACAAGGCATGGACGAGCAAATACAAGGCATTGACGAGCAAATACAAGGCATTGACTAGCAAATACAAGGCATTGACGAGCAAATACAATGCATTGGCGAGCAAATACAAGGCATCAACGAGCAAATACAAGGCATTGAAGAGCAAATACAAGGCATTGAAGAGCAAATACAAGGCATTGACGAGCAAATACAAGGCATCAACGAGCAAATACAAGGCATTGACTAGCAAATACAAGGCATTGACGAGCAAATACAAGGCAATGACGAGCAAATACAAGGCATCAACGAGCAAATACAAGGCATTGACTAGCAAATACAAGGCATTGACGAGCAAATACAATGCATTGACGAGCAAATACAAGGCATCAACGAGCAAATACAAGGCATTGAAGAGCAAATACAAGGCATTGACGAGCAAATACAAGGCATCGACGAGCAAATACAAGGCATCAACGAGCAAATACAAGGCATTGACGAGCAAATACAAGGCATTGACTAGCAAATACAAGGCATTGACTACCAATTACAAGGCATTGACTAGCAAATACAAGGCATTGACGAGCAAACACAAGGCATCAACGAGCAAATACAAGGCATTGACTATCAAATACAAGGCATTGACGAGCAAATACAAGGCATTAGCGAGCAAATACAAGGCAATGACTAGCAAATACAAGGCATTGACTAGCAAATACAAGGCATGGACGAGCAAATACAAGGCATTGACGAGCAAATACAAGGCATTGACTAGCAAATACAAGGCATTGACTACCAATTACAAGGCATTGACTAGCAAATACAAGGCATTGACGAGCAAACACAAGGCATCAACGAGCAAATACAAGGCATCAACGAGCAAATACAAGGCATTGAAGAGCAAATACAAGGCATTGACGAGCAAATACAAGGCATCGACGAGCAAATACAAGGCATCAACGAGCAAATACAAGGCATTGACTAGCAAATACAAGGCATTGACTACCAATTACAAGGCATTGACTAGCAAATACAAGGCATTGACGAGCAAACACAAGGCATCAACGAGCAAATACAAGGCATTGACTATCAAATACAAGGCATTGACGAGCAAATACAAGGCATTAGCGAGCAAATACAAGGCAATGATTAGCAAATACAAGGCATTGACTAGCAAATACAAGGCATGGACGAGCAAATACAAGGCATTGACGAGCAAATACAAGGCATTGACTAGCAAATACAAGGCATTGACTACCAATTACAAGGCATTGACTAGCAAATACAAGGCATTGACGAGCAAACACAAGGCATCAACGAGCAAATACAAGGCATTGACGAGCAAATACAAGGCATTGAATAGCAAATACAAGGCATCAACGAGCAAATACAAGGCATTGATGAGCAAATACAAGGCATTTATGAGCAAATACAAGGCATTGACTGACAAATACAATGCATTGACTAGCAAATACAAGGCATTGACGAGCAAATACAAGGCATTGACGAGCAAATACAAGGCATGGACGAGCAAATACAAGGCATTGACGAGCAAATACAAGGCATTGACTAGCAAATACAAGGCATTGACTACCAATTACAAGGCATTGACTAGCAAATACAAGGCATTGACGAGCAAACACAAGGCATCAACGAGCAAATACAAGGCATTGACGAGCAAATACAAGGCATTGAATAGCAAATACAAGGCATCAACGAGCAAATACAAGGCATTGATGTGCAAATACAAGGCATTTATGAGCAAATACAAGGCATTGACTGACAAATACAATGCATTGACTAGCAAATACAAGGCATTGACGAGCAAATACAAGGCATTGATGAGCAAATACAAGGCATTGACTAGCAAATACAAGGCATTCACGAGGAAATACAAGCCATCAGCGAGCAAATACAAGGCATTTACTAGCAAATACAAGGCATTGACTAGCAAATACAAGGCAGTGACGAGCAAATACAAGGCATTGAATATCAAATACAAGGCATTGAGGAGCAAATACAAGCATTGACGAGCAAATACAAGGCATCGACGAGCAAATACAAAGCATTGACGAGCAAATAAAAGGCATTGACGAGCAAATAGAAGGCATTGACGAGAAAATACAAGGCATCGACGAGCAAATACAAGGCATCAACGAGCAAATACAAGGCATTGACTAGCAAATACAAGGCATTGACGAGCAAATACAAGGCATTGACGAGCAAATACAAGGCATTGACCAGCAAATACAAGGCATCGACTACCAATTACAAGGCATTGACAAGCAAATACAAGGCATTGACGAGCAAATACAAGGCATCAACGAGCAAATACAAGGCATTGAAGAGCAAATACAAGGCATTGACGAGCAAATACAAGGCATCGACGAGCAAATACAAGGCATCAACGAGCAAATACAAGGCATTGACGAGCAAATACAAGGCATTGACTAGCAAATACAAGGCATTGACTACCAATTACAAGGCATTGACTAGCAAATACAAGGCATTGACGAGCAAACACAAGGCATCAACGAGCAAATACAAGGCATTGACTATCAAATACAAGGCATTGACGAGCAAATACAAGGCATTAGCGAGCAAATACAAGGCAATGACTAGCAAATAGAAGGCATTGACTAGCAAATACAAGGCATGGACGAGCAAATACAAGGCATTGACGAGCAAATACAAGGCATTGACAAGCAAATACAAGGCATTGACGAGCAAATACAATGCATTGGCGAGCAAATACAAGGCATCAACGAGCAAATACAAGGCATTGAAGAGCAAATACAAGGCATTGAAGAGCAAATACAAGGCATTGACGAGCAAATACAAGGCATCAACGAGCAAATACAAGGCATTGACTAGCAAATACAAGGCATTGACGAGCAAATACAAGGTAATGACGAGCAAATACAAGGCATCAACGAGCAAATACAAGGCATTGACGAGCAAATACAAGGCATTGACGAGCAAATACAATGCATTGACGAGCAAATACAAGGCATCAACGAGCAAATACAAGGCATTGAAGAGCAAATACAAGGCATTGACGAGCAAATACAAGGCATCGACGAGCAAATACAAGGCATCAACGAGCAAATACAAGGCATTGACGAGCAAATACAAGGCATTGACTAGCAAATACAAGGCATTGACTACCAATTACAAGGCATTGACTAGCAAATACAAGGCATTGACGAGCAAACACAAGGCATCAACGAGCAAATACAAGGCATTGACTATCAAATACAAGGCATTGACGAGCAAATACAAGGCATTAGCGAGCAAATACAAGGCAATGACTAGCAAATACAAGGCATTGACTAGCAAATACAAGGCATGGACGAGCAAATACAAGGCATTGACGAGCAAATACAAGGCATTGACTAGCAAATACAAGGCATTGACTACCAATTACAAGGCATTGACTAGCAAATACAAGGCATTGACGAGCAAACACAAGGCATCAACGAGCAAATACAAGGCATCAACGAGCAAATACAAGGCATTGAAGAGCAAATACAAGGCATTGACGAGCAAATACAAGGCATCGACGAGCAAATACAAGGCATCAACGAGCAAATACAAGGCATTGACTAGCAAATACAAGGCATTGACTACCAATTACAAGGCATTGACTAGCAAATACAAGGCATTGACGAGCAAACACAAGGCATCAACGAGCAAATACAAGGCATTGACTATCAAATACAAGGCATTGACGAGCAAATACAAGGCATTAGCGAGCAAATACAAGGCAATGACTAGCAAATACAAGGCATTGACTAGCAAATACAAGGCATGGACGAGCAAATACAAGGCATTGACGAGCAAATACAAGGCATTGACTAGCAAATACAAGGCATTGACTACCAATTACAAGGCATTGACTAGCAAATACAAGGCATTGACGAGCAAACACAATGCATCAACGAGCAAATACAAGGCATTGACGAGCAAATACAAGGCATTGAATAGCAAATACAAGGCATCAACGAGCAAATACAAGGCATTGATGAGCAAATACAAGGCATTTATGAGCAAATACAAGGCATTGACTGACAAATACAATGCATTGACTAGCAAATACAAGGCATTGACGAGCAAATACAAGGCATTGACGAGCAAATACAAGGCATGGACGAGCAAATACAAGGCATTGACGAGCAAATACAAGGCATTGACTAGCAAATACAAGGCATTGACTACCAATTACAAGGCATTGACTAGCAAATACAAGGCATTGACGAGCAAACACAAGGCATCAACGAGCAAATACAAGGCATTGACGAGCAAATACAAGGCATTGAATAGCAAATACAAGGCATCAACGAGCAAATACAAGGCATTGATGTGCAAATACAAGGCATTTATGAGCAAATACAAGGCATTGACTGACAAATACAATGCATTGACTAGCAAATACAAGGCATTGACGAGCAAATACAAGGCATTGATGAGCAAATACAAGGCATTGACAAGCAAATACAAGGCATTCACGAGGAAATACAAGCCATCAGCGAGCAAATACAAGGCATTTACTAGCAAATACAAGGCATTGACTAGCAAATACAAGGCATTGACGAGCAAATACAAGGCATTGAATATCAAATACAAGGCATTGAGGAGCAAATACAAGCATTGACGAGCAAATACAAGGCATCGACGAGCAAATACAAAGCATTGACGAGCAAATAAAAGGCATTGACGAGCAAATAGAAGGCATTGACGAGAAAATACAAGGCATCGACGAGCAAATACAAGGCATCGACGAGCAAATACAAGGCATTGACTAGCAAATACAAGGCATTGACGAGCAAATACAAGGCATTGACGAGCAAATACAAGGCATTGACCAGCAAATACAAGGCATCGACTACCAATTACAAGGCATTGACAAGCAAATACAAGGCATTGACGAGCAAACACAAGGCATCAACGAGCAAATACAAGGCATTGACTACCAAATACAAGGCATTGACGAGCAAATACAAGGCATTAGCGAGCAAATACAAGGCAATGACTAGCAAATACAAGGCATTGACTAGCAAATACAAGGCATTGACGAGCAAATACAAGGCATTGACGAGCAAATACAAGGCATTGACTAGCAAATACAAGGCATTGACTACCAATTACAAGGCATTGACTAGCAAATACAAGGCATTGACGAGCAAACACAAGGCATCAACGAGCAAATACAAGGCATTGACGAGCAAATACAAGGCATTGAATAGCAAATACAAGGCATCAACGAGCAAATACAAGGCATTGATGAGCAAATACAAGGCATTTATGAGCAAATACAAGGCATTGACTGACAAATACAATGCATTGACTAGCAAATACAAGGCATTGACGAGCAAATACAAGGCATTGACGAGCAAATACAAGGCATGGACGAGCAAATACAAGGCATTGACGAGCAAATACAAGGCATTGACTAGCAAATACAAGGCATTGACTACCAATTACAAGGCATTGACTAGCAAATACAAGGCATTGAAGAGCAAACACAAGGCATCAACGAGCAAATACAAGGCATTGACGAGCAAATACAAGGCATTGAATAGCAAATACAAGGCATCAACGAGCAAATACAAGGCATTGATGTGCAAATACAAGGCATTTATGAGCAAATACAAGGCATTGACTGACAAATACAATGCATTGACTAGCAAATACAAGGCATTGACGAGCAAATACAAGGCATTGATGAGCAAATACAAGGCATTGACTAGCAAATACAAGGCATTCACGAGGAAATACAAGCCATCAGCGAGCAAATACAAGGCATTTACTAGCAAATACAAGGCATTGACTAGCAAATACAAGGCATTGACGAGCAAATACAAGGCATTGAATATCAAATACAAGGCATTGAGGAACAAATACAAGCATTGACGAGCAAATACAAGGCATCGACGAGCAAATACAAAGCATTGACGAGCAAATAAAAGGCATTGACGAGCAAATAGAAGGCATTGACGAGAAAATACAAGGCATCGACGAGCAAATACAAGGCATCAACGAGCAAATACAAGGCATGGACGAGCAAATACAAGGCATTGACGAACAAATACAAGGCATTGACTAGCAAATACAAGGCATTGACTACCAATTACAAGGCATTGACTAGCAAATACAAGGCATTGACGAGCAAACACAAGGCATCAACGAGCAAATACAAGGCATTGACTACCAAATACAAGGCATTGACGAGCAAATACAAGGCATTAGCGAGCAAATACAAGGCAATGACTAGCAAATACAAGGCATTGACTAGCAAATACAAGGCATGGACGAGCAAATACAAGGCATTGACGAACAAATACAAGGCATTGACTAGCAAATACAAGGCATTGACTACCAATTACAAGGCATTGACTAGCAAATACAAGGCATTGACGAGCAAACACAAGGCATCAACGAGCAAATACAAGGCATTGACTACCAAATACAAGGCATTGACGAGCAAATACAAGCCATTAGCGAGCAAATACAAGGCAATGACTAGCAAATACAAGGCATTGACTAGCAAATACAAGGCATTGACTACCAATTACAAGGCATTGACTAGCAAATACAAGGCATTGACGAGCAAACACAAGGCATCAACGAGCAAATACAAGGCATTGACTACCAAATACAAGGCATTGACGAGCAAATACAAGGCATTAGCGAGCAAATACAAGGCATTGATGAGCAAATACAAGGCATTTATGAGCAAATACAAGGCATTGACTGACAAATACAATGCATTGACTAGCAAATACAAGGCATTGACGAGCAAATACAAGGCATTGACGAGCAAATACAAGGCATGGACGAGCAAATACAAGGCATTGACGAGCAAATACAAGGCATTGACTAGCAAATACAAGGCATTGACTACCAATTACAAGGCATTGACTAGCAAATACAAGGCATTGACGAGCAAACACAAGGCATCAACGAGCAAATACAAGGCATTGACGAGCAAATACAAGGCATTGAATAGCAAATACAAGGCATCAACGAGCAAATACAAGGCATTGATGTGCAAATACAAGGCATTTATGAGCAAATACAAGGCATTGACTGACAAATACAATGCATTGACTAGCAAATACAAGGCATTGACGAGCAAATACAAGGCATTGATGAGCAAATACAAGGCATTGACAAGCAAATACAAGGCATTCACGAGGAAATACAAGCCATCGACGAGCAAATACAAGGCATTTACTAGCAAATACAAGGCATTGACTAGCAAATACAAGGCAGTGACGAGCAAATACAAGGCATTGAATATCAAATACAAGGCATTGAGGAGCAAATACAAGCATTGACGAGCAAATACAAGGCATCGACGAGCAAATACAAAGCATTGACGAGCAAATAAAAGGCATTGACGAGCAAATAGAAGGCATTGACGAGAAAATACAAGGCATCGACGAGCAAATACAAGGCATCAACGAGCAAATACAAGGCATTGACTAGCAAATACAAGGCATTGACGAGCAAATACAAGGCATTGACGAGCAAATACAAGGCATTGACTAGCAAATACAAGGCATTGACTACCAATTACAAGGCATTGACAAGCAAATACAAGGCATTGACGAGCAAACACAAGGCATCAACGAGCAAATACAAGGCATTGACTACCAAATACAAGGCATTGACGAGCAAATACAAGGCATTAGCGAGCAAATACAAGGCAATGACTAGCAAATACAAGGCATTGACTAGCAAATACAAGGCATGGACGAGCAAATACAAGGCATTGACGAGCAAATACAAGGCATTGACTAGCAAATACAAGGCATTGACTACCAATTACAAGGCATTGACTAGCAAATACAAGGCATTGACGAGCAAACACAAGGCATCAACGAGCAAATACAAGGCATTGACGAGCAAATACAAGGCATTGAATAGCAAATACAAGGCATCAACGAGCAAATACAAGGCATTGATGAGCAAATACAAGGCATTTATGAGCAAATACAAGGCATTGACTGACAAATACAATGCATTGACTAGCAAATACAAGGCATTGACGAGCAAATACAAGGCATTGACGAGCAAATACAAGGCATGGACGAGCAAATACAAGGCATTGACGAGCAAATACAAGGCATTGACTAGCAAATACAAGGCATTGACTACCAAATACAAGGCATTGACTAGCAAATACAAGGCATTGAAGAGCAAACACAAGGCATCAACGAGCAAATACAAGGCATTGACGAGCAAATACAAGGCATTGAATAGCAAATACAAGGCATCAACGAGCAAATACAAGGCATTGATGAGCAAATACAAGGCATTTATGAGCAAATACAAGGCATTGACTGACAAATACAATGCATTGACTAGCAAATACAAGGCATTGACGAGCAAATACAAGGCATTGATGAGCAAATACAAGGCATTGACGAGCAAATACAAGGCATTGACGAGCAAATACAAGGCATTGACTAGCAAATACAAGGCATTGACGAGCAAATACAAGGCATTGACGAGCAAATACAAGGCATTGACTAGCAAATACAAGGCATTGACGAGCAAATACAAGGCATTGACGAGCAAATACAAGGCATAAGGCATTGACTAGCAAATACAAGGCAGTGACGAGCAAATACAAGGCATTGAATAGCAAATACAAGGCATTGAGGAGCAAATACAAGGCATTGACGAGCAAATACAAGGCATCGACGAGCAAATACAAGGCATTGACGAGCAAATACAAGGCATTGACGAGCAAATACAAGGCATTGACGAGCAAATACAAGGCATTGACGAGCAAATACAAGGCATTGACGAGCAAATACAAGGCATTGACGAGCAAATACAAGGCATTGACGAGCAAATACAAGGCATTGACGAGCAAATACAAGGCATTGACGAGCAAATTACAAGGCATTGACTAGCAAATACAAGGCATTGACGAGCAAATACAAGGCATCAACGAGCAAATACAAGGCATTGACGAGCAAATACAAGGCATTGACGAGCAAATACAAGGCATTGCGAGCAAATACAAGGCATTGACGAGCAAATACAAGGCATTGACGAGCAAATACAAGGCATGGGACGAGCAAATACAAGGCATTGACGAGCAAATACAAGGCATTGACGAGCAAATACAAGGCATTGACGAGCAAATACAAGGCATTGACTAGCAAATACAAGGCATTGACGAGCAAATACAAGGCATCAACGAGCAAATACAAGGCATTGACGAGCAAATACAAGGCATTGACGAGCAAATACAAGGCATGACGAGCAAATACAAGGCATTGACGAGCAAATACAAGGCATTGACTAGCAAATACAAGGCATTGACTACCAAATACAAGGCATTGACTAGCAAATACAAGGCATTGACGAGCAAATACAAGGCATCAACGAGCAAATACAAGGCATTGACTACCAAATACAAGGCATTGACGAGCAAATACAAGGCATTAGCGAGCAAATACAAGGCAATGACTAGCAAATACAAGGCATTGACTAGCAAATACAAGGCATGGACGAGCAAATACAAGGCATTGACGAGCAAATACAAGGCATTGACTAGCAAATACAAGGCATTGACTAGCAAATACAAGGCATTGACGAGCAAATACAAGGCATTGACGAGCAAATACAAGGCATTGACGAGCAAATACAAGGCATTGACGAGCAAATACAAGGCATTGACGAGCAAATACAAGGCATTGACTAGCAAATACAAGGCATTGACTAGCAAATACAAGGCATTGACGAGCAAATACAAGGCATTGACGAGCAAATACAAGGCATTGACTAGCAAATACAAGGCATTGACTACCAATTACAAGGCATTGACTAGCAAATACAAGGCATTGACGAGCAAACACAAGGCATCAACGAGCAAATACAAGGCATTGACTACCAAATACAAGGCATTGACGAGCAAATACAAGGCATTAGCGAGCAAATACAAGGCAATGACTAGCAAATACAAGGCATTGACTAGCAAATACAAGGCATTGACGAGCAAATACAAGGCATTGACGAACAAATACAAGGCCTAGCAAATACAAGGCATTGACTAGCAAATACAAGGCATTGACGAGCAAACACAAGGCATCAACGAGCAAATACAAGGCATTGACTAGCAAATACAAGGCATTGACGAGCAAATACAAGGCATTAGCGAGCAAATACAAGGCAATGACTAGCAAATACAAGGCATTGACTAGCAAATACAAGGCATGGACGAGCAAATACAAGGCATTGACGAGCAAATACAAGGCATTGACTAGCAAATACAAGGCATTGACTACCAATTACAAGGCATTGACTAGCAAATACAAGGCATTGACGAGCAAACACAAGGCATCAACGAGCAAATACAAGGCATTGACTACCAAATACAAGGCATTGACGAGCAAATACAAGGCATTAGCGAGCAAATACAAGGCAATGACTAGCAAATACAAGGCATTGACTAGCAAATACAAGGCATTGACGAGCAAATACAAGGCATTGACGAGCAAATACAAGGCATTGACTAGCAAATACAAGGCATTGACTACCAAATACAAGGCATTGACTAGCAAATACAAGGCATTGACGAGCAAACACAAGGCATCAACGAGCAAATACAAGGCATTGACGAGCAAATACAAGGCATTGACGAGCAAATACAAGGCATTAGCGAGCAAATACAAGGCATTGACTAGCAAATACAAGGCATTGACTAGCAAATACAAGGCATTGACGAGCAAATACAAGGCATTGACGAGCAAATACAAGGCATTGACGAGCAAATACAAGGCATTGACGAGCAAATACAAGGCATTGACGAGCAAATACAAGGCATTGACGAGCAAATACAAGGCATCAACGAGCAAATACAAGGCATTGACGAGCAAATACAAGGCATTGAATAGCAAATACAAGGCATTGACGAGCAAATACAAGGCATTGATGAGCAAATACAAGGCATTTATGAGCAAATACAAGGCATTGACGAGCAAATACAAGGCATTGACTAGCAAATACAAGGCATTGACGAGCAAATACAAGGCATTGACGAGCAAATACAAGGCATTGACGAGCAAATACAAGGCATTGACGAGCAAATACAAGGCATTGACGAGCAAATACAAGGCATTGACGAGCAAATACAAGGCATTGACGAGCAAATACAAGGCATGGACGAGCAAATACAAGGCATTGACGAGCAAATACAAGGCATTGACTAGCAAATACAAGGCATTGACTACCAATTACAAGGCATTGACTAGCAAATACAAGGCATTGACGAGCAAACACAAGGCATCAACGAGCAAATACAAGGCATTGACGAGCAAATACAAGGCATTGAATAGCAAATACAAGGCATCAACGAGCAAATACAAGGCATTGACGAGCAAATACAAGGCATTTATGAGCAAATACAAGGCATTGACTGACAAATACAATGCATTGACTAGCAAATACAAGGCATTGACGAGCAAATACAAGGCATTGATGAGCAAATACAAGGCATTGACTAGCAAATACAAGGCATTCACGAGGAAATACAAGCCATCAGCGAGCAAATACAAGGCATTTACTAGCAAATACAAGGCATTGACTAGCAAATACAAGGCAGTGACGAGCAAATACAAGGCATTGACGAGCAAATACAAGGCATTGAGGAGCAAATACAAGCATTGACGAGCAAATACAAGGCATTGACGAGCAAATACAAGGCATTGACGAGCAAATACAAGGCATTGACGAGCAAATACAAGGCATTGACGAGCAAATACAAGGCATCGACGAGCAAATACAAGGCATCAACGAGCAAATACAAGGCATTGACTAGCAAATACAAGGCATTGACGAGCAAATACAAGGCATTGACGAGCAAATACAAGGCATTGACCAGCAAATACAAGGCATTGACGAGCAAATACAAGGCATTGACTAGCAAATACAAGGCATGGACGAGCAAATACAAGGCATTGACGAGCAAATACAAGGCATTGACTAGCAAATACAAGGCATTGACTACCAATTACAAGGCATTGACTAGCAAATACAAGGCATTGACGAGCAAACACAAGGCATCAACGAGCAAATACAAGGCATTGACGAGCAAATACAAGGCATTGAATAGCAAATACAAGGCATCAACGAGCAAATACAAGGCATTGATGAGCAAATACAAGGCATTTATGAGCAAATACAAGGCATTGACTGAGCAAATACAATGCATTGACTAGCAAATACAAGGCATTGACGAGCAAATACAAGGCATTGATGAGCAAATACAAGGCATTGACTAGCAAATACAAGGCATTCACGAGCAAATACAAGGCATCAGCGAGCAAATACAAGGCATTTACTAGCAAATACAAGGCATTGACTAGCAAATACAAGGCAGTGACGAGCAAATACAAGGCATTGACGAGCAAATACAAGGCATTGAGGAGCAAATACAAGCATTGACGAGCAAATACAAGGCATCGACGAGCAAATACAAAGCATTCACGAGCAAATACAAGGCATTGACGAGCAAATACAAGGCATTGACGAGCAAATACAAGGCATTGACGAGCAAATACAAGGCATCAACGAGCAAATACAAGGCATTGACTAGCAAATACAAGGCATTGACGAGCAAATACAAGGCATTGACGAGCAAATACAAGGCATTGACTAGCAAATACAAGGCATTGACTACCAATTACAAGGCATTGACTAGCAAATACAAGGCATTGACGAGCAAACACAAGGCATCAACGAGCAAATACAAGGCATTGACGAGCAAATACAAGGCATTGAATAGCAAATACAAGGCATCAACGAGCAAATACAAGGCATTGATGAGCAAATACAAGGCATTTATGAGCAAATACAAGGCATTCACTAGCAAATACAAGGCATTGACTAGCAAATACAAGGCATTGACGAGCAAATACAAGGCATTGAATAGCAAATACAAGGCATTGAGGAGCAAATACAAGCATTGACGAGCAAATACAAGCATTGACGAGCAAATACAAGGCATCGACGAGCAAATACAATGCATTGACGAGCAAATACAAGGCATTGACGAGCAAATACAAGGCATTGACGAGCAAATACAAGGCATTGATGAGCAAATACAAGGCATTGACGAGCAAATACAAGGCATTCACGAGCAAATACAAGGCATTGACGAGCAAATACAAGGCATTTACTAGCAAATACAAGGCATTGACTAGCAAATACAAGGCATTGACGAGCAAATACAAGGCATTGAATATCAAATACAAGGTATTGAGGAGCAAATACAAGCATTGACGAGCAAATACAAGCATTGACGAGCAAATACAAGGCATCGACGAGCAAATACAAAGCATTGACGAGCAAATACAAGGCATTGACGAGCAAATACAAGGCATTGACGAGCAAATACAAGGCATCAACGAGCAAATACAAGGCATTGATGAGCAAATACAAGGCATTGACGAGCAAATACAAGGCATTGACGAGCAAATACAAGGCATCGACGAGCAAATACAAGGCATTGACTAGCAAATACAAGGCATTGACGAGCAAATACAAGGCATTGACGAGCAAATACAAGGCATTGACTAGCAAATACAAGGCATTGACGAGCAAATACAAGGCATTGACGAGCAAATACAAGGCATTGACGAGCAAATACAAGGCATTGACGAGCAAATACAAGGCATTGACGAGCAAATACAAGGCATTGACGAGCAAAGCAAATACAAGGCATTGACGAGCAAATACAAGGCATTGACGAGCAAATACAAGGCATTGACGAGCAAATACAAGGCATCAACGAGCAAATACAAGGCATTGAAGAGCAAATACAAGCATTGACGAGCAAATACAAGGCATTGACGAGCAAATACAAGGCATTGACGAGCAAATACAAGGCATTGACGAGCAAATACAAGGCATTGACGAGCAAATACAAGGCATTGACGAGCAAATACAAGGCATTGACGAGCAAATACAAGGCATTGACGAGCAAATACAAGGCATTGACGAGCAAATACAAGGCATCAACGAGCAAATACAAGGCATTGACGAGCAAATACAAGGCATTGACGAGCAAATACAAGGCATTGACGAGCAAATACAAGGCATTGAACGAGCAAATACAACAAGGCATTGGCGAGCAAATACAAGGCATTGACGAGCAAATACAAGGCATTCAACGAGCAAATACAAGGCATTGACTAGCAAATACAAGGCATTGACGAGCAAATACAAGGCATTGACGAGCAAATACAAGGCATTGACGAGCAAATACAAGGCATTGACTATCAAATACAAGGCATTGACGAGCAAATACAATGCATTGACGAGCAAATACTAGGCATCAACGAGCAAATACAAGGCATTGAAGAGCAAATACAAGGCATTGACGAGCAAATACAAGGCATCGACGAGCAAATACAAGGCATCAACGAGCAAATACAAGGCATTGACGAGCAAATACAAGGCATTGACTAGCAAATACAAGGCATTGACGAGCAAATACAAGGCATTGAACTAGCAAATACAAGGCATTGACGAGCAAATACAAGGCATTGACGAGCAAATACAAGGCATTGACGAGCAAATACAAGGCATTGACGAGCAAATACAAGGCATTAGCGAGCAAATACAAGGCATTGACTAGCAAATACAAGGCATTGACTAGCAAATACAAGGCATGGACGAGCAAATACAAGGCATTGACGAGCAAATACAAGGCATTGACTAGCAAATACAAGGCATTGACTACCAATTACAAGGCATTGACTAGCAAATACAAGGCATTGACGAGCAAACACAAGGCATCAACGAGCAAATACAAGGCATTGACGAGCAAATACAAGGCATTGAATAGCAAATACAAGGCATCAACGAGCAAATACAAGGCATTGATGAGCAAATACAAGGCATTTATGAGCAAATACAAGGCATTGACTGACAAATACAAGGCATTGACTAGCAAATACAAGGCATTGACGAGCAAATACAAGGCATTGATGAGCAAATACAAGGCATCGACGAGCAAATACAAGGCATTGACGAGCAAATACAAGGCATTGACTAGCAAATACAAGGCATTGACTACCAATTACAAGGCATTGACTAGCAAATACAAGGCATTGACGAGCAAACACAAGGCATCAACGAGCAAATACAAGGCATTGACGAGCAAATACAAGGCATTGAATAGCAAATACAAGGCATCAACGAGCAAATACAAGGCATTGACGAGCAAATACAAGGCATTGATGAGCAAATACAAGGCATTGACTAGCAAATACAAGGCATTGACGAGCAAATACAAGGCATTGACGAGCAAATACAAGGCATTTACTAGCAAATACAAGGCATTGACTAGCAAATACAAGGCAGTGACGAGCAAATACAAGGCATTGAACGATCAAATACAAGGCATTGAGGAGCAAATACAAGGCATTGACGAGCAAATACAAAGCATTGACGAGCAAATACAAGGCATTGACGAGCAAATACAAGGCATTGACGAGCAAATACAAGGCATTGACGAGCAAATACAAGGCATTGACGAGCAAATACAAGGCATCAACGAGCAAATACAAGGCATTGACGAGCAAATACAAGGCATTGACTAGCAAATACAAGGCATTGACGAGCAATTACAAGGCATTGACTAGCAAATACAAGGCATTGACGAGCAAATACAAGGCATCGACGAGCAAATACAAGGCATTGACTAGCAAATACAAGGCATGGACGAGCAAATACAAGGCATTGACGAGCAAATACAAGGCATTGACTAGCAAATACAAGGCATTGGCTACCAATTACAAGGCATTGACTAGCAAATACAAGGCATTGACGAGCAAACACAAGGCATCAACGAGCAAATACAAGGCATTGACGAGCAAATACCAGGCATTGAATAGCAAATACGAGGCATCAACGAGCAAATACAAGGCATTGATGAGCAAACACAAGGCATTTATGAGCAAATACAAGGCATTGACTGACAAATACAATGCATTGACTAGCAAATACAAGGCATTGACGAGCAAATACAAGGCATTGATGAGCAAATACAAGGCATGGACGAGCAAATACAAGGCATTGACGAGCAAATACAAGGCATTGACTAGCAAATACAAGGCATTGACTACCAATTACAAGGCATTGACTAGCAAATACAAGGCATTGACGAGCAAACACAAGGCATCAACGAGCAAATACAAGGCATTGACGAGCAAATACAAGGCATTGAATAGCAAATACAAGGCATCAACGAGCAAATACAAGGCATTGATGAGCAAATACAAGGCATTTATGAGCAAATACAAGGCATTGACTGACAAATACAATGCATTGACTAGCAAATACAAGGCATTGACGAGCAAATACAAGGCATTGATGAGCAAATACAAGGCATTGACTAGCAAATACAAGGCATTCACGAGGAAATACAAGCCATCAGCGAGCAAATACAAGGCATTGACTAGCAAATACAAGGCATTGACTAGCAAATACAAGGCATTGACGAGCAAATACAAGGCATTGACGAGCAAATACAAGGCATTGAATATCAAATACAAGGCATTGAGGAGCAAATACAAGCATTGACGAGCAAATACAAGGCATCGACGAGCAAATACAAAGCATTGACGAGCAAATAAAAGGCATTGACGAGCAAATAGAAGGCATTGACGAGAAAATACAAGGCATCGACGAGCAAATACAAGGCATCAACGAGCAAATACAAGGCATTGACTAGCAAATACAAGGCATTGACGAGCAAATACAAGGCATTGACGAGCAAATACAAGGCATTGACTAGCAAATACAAGGCATTGACAACCAATTACAAGGCATTGACTAGCAAATACAAGGCATTGACGAGCAAACACAAGGCATCAACGAGCAAATACAAGGCATTGACGAGCAAATACAAGGCATTGAATAGCAAATACAAGGCATCAACGAGCAAATACAAGGCATTGATGAGCAAATACAAGGCATTTATGAGCAAATACAAGGCATTCACTAGCAAATACAAGGCATTGACTAGCAAATACAAGGCATTGACGAGCAAATACAAGCATTGAATATCAAATACAAGGTATTGAGGAGCAAATACAAGCATTGACGAGCAAATACAAGCATTGACGAGCAAATACAAGGCATCGACGAGCAAATACAAAGATTTGATGAGCAAATAAAAGGCATTGACGAGCAAATAGAAGGCATTGACGAGCAAATACAAGGCATTGATGAGCAAATACAAGGCATTTATGAGCAAATACAAGGCATTCACGAGCAAATACAAGCCATCAGCGAGCAAATACAAGGCATTTACTAGCAAATACAAGGCATTGACTAGCAAATACAAGGCATTGACGAGCAAATACAAGGCATTGAATATCAAATACAAGGTATTGAGGAGCAAATACAAGCATTGACGAGCAAATACAAGCATTGACGAGCAAATACAAGGCATCGACGAGCAAATACAAAGCATTGACGAGCAAATACAAGGCATTGACGAGCAAATACAAGGCATTGACGAGCAAATACAAGGCATCAACGAGCAAATACAAGGCATTGATGAGCAAATACAAGGTATTGATGAGCAAATACAAGGCATTGACTAGCAAATACAAGGCATCGACGAGCAAATACAAGGCATCAACGAGCAAATACATGTACAAGGCATTGACTAGCAAATACAACGCATTGAAGAGCAAATACAAGGCATTGATGAGCAAATACAAGGCATTGACTAGCAAATACAAGGCATTGACTACCAATTACAAGGCATTGACTAGCAAATACAATGCATTGACGAGCAAACACAAGGCATCAACGAGCAAATACAAGGCATTGACGAGCAAATACAAGGCATTGAATAGCAAATACAAGGCATCAACGAGCAAATACAAGGCATTGATGAGCAAATACAAGGCATTTATGAGCAAATACAAGGCATTCACTAGCAAATACAAGGCATTGACTAGCAAATACAAGGCATTGACGAGCAAATACAAGCATTGAATATCAAATACAAGGTATTGAGGAGCAAATACAAGCATTGACGAGCAAATACAAGCATTGACGAGCAAATACAAGGCATCGACGAGCAAATACAAAGATTTGATGAGCAAATAAAAGGCATTGACGAGCAAATAGAAGGCATTGACGAGCAAATACAAGGCATTGATGAGCAAATACAAGGCATTTATGAGCAAATACAAGGCATTCACGAGCAAATACAAGCCATCAGCGAGCAAATACAAGGCATTTACTAGCAAATACAAGGCATTGACTAGCAAATACAAGGCATTGACGAGCAAATACAAGGCATTGAATATCAAATACAAGGTATTGAGGAGCAAATACAAGCATTGACGAGCAAATACAAGCATTGACGAGCAAATACAAGGCATCGACGAGCAAATACAAAGCATTGACGAGCAAATACAAGGCATTGACGAGCAAATACAAGGCATTGACGAGCAAATACAAGGCATCAACGAGCAAATACAAGGCATTGATGAGCAAATACAAGGTATTGATGAGCAAATACAAGGCATTGACTAGCAAATACAAGGCATCGACGAGCAAATACAAGGCATCAACGAGCAAATACAAGGCATTGACTAGCAAATACAAGGCATTGACGAGCAAATACAAGGCATTGACGAGCAAATACAAGGCATTGACTAGCAAATACAAGGCATTGACAACCAATTACAAGGCATTGACTAGCAAATACAAGGCATTGACGAGCAAACACAAGGCATCAACGAGCAAATACAAGGCATTGACGAGCAAATACAAGGCATTGAATAGCAAATACAAGGCATCAACGAGCAAATACAAGGCATTGATGAGCAAATACAAGGCATTTATGAGCAAATACAAGGCATTCACTAGCAAATACAAGGCATTGACTAGCAAATACAAGGCATTGACGAGCAAATACAAGCATTGACGAGCAAATACAAGCATTGACGAGCAAATACAAGGCATCGACGAGCAAATACAAGGCATTGACGAGCAAATACAAGGCATTGACGAGCAAATAGAAGGCATTTGACGAGCAAATACAAGCATTGACGAGCAAATACAAGGCATTGATGAGCAAATACAAGGCATTGACGAGCAAATACAAGGCATTGACGAGCAAATACAAGGCAAATACAAGCATTGACGAGCAAATACAAGGCATTGACGAGCAAATACAAGGCATTGACGAGCAAATACAAGGCATTGACGAGCAAATACAAGGCATTGACGAGCAAATACAAGGCATTGAGCAAATACAAGGCATTGACGAGCAAATACAAGGCATTGAGACGAGCAAATACAAGGCATTGACGAGCAAATACAAGGCATTGACGAGCAAATACAAGGCATTGACGAGCAAATACAAGGCATTGACGAGCAAATACAAGGCATAACGAGCAGAGCAATACAAGGCATTGACTAGCAAATACAAGGCATTGACGAGCAAATACAAGGCATCGACGAGCAAATACAAGGCATCAACGAGCAAATACAAGGCATTGACGAGCAAATACAAGGCATTGACTAGCAAATACAAGGCATGACTACCAATTACAAGGCATTGACTAGCAAATACAAGGCATTGACGAGCAAATACAAGGCATCAACGAGCAAATACATGTACAAGGCATTGACTAGCAAATACAACGCATTCAAGAGCAAATACAAGGCATTGATGAGCAAATACAAGGCATTGACTAGCAAATACAAGGCATTGACTACCAATTACAAGGCATTGACTAGCAAATACAATGCATTGACGAGCAAATACAAGGCATCAACGAGCAAATACAAGGCATTGAAGAGCAAATACAAGGCATTGGCGAGCAAATACAAGGCATCGACGAGCAAATACAAGGCATCAACGAGCAAATACAAGGCATTGACTAGCAAATACAAGGCATTGACGAGCAAATACAAGGCATCGACGAGCAAATACAAGGCATCAACGAGCAAATACAAGGCATTGACGAGCAAATACAAGGCATTGACTAGCAAATACAAGGCATTGACTACCAATTACAAGGCATTGTCTAGCAAATACAAGGCATTGACGAGCAAACACAAGGCATCAACGAGCAAATACAAGGCATTGACTATCAAATACAAGGCATTGACGAGCAAATACAAGGCATTAGCGAGCAAATACAAGGCAATGACTAGCAAATACAAGGCATTGACTAGCAAATATAAGGCATGGACGAGCAAATACAAGGCATTGACGAGCAAATACAAGGCATTGACTAGCAAATACAAGGCATTGACTACCAATTACAAGGCATTGACTAGCAAATACAAGGCATTGACGAGCAAACACAAGGCATCAACGAGCAAATACAAGGCATTGACGAGCAAATACAAGGCATTGAATAGCAAATACAAGGCATCAACGAGCAAATACAAGGCATTGATGAGCAAATACAAGGCATTTATGAGCAAATACAAGGCATTGACTGACAAATACAATGCATTGACTAGCAAATACAAGGCATTGACGAGCAAATACAAGGCATTGATGAGCAAATACAAGGCATGGACGAGCAAATACAAGGCATTGACGAGCAAATACAAGGCATTGACTAGCAAATACAAGGCATTGACTACCAATTACAAGGCATTGACTAGCAAATACAAGGCATTGACGAGCAAACACAAGGCATCAACGAACAAATACAAGGCATTGACGAGCAAATACAAGGCATTGAATAGCAAATACAAGGCATCAACGAGCAAATACAAGGCATTGATGAGCAAATACAAGGCATTTATGAGCAAATACAAGGCATTGACTGACAAATACAATGCACTGACTAGCAAATACAAGGCATTGACGAGCAAATACAAGGCATTGATGAGCAAATACAAGGCATTGACTAGCAAATACAAGGCATTCACGAGGAAATACAAGCCATCAGCGAGCAAATACAAGGCATTTACTAGCAAATACAAGGCATTGACTAGCAAATACAAGGCAGTGACGAGCAAATACAAGGCATTGAATATCAAATACAAGGCATTGAGGAGCAAATACAAGCATTGACGAGCAAATACGAGGCATCGACGAGCAAATACAAAGCATTGACGAGCAAATAAAAGGCATTGACGAGCAAATAGAAGGCATTGACGAGAAAATACAAGGCATCGACGAGCAAATACAAGGCATCAACGAGCAAATACAAGGCATTGACTAGCAAATACAAGGCATTGACGAGCAAATACAAGGCATTGACGAGCAAATACAAGGCATTGACTAGCAAATACAAGGCATTGACTACCAATTACAAGGCATTGACTAGCAAATACAAGGCATTGACGAGCAAACACAAGGCATCAACGAGCAAATACAAGGCATTGACGAGCAAATACAAGGCATTGAATATCAAATACAAGGTATTGAGGAGCAAATACAAGCATTGACGAGCAAATACAAGCATTGACGATCAAATACAAGGCATCGACGAGCAAATACAAAGCATTGACGAGCAAATAAAAGGCATTGACGAGCAAATAGAAGGCATTGACGAGCAAATACAAGGCATTGATGAGCAAATACAAGGCATTTATGAGCAAATACAAGGCATTCACGAGCAAATACAAGCCATCAGCGAGCAAATACAAGGCATTTACTAGCAAATACAAGGCATTGACTAGCAAATACAAGGCATTGACGAGCAAATACAAGGCATTGAATATCAAATACAAGGTATTGAGGAGCAAATACAAGCATTGACGAGCAAATACAAGCATTGACGAGCAAATACAAGGCATCGACGAGCAAATACAAAGCATTGACGAGCAAATACAAGGCATTGACGAGCAAATACAAGGCCTTGACGAGCAAATACAAGGCATCAACGAGCAAATACAAGGCATTGATGAGCAAATACAAGGCATTGATGAGCAAATACAAGGCATTTACTAGCAAATACAAGGCATCGACGAGCAAATACAAGGCATCAACGAGCAAATACATGTACAAGGCATTGACTAGCAAATACAACGCATTGAAGAGCAAATACAAGGCATTGATGAGCAAATACAAGGCATTGACTAGCAAATACAAGGCATTGACTACCAATTACAAGACATTGACTAGCAAATACAATGCATTGACGAGCAAATACAAGGCATCAACGAGCAAATACAAGGCATTGAAGAGCAAATACAAGGCATTGGCGAGCAAATACAAGGCATCGACGAGCAAATACAAGGCATCAACGAGCAAATACATGTACAAGGCATTGACTAGCAAATACAACGCATTGAAGAGCAAATACAAGGCATTGATGAGCAAATACAAGGCATTGACTAGCAAATACAAGGCATTGACTACCAATTACAAGACATTGACTAGCAAATACAATGCATTGACGAGCAAATACAAGGCATCAACGAGCAAATACAAGGCATTGAAGAGCAAATACAAGGCATTGGCGAGCAAATACAAGGCATCGACGAGCAAATACAAGGCATCAACGAGCAAATACAAGGCATTGACTAGCAAATACAAGGCATTGACGAGCAAATACAAGGCAATGACGAGCAAATACAAGGCATCAACGAGCAAATACAAGGCATTGACTATCAAATACAAGGCATTGACGAGCAAATACAATGCATTGACGAGCAAATACAAGGCATTGACTAGCAAATACAAGGCATTGACTACCAATTACAAGGCATTGACTAGCAAATACAAGGCATTGACGAGCAAACACAAGGCATCAACGAGCAAATACAAGGCATTGACGAGCAAATACAAGGCATTGAATAGCAAATACAAGGCATTGACGAGCAAATACAAGGCATTGATGAGCAAATACAAGGCATTTATGAGCAAATACAAGGCATTGACTGACAAATACAATGCATTGACTAGCAAATACAAGGCATTGGCGAGCAAATACAAGGCATTGATGAGCAAATACAAGGCATTGACTAGCAAATACAAGGCATTGAATATCAAATACAAGGTATTGAGGAGCAAATACAAGCATTGACGAGCAAATACAAGCATTGACGAGCAAATACAAGGCATCGACGAGCAAATACAAAGCATTGACGAGCAAATACAAGGCATTGACGAGCAAATACAAGGCATTGACGAGCAAATACAAGGCATCAACGAGCAAATACAAGGCATTGATGAGCAAATACAAGGCATTGATGAGCAAATACAAGGCATTGACTAGCAAATACAAGGCATCGACGAGCAAATACAAGGCATCAACGAGCAAATACATGTACAAGGCATTGACTAGCAAATACAACGCATTGAAGAGCAAATACAAGGCATTGATGAGCAAATACAAGGCATTGACTAGCAAATACAAGGCATTGACTACCAATTACAAGACATTGACTAGCAAATACAATGCATTGACGAGCAAATACAAGGCATCAACGAGCAAATACAAGGCATTGAAGAGCAAATACAAGTCATTGGCGAGCAAATACAAGGCATCGACGAGCAAATACAAGGCATCAACGAGCAAATACAAGGCATTGACTAGCAAATACAAGGCATTGACGAGCAAATACAAGGCAATGACGAGCAAATACAAGGCATCAACGAGCAAAACAAGGCATTGACTATCAAATACAAGGCATTGACGAGCAAATACAATGCATTGACGAGCAAATACAAGGCATTGACTAGCAAATACAAGGCATTGACTACCAATTACAAGGCATTGACTAGCAAATACAAGGCATTGACCAGCAAACACAAGGCATCAACGAGCAAATACAAGGCATTGACTATCAAATACAAGGCATTGACGAGCAAATACAAGGCATTAGCGAGCAAATACAAGGCAATGACAAGCAAATACAAGGCATTGACTAGCAAATACAAGGCATTGACTACCAATTACAAGGCATTGACTGGCAAATACAAGGCATTGACGAGCAAATACAAGGCATCAACGAGCAAATACAAGGCATTGACTATCAAATACAAGGCATTGACGAACAAATACAAGGCATTAGCGAGCAAATACAAGGCAATGACTAGCAAATACAAGGCATTGACTAGCAAATACAAGGCATGGACGAGCAAATACAAGGCATTGACGAGCAAATACAAGGCATTGGCTAGCAAATACAAGGCATTGACTACCAATTACAAGGCATTGACTAGCAAATACAAAGCATTGACGAGCAAACACAAGGCATCAACGAGCAAATACAAGGCATTGACGAGCAAATACAAGGCATTGAATAGCAAATACAAGGCATTGACGAGCAAATACAAGGCATTGATGAGCTAATACAAGGCATTTATGAGCAAATACAAGGCATTGACTGACAAATACAATGCATTGACTAGCAAATACAAGGCATTGACGAGCAAATACAAGGCATTGATGAGCAAATACAAGGCATTGACTAGCAAATACAAGGCATTGACGAGCAAACACAAGGCATCAACGAGCAAATACAAGGCATTGACGAGCAAATACAAGGCATTGAATAGCAAATACAAGGCATTGACGAGCAAATACAAGGCATTGATGAGCAAATACAAGGCATTTATGAGCAAATACAAGGCATTGACTGACAAATACAATGCATTGACGAGCAAATACAAGGCATTGATGAGCAAATACAAGGTATTGACTAGCAAATACATGGCATTCACGAGCAAATACAAGCCATCAGCGAGCAAATACAAGGCATTTACTAGCAAATACAAGCCATCAGCGAGCAAATACAAGGCATTGACGAGCAAATACAAGGCATTGACTAGCAAATACAAGGCATTGAGGAGCAAATACAAGCATTGACGAGTAAATACAAGCATTGACGAGCAAATACAAGTCATCGACGAGCAAATACAAAGCATTGACGAGCAAATAAAAGGCATTGACGAGCAAATAGAAGGCATTGACGAGAAAATACAAGGCATCGACGAGCAAATACAAGGCATCAACGAGCAAATACAAGGCATTGATGAGCAAATACAAGGCATTGATGAGCAAATACAAGGCATTGACTAGCAAATACAAGGCATCGACGAGCAAATACAAGGCATCAACGAGCAAATACATGTACAAGGCATTGACTAGCAAATACAACGCATTGACGAGCAAATACCATGCATTGACGAGCAAATACAAGGCATTGACGAGCAAATACAATGCATTGAAGAGCAAATACAAGGCATCGACGAGCAAATACAAGGCATTGACTAGCAAATACAAGGCACTGAGGAGCAAATACAAGGCATCGACGAGCAAATACAAGGCATTGATGAGCAATTACAACTCATTGACTAGCAAATACAAGGCATTGATGAGCAAATACAAGGCATTGATGAGCAAATACAAGGCATTGACTGACAAATACAATGCATTGACTAGCAAATACAAGGCATTGACGAGCAAATACAAGGCAATGACGAGCAAATACAAGGCATCAATGATCAAATACAAGGCATTGACTATCAAATACAAGGCATTGACGAGCAAATACAATGCATTGACGAGCAAATACAAGGCATGAACGAGCAAATACAAGGCATTGAAGAGCAAATACAAGGCATTGACGAGCAAATACAAGGCATCGACGAGCAAATACAAGGCATCAACGAGCAAATACAAGGCATTGACGAGCAAATACAAGGCATTGACTAGCAAATACAAGGCATTGACGAGCAAATACAAAGCATTGACGAGCAAATAAAAGGCATTGACGAGCAAATAGAAGGCATTGACGAGAAAATACAAGGTATCGACGAGCAAATACAAGGCATCAACGAGCAAATACAAGGCATTGACTAGCAAATACAAGGCATTGACGAGCAAATACAAGGCATTGACGAGCAAATACAAGGCATCAACGAGCAAATACAAGGCATTGATGAGCAAATACAAGGCATTGATGAGCAAATACAAGGCATTGACTAGCAAATACAAGGCATCGACGAGCAAATACAAGGCAGTAACGAGCAAATACATGTACAAGGCATTGACTAGCAAATACAACGCATTGAAGAGCAAATACAAGGCATTGATGAGCAAATACAAGGCATTGACTAGCAAATACAAGGCATTGACTACCAATTACAAGGCATTGACTAGCAAATACAATGCATTGACGAGCAAATACAAGGCATCAACGAGCAAATACAAGGCATTGAAGAGCAAATACAAGGCATTGGCGAGCAAATACAAGGCATCGACGAGCAAATACAAGGCATCAACGAGCAAATACAAGGCATTGGCTAGCAAATACAAGGCATTGACGAGCAAATACAAGGCAATGACGAGCAAATACAAGGCATCAACTAGCAAATACAGGGCATTGACTATCAAATACAAGGCATTGACGAGCAAATACAATGCATTGACGAGCAAATACAAGGCATTGACGAGCAAATACAAGGCATCGACGAGCAAATACAAGGCATCAACGAGCAAATACAAGGCATTGACGAGCAAATACAAGGCATTGAATATCAAATACAAGGCATTGAGGAGCAAATACAAGCACTGACGAGCAAATACAAGCATTGACGAGCAAATACAAGGCATCGACGAGCAAATACAAAGCATTGACGAGCAAATAAAAGGCATTGACGAGCAAATAAAAGGCATTGACGAGCAAATAGAAGGCATTGACGAGAAAATACAAGGCATCGACGAGCAAATACAAGGCATCAACGAGCAAATACAAGGCATTTACAAGCAAATACAACGCATTGACGAGCAAATACAATGCATTGACGAGCAAATACAAGGCATTGACGAGCAAATACAATGCATTGACGAGCAAATACAAGGCATTGATGAGCAAATACAAGGCATTGACGAGCAAATACTAGGCATCAAACGAGCAAATACAAGGCATTGACGAGCAAATACAAGGCATCGACGAGCAAATACAAGGCATTGACTAGCACATACAAGGCACTGAGGAGCAAATACAAGCATCGACGAGCAAATACAAGGCATTGATGAGCAATTACAACTCATTGACTAGCAAATACAAGGCATTGATGAGCAAATACAAGGCATTGATGAGCAAATACAAGGCATTGACTGACAAATACAATGCATTTACTAGCAAATACAAGGCATTGACGAGCAAATACAAGGCAATGACGAGCAAATACAAGGCATCAACGAGCAAATACAAGGCATTGACTATCAAATACAAGGCATTCACGAGCAAATACAATGCATTGACGAGCAAATACAAGGCATTGACGAGCAAATACAAGGCATTGAATATCAAATACAAGGCATTGAGGAGCAAATACAAGCACTGACGAGCAAATACAAGCATTGACGAGCAAATACAAGGCATCGACGAGCAAATACAAAGCATTGACGAGCAAATAAAAGGCATTGACGAGCAAATAAAAGGCATTGACGAGCAAATAGAAGGCATTGACGAGAAAATACAAGGCATCGACGAGCAAATACAAGGCATCAACGAGCAAATACAAGGCATTTACAAGCAAATACAACGCATTGACGAGCAAATACAATGCATTGACGAGCAAATACAAGGCATTGACGAGCAAATACAATGCATTGACGAGCAAATACAAGGCATTGACGAGCAAATACAAGGCATTGACGAGCAAATACAAGGCATCAACGAGCAAATACAAGGCATTGATGAGCAAATACAAGGCATTGATGAGCAAATACAAGGCATTGACTAGCAAATACAAGGCATCGACGAGCAAATACAAGGCATCAACGAGCAAATACATGTACAAGGCATTGACTAGCAAATACAACGCATTGAAGAGCAAATACAAGGCATTGATGAGCAAATACAAGGCATTGACTAGCAAATACAAGGCATTGACTACCAATTACAAGGCATTGACTAGCAAATACAATGCATTGACGAGCAAATACAAGGCATCAACGAGCAAATACAAGGCATTGAAGAGCAAATACAAGGCATTGGCGAGCAAATACAAGGCATCGACGAGCAAATACAAGGCATCAACGAGCAAATACAAGGCATTGGCTAGCAAATACAAGGCATTGACGAGCAAATACAAGGCAATGACGAGCAAATACAAGGCATCAACTAGCAAATACAGGGCATTGACTATCAAATACAAGGCATTGACGAGCAAATACAATGCATTGACGAGCAAATACAAGGCATTGACGAGCAAATACAAGGCATCGACGAGCAAATACAAGGCATCAACGAGCAAATACAAGGCATTGACGAGCAAATACAAGGCATTGAATATCAAATACAAGGCATTGAGGAGCAAATACAAGCACTGACGAGCAAATACAAGCATTGACGAGCAAATACAAGGCATCGACGAGCAAATACAAAGCATTGACGAGCAAATAAAAGGCATTGACGAGCAAATAAAAGGCATTGACGAGCAAATAGAAGGCATTGACGAGAAAATACAAGGCATCGACGAGCAAATACAAGGCATCAACGAGCAAATACAAGGCATTTACAAGCAAATACAACGCATTGACGAGCAAATACAATGCATTGACGAGCAAATACAAGGCATTGACGAGCAAATACAATGCATTGACGAGCAAATACAAGGCATTGATGAGCAAATACAAGGCATTGACGAGCAAATACTAGGCATCAAACGAGCAAATACAAGGCATTGACGAGCAAATACAAGGCATCGACGAGCAAATACAAGGCATTGACTAGCACATACAAGGCACTGAGGAGCAAATACAAGGCATCGACGAGCAAATACAAGGCATTGATGAGCAATTACAACTCATTGACGAGCAAATACAAGGCAATGACGAGCAAATACAAGGCATCAACGAGCAAATACAAGGCATTGACTATCAAATACAAGGCATTCACGAGCAAATGCAATGCATTGACGAGCAAATACAAGGCATCAACGAGCAAATACAAGGCATTGAAGAGCAAATACAAGGCATTGACGAGCAAATACAAGGCATCGACGAGCAAATACAAGGCATCAACGAGCAAATACAAGGCATTGACGAGCAAATACAAGGCATTGACTACCAATTACAAGTTATTGACTAGCAAATACAAGGCATTGACGAGCAAACACAAGGCATCAACGAGCAAATACAAGGCATTGACTATCAAATACAAGGCATTGACGAGCAAATACAAGGCATTAGCGAGCAAATACAAGGCAATGACTAGCAAATACAAGGCATTGACTAGCAAATACAAGGCATGGACGAGCAAATACAAGGCATTGACGAGCAAATACAAGGCATTGACTAGAAAATACAAGGCATTGACTACCAATTACAAGGAATTGACTAGCAAATACAAGGCATTGACGAGCAAACACAAGGCATCAACGAGCAAATACAAGGCATTGACGAGCAAATACAAGGCATTGAATAGCAAATACAAGGCATCAACGAGCAAATACAAGGCATTGATGAGCAAATACAAGGCATTTATGAGCAAATACAAGGCATTGACTGACAAATACAATGCATTGACTAGCAAATACAAGGCATTGACGAGCAAATACAAGGCATTGATGAGCAAATACAAGGCATTGACTAGCAAATACAAGGCATTCCCGAGCAAATACAAGCCATCAGCGAGCAAATACAAGGCATTTACTAGCAAATACAAGGCATTGACTAGAAAATACAAGGCATTGACGAGCAAATACAAGGCATTGAATATCAAATACAAGGCATTGAGGAGCAAATACAAGCATTGACGAGCAAATACAAGCATTGACGAGCAAATACAAGGCATCGACGAGCAAATACAAAGCATTGACGAACAAATAAAAGGCATTGACGAGCAAATACAAGGCATTGACGAGCAAATACAACGCATTGACGAGCAAATACAAGGCATCAACGAGCAAATACAAGGCACTGATGAGCAAATACAAGGCATTGATGAGCAAATACAAGGCATTGACTAGCAAATACAAGGCATCGACGAGCAAATACAAGGCATCAACGAGCAAATACATGTACAAGGCATTGACTAGCAAATACAACGCATTGACGAGCAAATACAATGCATTGACGAGCAAATACAAGGCATTGACGAGCAAATACAATGCATTGACGAGCAAATACAAGGCATTGATGAGCAAATACAAGGCATTGACGAGCAAACACTAGGCATCAAACGAGCAAATACAAAGCATTGACGAGCAAATACAAGGCATCGACGAGCAAATACAAGGCATTGACTAGCAAATACAAGGCATTGAGGAGCAAATACAAGGGATCGACGAGCAAATACAAGGCATTGATGAGCAATTACAACTCATTGACTAGCAAATACAAGGCATTGATGAACAAATACAAGGCATTGATGAGCAAATACAAGGCATTGACTGACAAATACAATGCATTGACTAGCAAATACAAGGCATTGACGAGCAAATACAAGGCATTGATGAGCAAATACAAGGCATTGATGAGCAAATACAAGGCATTGACTAGCAAATACAAGGCATTCACGAGCAAATACAAGCCATCAGCGAGCAAATACAAGGCATTTACTAGCAAATACAAGGCATTGACTAGCAAATACAAGGCATCAACGAGCAAATACAAGGCACTGACGAGCAAATACAAGGCATTGACTAGCAAATACAAGGTATCGAATAGCAAATACAAGGCATTGACTAGCAAATACAATGCATTAACTACCAACTACAAGGCATTGATGAGCAAATACAAGGCATTGACTAGAAAATACAAGGCATTGACGAGCAAATCCAAGGCATCAACGAGCAAATACAAGGCATTGAATATCAAATACAAGGCATTGAGGAGCTAATACAAGCATTGACGAGCAAATACAAGGCATCAACGAGCAAATACAAAGCATTGACGAGCAAATAAAAGGCATTGACGAGCAAATAGAAGGCATTGACGAGAAAATACAAGGCATCGACGAGCAAATACAAGGCATCAACGAGCAAATACAAGGCATTGACTAGCAAATACAAGGCATTGACGAGCAAATACAAGGCATTGACGAACAAATACAAGGCACCAACGAGCAAATACAAGGCATTGATGAGCAAATACAAGGCATTGATGAGCAAATACAAGGCATTGACTAGCAAATACAAGGCATCGACGAGCAAATACAAGGCATCAACGAGCAAATACATGTACAAGGCATTGACTAGCAAATACAAGGCATTGACGAGCAAATACAATGCATTGACGAGCAAATACAAGGCATTGACGAGCAAATACAATGCATTGACGAGCTAATACAAGGCATTGATGAGCAAATACAAGGCATTGACGAGCAAACACTAGGCATCAACGAGCAAATACAAGGCATTGACGAGCAAATACAAGGCATCGACGAGCAAATACAAGGCATTGACTAGCAAATACAAGGCATTGAGGAGCAAATACAAGGCATCGACGAGCAAATACAAGGCATTGATGAGCAATTACAACGCATTGACTAGCAAATACAAGGCATTGATGAGCAAATACAAGGCATTGATGAGCAAATACAAGGCATTGACTAGCAAATACAAGGCATTGACGAGCAAATACAAGGCAATGACGAGCAAATACAAGGCATCAACGAGCAAATACAAGGAATTGACTATCAAATACAAGGCATTGACTAGCAAATACAAGGCATTGACTACCAATTACAAGGCATTGACTAGCAAATACAATGCATTGACGAGCAAATACAAGGCATCAACGAGCAAATACAAGGCATTGAAGAGCAAATACAAGGCATTGACGAGCAAATACAAGGCATCGACGAGCAAATACAAGGCATCAACGAGCAAATACAATGCATTGACTAGCAAATACAAGGCATTGAAGAGCAAATACAAGGCATCGACGAGCAAATACAAGGCATCGACGAGCAAATACAAGGCATCAACGAGCAAATACAAGGCATTGACGAGCAAATACAAGGCATTAGCGAGCAAATACAAGGCATTGACTAGCAAATACAAGGCATTGACTAGCAAATACAAGGCATCAACGAGCAAATACAAGGCATTGACTAGCAAATACAAGGCACCGCCTAGCAAATACAAGGCATCGACTAGCAAATACAAGGCATCAACGAGCAAATACAAGGCACTGACTAGCAAATACAAGGCATTGACTAGCAAATACAAGGCACCGCCTAGCAAATACAAGGCATCGACTAGCAAATACAAGGCATTGACTAGCAAATACAAGGCATCGAATAGCAAATACAATGCATTAACTACCAACTACAAGGCATTGATGAGCAAATACAAGGCATTGACTAGAAAATACAAGGCATTTACGAGCAAATACAAGGCATCAACGAGCAAATACAAGGCACTGACGAGCAAATACAAGGCATTGACTAGCAAATACAAGGCATCGAATAGCAAATACAAGGCATTGACTAGCAAATACAATGCATTAACTACCAACTACAAGGCATTGATGAGCAAATACAAGGCATTGACTAGAAAATACAAGGCATTGACGAGCAAATACAAGGCATCAACGAGCAAATACAAGGCATTGAATATCAAATACAAGGCATTGAGGAGCAAATACAAGCATTGACGAGCAAATACAAGGCATCGACCAGCAAATACAAAGCATTGACGAGCAAATAAAAGGCATTGACGAGCAAATAGAAGGCATTGATGAGCAAATACAAGGCATTGACTAGCAAATACAAGGCATTCACGAGCAAATACAAGCCATCAGCGAGCAAATACAAGGCATTTACTAGCAAATACAAGGCAATGACTAGCAAATACAAGGCATCAACGAGCAAATACAAGGCACTGACGAGCAAATACAAGGCATTGACTAGCAAATACAAGGCATCGAATAGCAAATACAAGGCACTGACTAGCAAATACAATGCATTAACTACCAACTACAAGGCATTGATGAGCAAATACAAGGCATTGACTAGCAAATACAAGGCACTGAAGAGCAAATACAAGGGATCGACGAGCAAATACAAGGCATTGATGAGCAATTACAACTCATTGACTAGCAAATACAAGGCATTGATGAGCAAATACAAGGCATTGACTGACAAATACAAGGCATTGACTAGCAAATACAAGGCATTGACGAGCAAATACAAGGCATTGATGAGCAAATACAAGGCATTGACTAGCAAATACAAGGCATTCACGAGCAAATATAAGCCATCAGCGAGCAAATACAAGGCATTTACTAGCAAATACAAGGCATCGAATAGCAAATACAAGGCATTGACTAGCAAATACAATGCATTAACTACCAACTACAAGGCATTGATGAGCAAATACAAGGCATTGACTAGAAAATACAAGGCATTGACGAGCAAATACAAGGCATCAACGAGCAAATACAAGGCATTGAATATCAAATACAAGGCATTGAGGAGCAAATACAAGCATTGACAAGCAAATACAAGGCATCGACGAGCAAATACAAAGCATTGACGAGCAAATAAAAGGCATTGACGAGCAAATAGAAGGCATTGATGAGCAAATACAAGGCATTGACTAGCAAATACAAGGCATTCACGAGCAAATACAAGCCATCAGCGAGCAAATACAAGGCATTTACTAGCAAATACAAGGCATTGACTAGCAAATGCAAGGCATCAACGAGCAAATACAAGGCACTGACGAGCAAATACAAGGCATTGACTAGCAAATACAAGGCATCGAATAGCAAATACAAGGCATTGACTAGCAAATACAATGCATTAACTACCAACTACAAGGCATTGATGAGCAAATACAAGGCATTGACTAGAAAATACAAGGCATTGACGAGCAAATACAAGGCATCAACGAGCAAATACAAGGCATTGAATATCAAATACAAGGCATTGAGGAGCAAATACAAGCATTGACGAGCAAATACAAGGCATCGACGAGCAAATACAAAGCATTGACGAGCAAATAAAAGGCATTGACGAGCAAATAGAAGGCATTGACGAGAAAATACAAGGCATCAACGAGCAAATACAACGCACTGACGAGCAAATACAAGGCATTGACTAGCAAATACAAGGCATCGAATAGCAAATACAAGGCATTGACTAGCAAATACAATGCATTAACTACCAACTACAAGGCATTGATGAGCAAATACAAGGCATTGACTAGAAAATACAAGGCATTGACGAGCAAATACAAGGCATCAACGAGCAAATACAAGGCATTGAATATCAAATACAAGGCATTGAGGAGCAAATACAAGCATTGACCAGCAAATACAAGGCATCGACGAGCAAATACAAAGCATTGACGAGCAAATAAAAGGCATTGACGAGCAAATAGAAGGCATTGATGAGCAAATACAAGGCATTGACTAGCAAATACAAGGCATTCACGAGCAAATACAAGCCATCAGCGAGCAAATACAAGGCATTTACTAGCAAATACAAGGCATTGACTAGCAAACACAAGGCATCAACGAGCAAATACAAGGTACTGACGAGCAAATACAAGGCATTGACTAGCAAATACAAGGCATCGAATAGCAAATACAAGGCATTGACTAGCAAATACAATGCATTAACTACCAACTACAAGGCATTGATGAGCAAATACAAGGCATTGACTAGAAAATACAAGGCATTGACGAGCAAATACAAGGCATCAACGAGCAAATACAAGGCATTGAATATCAAATACAAGGCATTCAGGAGCAAATACAAGCATTGACGAGCAAATACAAGGCATCGACGAGCAAATACAAAGCATTGACGAGCAAATAAAAGGCATTGACGAGCAAATACAAGGCATTGACGAGAAAATACAAGGCATCGACGAGCAAATACAAGGCATCAACGAGCAAATACAAGGCATTGACTAGCAAATACAAGGCATTGACGAGCAAATACAAGGCATTGACGAGCAAATACAAGGCATCAACGAGCAAATACAAGGCATTGATGAGCAAATACAAGGCATTGATGAGCAAATACAAGGCATTGACGAGCAAATACAAGGCATTGACGAGCAAATACAATGCATTGACGAGCAAATACAAGGCATTGATGAGCAAATACAAGGCATTGACGAGCAAACACTAGGCATCAACGAGCAAATACAAGGCATTGACGAGCAAATAGAAGGCATCGACGAGCAAATACAAGGCATTGACTAGCAAATACAAGGCATTGAGGAGCAAATACAAGGCATCGACGAGCAAATACAAGGCATTGATGAGCAATTACAACGCATTGACTAGCAAATACAAGGCATTGATGAGCAAATACAAGGCATTGATGAGCAAACACAAGGCATTGACTAGCAAATACAAGGCATTGACGAGCAAATACAAGGCAATGACGAGCAAATACAAGGCATCAACGAGCAAATACAAGGCATTGACTATCAAATACAAGGCATTGACGAGCAAATACAAGGCATTGACTAGCAAATACAAGGCATTGACTAGCAAATACAAGGCATTCACTAGCAAATACAAGGCATCAACGAGCAAATACAAGGCATCAACGAGCAAATACAAGGCATTGACTAGCAAATACAAGGCATTGACTACCAATTACAAGGCATTGACTAGCAAATACAATGCACTGACGAGCAAATACAAGGCATCAACGAGCAAATACAAGTCATTGAAGAGCAAATACAAGGCATTGACGAGCAAATACAAGGCATCGACGAGCAAATACAAGGCATCAACGAGCAAATACAAGGCATTGACTAGCAAATACAAGGCATTGAAGAGCAAATACAAGGCATCGACGAGCAAATACAAGGCATCGACGAGCAAATACAAGGCATCAACGAGCAAATACAAGGCATTGACGAGCAAATACAAGGCATTAGCGAGCAAATACAAGGCATTGACTAGCAAATACAAGGCATTGACTAGCAAATACAAGGCATCAACGAGCAAATACAAGGCACTGACTAGCAAATACAAGGCATTGACTAGCAAATACAAGGCACCGCCTAGCAAATACAAGGCATCGACTAGCAAATACAAGGCATTGACTAGCAAATACAAGGCATCGAATAGCAAATACAAGGCATTGACTAGCAAATACAATGCATTAACTACCAACTACAAGGCATTGACTAGCAAATACAAGGCATTGAAGAGCAAATACAAGGCATCGACGAGCAAATACAAGGCATCGACGAGCAAATACAAGGCATCAACGAGCAAATACAAGGCATTGACGAGCAAATACAAGGCATTAGCGAGCAAATACAAGGCATTGACTAGCAAATACAAGGCATTGACTAGCAAATACAAGGCATCAACGAGCAAATACAAGGCACTGACTAGCAAATACAAGGCATTGACTAGCAAATACAAGGCACCGCCTAGCAAATACAAGGCATCGACTAGCAAATACAAGGCATAGCAAATACAAGGCATTGACTAGAAAATACAAGGCATTGACGAGCAAATACAAGGCATCAACGAGCAAATACAAGGCACTGACGAGCAAATACAAGGCATTGACTAGCAAATACAAGGCATCGAATAGCAAATACAAGGCATTGACTAGCAAATACAATGCATTAACTACCAACTACAAGGCATTGATGAGCAAATACAAGGCATTGACTAGAAAATACAAGGCATTGACGAGCAAATACAAGGCATCAACCAGCAAATACAAGGCATTGAATATCAAATACAAGGCATTGAGGAGCAAATACAAGCATTGACGAGCAAATACAAGGCATCGACCAGCAAATACAAAGCATTGACGAGCAAATAAAAGGCATTGACGAGCAAATAGAAGGCATTGATGAGCAAATACAAGGCATTGACTAGCAAATACAAGGCATTCACGAGCAAATACAAGCCATCAGCGAGCAAATACAAGGCATTTACTAGCAAATACAAGGCATTGACTAGCAAATACAAGGCATCAACGAGCAAATACAAGGCACTGACGAGCAAATACAAGGCATTGACTAGCAAATACAAGGCATCGAATAGCAAATACAAGGCACTGACTAGCAAATACAATGCATTAACTACCAACTACAAGGCATTGATGAGCAAATACAAGGCATTGACTAGCAAATACAAGGCATTGAGGAGCAAATACAAGGGATCGACGAGCAAATACAAGGCATTGATGAGCAATTACAACTCATTGACTAGCAAATACAAGGCATTGATGAGCAAATACAAGGCATTGACTGACAAATACAAGGCATTGACTAGCAAATACAAGGCATTGACGAGCAAATACAAGGCATTGATGAGCAAATACAAGGCATTGACTAGCAAATACAAGGCATTCACGAGCAAATATAAGCCATCAGCGAGCAAATACAAGGCATTTACTAGCAAATACAAGGCATTGACTAGCAAATACAAGGCATCAACGAGCAAATACAAGGCACTGACGAGCAAATACAAGACATTGACTAGCAAATACAAGGCATCGAATAGCAAATACAAGGCATTGACTAGCAAATACAATGCATTAACTACCAACTACAAGGCATTGATGAGCAAATACAAGGCATTGACTAGAAAATACAAGGCATTGACGAGCAAATACAAGGCATCAACGAGCAAATACAAGGCATTGAATATCAAATACAAGGCATTGAGGAGCAAATACAAGCATTGACGAGCAAATACAAGGCATCGACGAGCAAATACAAAGCATTGACGAGCAAATAAAAGGCATTGACGAGCAAATAGAAGGCATTGATGAGCAAATACAAGGCATTGACTAGCAAATACAAGGCATTCACGAGCAAATACAAGCCATCAGCGAGCAAATACAAGGCATTTACTAGCAAATACAAGGCATTGACTAGCAAATACAAGGCATCAACGAGCAAATACAAGGCACTGACGAGCAAATACAAGGCATTGACTAGCAAATACAAGGCATCGAATAGCAAATACAAGGCATTGACTAGCAAATACAATGCATTAACTACCAACTACAAGGCATTGATGAGCAAATACAAGGCATTGACTAGAAAATACAAGGCATTGACGAGCAAATACAAGGCATCAACGAGCAAATACAAGGCATTGAATATCAAATACAAGGCATTGAGGAGCAAATACAAGCATTGACGAGCAAATACAAGGCATCGACCAGCAAATACAAAGCATTGACGAGCAAATAAAAGGCATTGACGAGCAAATAGAAGGCATTGATGAGCAAATACAAGGCATTGACTAGCAAATACAAGGCATTCACGAGCAAATACAAGCCATCAGCGAGCAAATACAAGGCATTTACTAGCAAATACAAGGCATTGACTAGCAAATACAAGGCATCAACGAGCAAATACAAGGCACTGACGAGCAAATACAAGGCATTGACTAGCAAATACAAGGCATCGAATAGCAAATACAAGGCACTGACTAGCAAATACAATGCATTAACTACCAACTACAAGGCATTGATGAGCAAATACAAGGCATTGACTAGCAAATACAAGGCATTGAGGAGCAAATACAAGGGATCGACGAGCAAATACAAGGCATTGATGAGCAATTACAACTCATTGACTAGCAAATACAAGGCATTGATGAGCAAATACAAGGCATTGACTGACAAATACAAGGCATTGACTAGCAAATACAAGGCATTGACGAGCAAATACAAGGCATTGATGAGCAAATACAAGGCATTGACTAGCAAATACAAGGCATTCACGAGCAAATATAAGCCATCAGCGAGCAAATACAAGGCATTTACTAGCAAATACAAGGCATTGACTAGCAAATACAAGGCATCAACGAGCAAATACAAGGCACTGACGAGCAAATACAAGACATTGACTAGCAAATACAAGGCATCGAATAGCAAATACAAGGCATTGACTAGCAAATACAATGCATTAACTACCAACTACAAGGCATTGATGAGCAAATACAAGGCATTGACTAGAAAATACAAGGCATTGACGAGCAAATACAAGGCATCAACGAGCAAATACAAGGCATTGAATATCAAATACAAGGCATTGAGGAGCAAATACAAGCATTGACGAGCAAATACAAGGCATCGACGAGCAAATACAAAGCATTGACGAGCAAATAAAAGGCATTGACGAGCAAATAGAAGGCATTGATGAGCAAATACAAGGCATTGACTAGCAAATACAAGGCATTCACGAGCAAATACAAGCCATCAGCGAGCAAATACAAGGCATTTACTAGCAAATACAAGGCATTGACTAGCAAATACAAGGCATCAACGAGCAAATACAAGGCACTGACGAGCAAATACAAGGCATTGACTAGCAAATACAAGGCATCGAATAGCAAATACAAGGCATTGACTAGCAAATACAATGCATTAACTACCAACTACAAGGCATTGATGAGCAAATACAAGGCATTGACTAGAAAATACAAGGCATTGACGAGCAAATACAAGGCATCAACGAGCAAATACAAGGCATTGAATATCAAATACAAGGCATTGAGGAGCAAATACAAGCATTGACGAGCAAATACAAGGCATCGACGAGCAAATACAAAGCATTGACGAGCAAATAAAAGGCATTGACGAGCAAATAGAAGGCATTGACGAGAAAATACAAGGCATCAACGAGCAAATACAAGGCACTGACGAGCAAATACAAGGCATTGACTAGCAAATACAAGGCATCGAATAGCAAATACAAGGCATTGACTAGCAAATACAATGCATTAACTACCAACTACAAGGCATTGATGAGCAAATACAAGGCATTGACTAGAAAATACAAGGCATTGACGAGCAAATACAAGGCATCAACGAGCAAATACAAGGCATTGAATATCAAATACAAGGCATTGAGGAGCAAATACAAGCATTGACCAGCAAATACAAGCATTGACCAGCAAATACAAGGCATCGACGAGCAAATACAAAGCATTGACGAGCAAATAAAAGGCATTGACGAGCAAATAGAAGGCATTGATGAGCAAATACAAGGCATTGACTAGCAAATACAAGGCATTCACGAGCAAATACAAGCCATCAGCGAGCAAATACAAAGCATTTACTAGCAAATACAAGGCATTGACTAGCAAACACAAGGCATCAACGAGCAAATACAAGGTACTGACGAGCACATACAAGGCATTGACTAGCAAATACAAGGCATCGAATAGCAAATACAAGGCATTGACTAGCAAATACAATGCATTAACTACCAACTACAAGGCATTGATGAGCAAATACAAGGCATTGACTAGAAAATACAAGGCATTGACATGCAAATACAAGGCATCAACGAGCAAATACAAGGCATTGAATATCAAATACAAGGCATTGAGGAGCAAATACAAGCATTGACGAGCAAATACAAGGCATCGACGAGCAAATACAAAGCATTGACGAGCAAATAAAAGGCATTGACGAGCAAATACAAGGCATTGACGAGAAAATACAAGGCACCAAGGCATTGACTAGCAAATACAAGGCATTGACGAGCAAATACAAGGCATTGACGAGCAAATACAAGGCATCAACGAGCAAATACAAGGCATTGATGAGCAAATACAAGGCATTGATGAGCAAATACAAGGCATTGACTAGCAAATACAAGGCATCGACGAGCAAATACAAGGCATCAACGAGCAAATACATGTACAAGGCATTGACTAGCAAATACAAGGCATTGACGAGCAAATACAATGCATTGACGAGCAAATACAAGGCATTGACGAGCAAATACAATGCATTGACGAGCAAATACAAGGCATTGATGAGCAAATACAAGGCATTGACGAGCAAACACTAGGCATCAACGAGCAAATACAAGGCATTGACGAGCAAATAGAAGGCATCGACGAGCAAATACAAGGCATTGACTAGCAAATACAAGGCATTGAGGAGCAAATACAAGGCATCGACGAGCAAATACAAGGCATTGATGAGCAATTACAACGCATTGACTAGCAAATACAAGGCATTGATGAGCAAATACAAGGCATTGATGAGCAAACACAAGGCATTGACTAGCAAATACAAGGCATTGACGAGCAAATACAAGGCAATGACGAGCAAATACAAGGCATCAACGAGCAAATACAAGGCATTGACTATCAAATACAAGGAATTGACGAGCAAATACAAGGCATTGACTAGCAAATACAAGGCATTGACTAGCAAATACAAGGCATTCACTAGCAAATACAAGGCATCAACGAGCAAATACAAGGCATCAACGAGCAAATACAAGGCATTGACTAGCAAATACAAGGCATTGACTACCAATTACAAGGCATTGACTAGCAAATACAATGCACTGACGAGCAAATACAAGGCATCAACGAGCAAATACAAGTCATTGAAGAGCAAATACAAGGCATTGACGAGCAAATACAAGGCATCGACGAGCAAATACAAGGCATCAACGAGCAAATACAAGGCATTGACTAGCAAATACAAGGCATTGAAGAGCAAATACAAGGCATCGACGAGCAAATACAAGGCATCGACGAGCAAATACAAGGCATCAACGAGCAAATACAAGGCATTGACGAGCAAATACAAGGCATTAGCGAGCAAATACAAGGCATTGACTAGCAAATACAAGGCATTGACTAGCAAATACAAGGCATCAACGAGCAAATACAAGGCACTGACTAGCAAATACAAGGCATTGACTAGCAAATACAAGGCACCGCCTAGCAAATACAAGGCATCGACTAGCAAATACAAGGCATTGACTAGCAAATACAAGGCATCGAATAGCAAATACAAGGCATTGACTAGAAATACAATGCATTAACTACCAACTACAAGGCATTGATGAGCAAATACAAGGCATTGACTAGAAAATACAAGGCATTGACGAGCAAATACAAGGCATCAACGAGCAAATACAAGGCACTGACGAGCAAATACAAGGCATTGACTAGCAAATACAAGGCATCGAATAGCAAATACAAGGCATTGACTAGCAAATACAATGCATTAACTACCAACTACAAGGCATTGATGAGCAAATACAAGGCATTGACTAGAAAATACAAGGCATTGACGAGCAAATACAAGGCATCAACGAGCAAATACAAGGCATTGAATATCAAATACAAGGCATTGAGGAGCAAATACAAGCATTGACGAGCAAATACAAGGCATCGACGAGCAAATACAAAGCATTGACGAGCAAATAAAAGGCATTGACGAGCAAATAGAAGGCATTGATGAGCAAATACAAGGCATTGACTAGCAAATACAAGGCATTCACGAGCAAATACAAGTCATCAGCGAGCAAATACAAGGCATTTACTAGCAAATACAAGGCATTGACTAGCAAATACAAGGCATCAACGAGCAAATACAAGGCACTGACGAGCAAATACAAGGCATTGACTAGCAAATACAAGGCATCGAATAGCAAATACAAGGCATTGACTAGCAAATACAATGCATTAACTACCAACTACAAGGCATTGATGAGCAAATACAAGGCATTGACTAGAAAATACAAGGCATTGACGAGCAAATACAAGGCATCAACGAGCAAATACAAGGCATTGAATATCAAATACAAGGCATTGAGGAGCAAATACAAGCATTGACGAGCAAATACAAGGCATCGACGAGCAAATACAAAGCATTGACGAGCAAATAAAAGGCATTGACGAGCAAATAGAAGGCATTGACGAGAAAATACAAGGCATCGACGAGCAAATACAAGGCATCAACGAGCAAATACAAGGCATTGACTAGCAATACAAGGCATTGACGAGCAAATACAAGGCATTGACGAGCAAATACAAGGCATCAACGAGCAAATACAAGGCATTGATGAGCAAATACAAGGCATTGATGAGCAAATACAAGGCATTGACTAGCAAATACAAGGCATCGACGAGCAAATACAAGGCATCAACGAGCAAATACATGTACAAGGCATTGACTAGCAAATACAAGGCATTGACGAGCAAATACAATGCATTGACGAGCAAATACAAGCCATTGACGAGCAAAGACAATGCATTGACGAGCAAATACAAGGCATTGATGAGCAAATACAAGGCATTGACGAGCAAACACTAGGCATCAACGAGCAAATACAAGGCATTGACGAGCAAATACAAGGCATCGACGAGCAAACACAGGGCAAAATAGAAAATTTAAGTTCCCTTAAAGCTTCATTAAAAGGCAACTATTGAAGCATTTAAGTTGGCTTTAAGGTTCACTTAAATTTACAAAATAGACCTTTAGTTAACATTTAAGTATTGACTTAAAGATCATTGATGAACCATTTAGGTATAACCTTAAAGGCACATTATTTCCACTTAAATGAGATTTTAGTGAAACTTTAAGATGAACGTTAAATACCAGTTAAATTGACTTTTAAATATGCTTTAATGTACCATAAAGTTCCTTAAAGTTTAATTTAGCACAATTTAATATCAGCCTTAAATGTCACCCAAATAGAGATTTAAGTAAACTTTAGTGCACCATAAAGTTCATTAATTTTTAAAATTTATATTGATTATATATTCACTAATTTTTATATTTTGCAATGAAATGAAAGAAAATTACTTTGTTATCTGTCATTTATTGGTCCTTAATTATTTGTAGTTTGAAGCACTAATTATAATTTGTATGTCTATAATTCAATCACAGTGGCATGTACACAGTATTATATATATTAAATATTAATTAGAAACCATATACTGTATGATTCCTTATATCGTCATATTGATCAATCAAGGCACACAACAATGAAATTACAAATAACATATTTATTACACAAATTAACTGCTACAACAATAGTTAAATACAGTTGAACCTTTCATACACGACCACCATTATTGTCTTGCAAGGTGGTCACTTAATTATGGAAGTGGTCACTAGTACAACTTTGAATATGCTATGTTTGTTCAATGTTCATTTAAAATAATACAGCACTTAGGATGCCACAGCCCATTCAGGGAAATCATCAGGTTTTTGCCTTGTTGATGGTTGAAGAGCTTCACAACGTGGAAGAATTCTATCCTTGGCCCTCTTTGTGAGATGTTTCTTATAATTTTCATCCAACTCTCTCTTGTTTTTTTTAAAGCGGGTACTTTCCCAGGAAAGCCTCTTTACCTCATATCCTACAACTTTCCTTTGCCCATCAGCACCATTGGCTTCAATGTCACTCTCCTCACTTGACATGGCTTCATCCACCAAGACTTCAGCTACCCTAGCCAACTTCTTCACTGTCCATTTGACCTTCTCTAATGTTACAATTCTCCTGGCTAATTTCTATATAAAGATCAATAACATATAATTATATATAAAAATATAGATCAATAACAGATAATTACATATAATTATTATATATATATATATAATAATAATAATTATATATATATATATATATATATATATATATATATATATATATATATATATATATATATATATATATATATATATATATATATATATATATATATATATATATATATATATATATATATATATATATATATATATATATATATATATATATATATATATATATATATATATATATATATATATATATATATATATATATATATATATATATATATATATATATATATATATATATATATATATATATATATATAATATACATATGTATATATATAGGTAATATTTGGCAACCACATGCTGAAAGGATTTATGGTGAAGGAAAATTTCGAGTGTTGGAATACATACATTTTACATTGGAATACATGTTGGAATACATACATACAGTGGTTTGATCGAGTGAAATGCCAAATATTACCTATAATATACCCAGAATCTTATCCCGGCATTACCACAATATATACAGAACTCGTGACTAGGCTCTCGGCAATGGCTTCCGTAGCTCAGTGGTCAGAGCACTGCACTGCACTAGCATCGCAGGTCGCGGGTTCAATTCCAGCCGGAAGTTGCATTTTTCGCAACTGGTCCTTATATATCCTTAAATATTACTTGTTATATATATATATATATAACAAGTAATATTTGGCATTTCATTCGATTAAACTACATGTTCGAAGGATTTATGGCGAGGGAAAATTTCGAGTGTTGGAATATATACATTTTAAGACCAAACCGGGACCAGTTGCGAAAAAATGCAACTTCAAGGCATTCCGGCTGGAATCGAACCCGCGACCCTGCGATGCTAGTGCACTGCTTTGACCACTAGCTGAGCTACGGAAGCCGTTGCCGAGAGCCTAGTCACGAGTTCTGTATATATGGTGGTGGTAATGCCGGGATAATATTCTGGATATATTAGTATATTATTGGCATTTCACTCGATTAAATTAAGTGCCTATGAAATGAAAAAATCCAGTTTCCATAAATGTCTTTCCTTCGAAAGTAGATTTTGAATAATGACGAAATCTGTTTAATTATTTCTTCATCATTCAGCATTGTCTGGTTATAACTATAAGCATTTGAAATTTTAGTGTGATGACGTCACAAGGTGGACATGCTGTACTAGAGAAATATTAAAGTCTTTATATTTTGTGAAGCGTTTACACGAGAACTACGAAACTTAATACCATTTCAACTCCACAATAAGCCATTTTACTATATACTACCATTTTAAAATATACTACTTTTTGTGGTCACCATGGTAATAAACTAGGCTCCAGGTCCCTGAAAAGAGTAATGTTTCCATGGTAACTATACAAATATCAGTCGAAAGTCGATCACTTGAAGAACAACATTGCTGCCATGTTTCATCTTTGTGCAAGTCATACTTTATGAAATATCAACACTTTAATATTTCTCAGGTATATAGCGGATCCACCTTGTGACGTCATCACGCTAAAATTTCAAATGCTTATAACTAAACAACGGGGAATAATAAAGAAAAACAGTAAACAAATTTCGTCATTATTCAAAACCTACTTGCGAAGTGAACACATGGAATATCGATTTTTCATTTCATAGGCACCTTAAACCACATGTTCGAAGGATTTATGGCAAAGGAAAATTTCGAGTGTTGGAATATACTGCAGTATCGAAAAGTAGGCATGCTAGAATGAACATTGCAATTGAAGAACTGGCATGAACAATTATGTTGGACACAAAATGAACAAGATTGTCCAGCAATAATTAACACAAAAAGCCATAAGATTTAAAACATATTTATTACATTTACAGAAACCAAAATGTTAGTACAAAATATGTTTTAAAATTAGTAATTACATGGATTTTTTCATGTTATTTGACGCCTAAGTGTTCATTCTCATGGTAGAATGTATGTATCAATTTTATTGCCAGCACATGACATGTTTCATATATTCAGAGGATAAACAATGAAATCATGTTACGGCAACTACTGTGTAACTGTGGGTCATGTTACGGCAACTACTGTTGGGGTAACATACAGGGTTGACCATTAGGATACTGGTAATCTAGCTAGATCCAGAAAATTCTGGACAGGAATAATGGTGCTGATAGAATTTGGTGATAACTGCAGGACATATAGCAATTAAAGTTGTACACCATTCCATCACATGCATACAGGTATATGTGGGCAGAACAATGAGGTGTAAATGTATGAATGCTTAAAAGATTTTCTATTAGTACTATGAAATTTAGAGTAAAATTTTAACATACATCTCTCTTTCTGCCATTCTTCCTACATGTCTTCTTGTGTTCATCATACTTTGCTTCTCTCTTCTGTTTTTCCTTTTCACACAAAGAGAGGAAATACCTTTTCAGCACACCTGTAAAAAGAAATTTACAATTGAATTATAACAATTTTACTAATAATTAACCTTGTGATCTTTCATGGCATTATTACAGCTCATATGTCATCTTCATGGCTGTGATTCAATCATTAATTTTGCAAACCAGGGAACAATAAACAAGAATTGTGCTACTAGTAAACAATTGCATGTATGGCAGAACTAGCATGACAATTGTAAGCAAAAATGGTATATTTTAGATGGACCTTTTAGGTACACATACTGGAAAAGCAATCATGGTAAAACCAACAGCAAATTGGGAATACTGTACATATATACATATATATAGATATACATATTACATATACATATACCTGTACAATGTACATATATACATATATATATTGTGAAATACATATATGGAAAAAGTGACTGCCCAACTGGGAATCGAACCCTGCTCTCCGAATCAACGTTTCGGCGCTCTGACCTTTGAGCTAATGAGACACGGTCAGAACAGTCAGTGATTTTTCCATATACATATTAAATTCGCCGCTTTCACTTAACACCAACAGGCAGACATTACCTCTCTCATTAGCTCAAAGTGCCGTTAAGTGAAAGCGGCGAAGTTAATACTTAATATGTATATGGAAAAATCACTGACTGTTCTAAAAATCACTGACTGTACTATATATATATATATATATATATATATATATATATAGTATATATATATTAAAGGATTTATGGTGAAGGAAAATTTCGAGTGTTGGAATACATACATTTTAGGACCAAGCTGGGACCAATTTCGAAAAATGCAACTTCAAGGCATTCCGGCTGGAATCGAACCCGCGACCCTGCGATGCTAGTGCAGCGCTCTGACCACTGAGCTACGGAAGCTGTTGCCGAGAGCCTAGTCACGAGTTCTGTATATGGTGGTGGTAATGCCGGGATAAGATTCTGGGTATATTATAGGTAATATTTGGCATTTCACTCGATCAAACTACATGTTGAAAGTATTTATGGTGAAGGAAAATTTCGAGTGTTGGCCGAATACATACATATATATATATATATCCAGAATCTTTTCCCGGCATTACCACCACTACATATACAGAACTCGTGACTAGGCTCTCGGCAACGGCTTCCGTCGCTTAGAGCACTGCACTAGCATCGCAGGGTCGAGGGTTCAATTCCAGCCGGAAGGCCTTGAAGTTGCATTTTTCGCAACTGGTCCCGGTTTGGTCTTAAAAATTAAATATATCAAAAGACTCAAAATTTTACTTTCACAATAAATCTTTAGAACATGTAGTTTAATTGCGTGAAATGCCAAATATTACCTGTAATATTTTATTTTATTTTACTTCGCCTTGATTATGTACAGTACTGCTCAGAATTAACCTAACGAAAAACGGGTTCGGAACCCGTTCGGAACGAGGTAGGAACGCGTTCCAAACGATGTGCTTTTTGTTTTAATCTCGTCTAATGAACATATACCATAACCAGTCCAGCAATCAAATGATCAAGTTAAAATCCGTTTCGAAGTTTACTAAAGTCAGAAATTAACGAAGTCTTCCTATTAACTTTTTAAGCGAAGTCACAATGATGTTCCGAACGCGTCTGGAACGCGTTCTGAACGCGAACGCAGTGTTAGGTTATTTCTGTATTTCTGTAGTTTATATAGTGAAATTTACATTTATACAGATCCTATATTACAAGACTTGTAAAACCGCAACAACAATCGCCAATTACTCCGAGAAGAACCAATGAAAAATCACACACGTGCTCGGCGAAACATTCACAATGTCAATACCACAAGTGCGAAGCACGAGTGGTACTATGAATGCCAAACACAAGTGTGACTCCTCATCAATTCCTCAAGAATAAGTGTTATTTCCTTTTAATACCCTTTCAATCAATTTTACGTGTTCCTAAATACCCCTAAATTTTACTACGAAGCGGAAAAATATACCCAGAATCTTATCCCGGCATTACCACCACTATATATACAGTACTTGTGACTAGGTTCTCGGCAACAGCTTCCGTAGCTCAGTGCTCTGCACTAACATTGCAGGGTCGCGGGTTCAATTCCAACCGGAAGGCATTTTTCGCAACTGGTCCCGGTTTGGTCTTAAAATGTATATATTCCAACACTCGAAAATAATCTTTATATATATATAGGCTCCAAGGATATGAGGATAATACATACATTTTAAGACCAAACCGGGACCAGTTGCGAAAAATGAAACTTAGAGGCCTTCCGGCTGTAATTGAACCCGCGACCCTGCGATGCCAGTGCAGTGCTCTGACCACTGAGCTACGGAAGCCGTTGCCGAGAGCGTAGTCACGAGTTCTGTATATATGGTGGTAATGCCGGGATAAGATTCTGGGTATATTATAGGTAATATTTGGCATTTCACTCGATCAAACTACATGTTGAAAGGATTTATGGTGAAGGAAAATTTCGAGTGTTGGAATACATACATTTTAAGACCAAACCGGGACCAGTTGAAAAATGCAACTTCAAGGCCTTGCGGCTGTAATAGAACCCGCAACCCTGCGATGCTAGTGCAGTGCTCTGACCACTGAGCTATAATAGTCTTTAATGTTTACTTTTATATAGTTTTATTGTAAAATTTCTACCATAGTACTGTAAAACGCCAAGAACATTAGTGATTTGTGTGCTATAGAAATGTCTTTTATTATTATTATTTATTATTATGTAGTAAATACATGCCAATATATGCCAACATACTTTCTATAACAAGTCGACACCAAGGACTTTTTTCTTCACCGTGATATTGGCGGTGTAATTCATCGGTCACTGTCTCAATAACGTGCTTGTTGTTGAGCGAATTAACACTGCAAAACATAATTGTTAATTGCAAAGTAAGCACAGGTTGTCTCTTAGATTCCATATACATTTATATGAACTTCTAAAGGCCAATCTACACGATACGATTTGTCGTATACGATTCTCATCTTGGTGTATGTGATCATGATGTGATCAAACTGTACACGCGTGTCAACATTCGTCAAGTACGACAATCGTATACAACAACGTATACGACAATCGTATAAACAACGTAATGGTGATAAAGAGTATTGACAAAGTCTGACAAAATATACTAGCTAACTGGACATAAAAAGGATAGTGTATTAGTACCTTTCAATCACGTTGAAACCGTTAAAATCGTCACGTTGGCAGAGTCCTTTGTATATCTGTTTCGTGGTTCTCTATTTTCATAAAACAAACAAATACGCGGTCAGAGACTAAGTACTAATATAAAAGCACAGTACTTCCCGCCAATTTTCAAATCATAAATAATATATCACAGAATTCGATCGTGAAAATTAACGGCTTTTATCACACTGAATTTTCTTAGGGAACACATTTCGCCTCTAGAATCACAGCTAGAATCTAAAGTCTATCATTTGTTAGTACAACAAATACGAATTGAAATGAGAATATATAAAAATCGCAAATTGAATATAATCTATATGCGTTTACCAACGTACTCGACATTGTGGGGGCACACGAATCGTCTGCGCTTTCTTTCGTTTGGCTCTTCGCCCAGGAGGAGATCCACCACCACTACGAGTTGCCTCGTCTAACTTTCTCGCAAGGCTTTCGAACGCACTTTGGTTGTTCTCTATTTGCCTCTTCAGTTCTTCCCGGAGCAAATGGTTTTCCGCGGTTACATCTCGGTTGGAATGCGCCAGTTCCTCGAGAAGGACAAGCACTTGGTCTTGATTTCTCTCCACTAGGACCGGTTGAGCTTCGTCGGTAGAATTCCGCGCCATAATAATTAGTTACTTTACAGTTACTTGTGTGTATAAAAAGTTGGACTAACAGACTCGTCGAATATAGCGCGGCTAAAGACACCAGAACCAGAAAGAAGGATTTACATTTGCCGCGTGACGTACGCCCTCCCCAAGCACCCTTGCAGCAGGCACGGCCAGGCTCTGGGAACGAGATTGCAGGCACGGCGGAAGCAAATCTGTATTGGGGGGCGTTGGGTACCAATCCTAAAATTGCCTGGTTAGTTATACAGTTACTCCATTTGATGAATATGCGAACAATTCGGAAGTACGAAAAACTCTCGGTTTGGTATTTTCCTGATCTAATTAAATGATTCCACATTAAAACTTTTAAACGGGCTAAAGCCCCACCCCCCCCCCCCCCCCCCCCGGCCGAGCCCCGGAGATATTACGGCGGGACGAAATTCCTGCACATTGTATTTCCGGCTTGAATCTCCCGCCAAAACCACTGATCTCTAGATCAAAACCTAATATTTTGATAATGGCAAGCAAGAATTGGTCAAAGAAGAGGAACGTTGTTTGCAACGCCGATGGGATCGCTGTTACTAAGCTTAGTCAAGCTAATGCGCCTCAGTGGTGCTTATTGGCAGATCGTGCGAATGGCTTCTCGTTTGCTGACGATCGGCTATGCCAAAAGCAGCATCTCCGAAGCGAAGTCAACAATGTCATTGCCAAAGATACCAGAGACAGAGAGTCAAGGAGTCAGGAATCATTGCGAGCGAAAAGACGGCGAAGAAACAAAAAAAAGCGCGAGTCCATAAAGAAACTGAGTCGATTAGAAAGAAAAGCAAGATATTCTCGTATTCCAAACCAAATTATTGATGGACTTAAAGAAGAACTGCAGGATTTAACTCAAGAGAATAAGAAGGAGAGAAAGCTTTCTGCAAATTGCTGGAAATTGTATAAAGATGAGAAGGCAAAGAAGCTAAAAGTGTACCGGTGAGTATTTTTGTTGTTATGAAATGTGAACAATGGATAAATGAAGACCTATAATTGCCTTGATGGGATGCCTAGTGCTATGATAATAAATATGATAAAATAATTTTAATTGTTAAGTATATTATTCTAAAGTATATATTCCTCTTCTCCAAAATTGTGAGGCTGTTTTCTATACATACATTTGCAGTAATATATACATACAGTAAAGAGGGAGGACTAAATGTTCCTTGGGACCTCTGTAGCTACAGTACTTGGACTACCAGCATCTGAAATATGGGTGGCACACATTAATAAACAAGTAATAAAGCATACAGTACAGTATATTATACAGCATGTGTATACATATTCCACATTTTGGGCTCCCAGCAACATGATTTTAGCTCAACCGGGAAGAAGTCTACTGTACTCACTTTTGTCTCCTGGGCAAGTAGATTTGGCTGGAATAAAACTTGTTCTTCACCATTTCTGTAATCTTTGTCTCTTAGTTTTTAATTCAGGAAAGGACTTCCTGGCAGACCACAATCAATTTGTGAGGGGTTCATTGGGGCCTGTAGTGCTGATCACAGGGACTTACATCCAACAGATGTTTTTTCATATCCTTCATGGACCAATAATTTTAATTTTTTTCAGATCCCCAAAGAATATTGATAGAAGCAACTTGAAAGAAGCTGGTGACATTTCATCAAATATTCTTGGAAAGGGTTGCATTTGGAACATGCCAAAAGATGACATACCGGGAACTTGTTGTGGCTGTCAAGAGATACCATGATCATGTTAAGGCCAGTTCAATTACATGGGAAGCAGGTGTTATTAATCTCTTTGATCATCCAGGTAAATGAAATTATAGTGAAATTCTGAAAAGGATCCTGGGTTTACAGTATATTAATGTGTTCAATTTTTTTGAACAAATTGAAGGCAATAATGGCAGCATCACCATACTGTACTGCTGTACATACATAGGTAAGGTACACTGTGGTAGAGGTTATCGCTTCCAGCCTTCATCTGCAACTTAATAGCGTAGAGTCTGGCTGCTATTAATAGCTCAAAAAGCGGACAAACAAACCAAATTTGACTCAGAAATTATTACAAATGAGCTATTTTTTTTTGTTATGGCCGCAATAATTATTGTTAAAAGTGGACAAACATCGATACTGACGTCATCTCGACGGAGCGCTATTGAGCACAGTAAACATAATTTACTAAAACACAAAACTTAAAATACTATACTGTATTTACCTCAACAAATTCATTTATTGTAGGATTACCAATGTTATTCGGCATCTGCTTGGAGAAGAAACCTTACCTGATGGTCACACAATTTCATGGAATTGATGAGAAATGTTTAACACTTCATAATGCTGGGAAGTCACTTGTGGTATCAACAATAGGTGAGTGGACAAGGCTCTTTAGAGAGATAGGAGAAGCCCTTCTTTATGTCCATAACAAGGCAATGCTTCATAATGACATAAAAGGAGACAATGTTCTGCTGACAACACACGCTGCAGTTATACATCCCATTTTAATTGATTTTGGCAAGTGTCGTAGAGCCACAAATGCAAAAAGGTATAGGTTGACCTCAGAAGAACAAAGAAAGTATCACAAATATCATGGTCATATTGCTCCTGAGTTAATCAAAGGAACACATTGTCAGTCATTTGCGTCCGATATCTATTCATATGGTGTTCTCATTTCCAACATCTGTAAGGCTACATGCATCCTCACAGAAAATGAAAGAATGAAGCATGTGTATGAAGTATGTACATACAGAAAGCCTGAGGGCAGACCAACACTGGAAGTAATTTTAAGTAAATTGAAAGATTAAACATTTAAGATTTAAGAAAAGCCCTTAAACCTAGATTACAGGTACTATATAGTGCTAACTAGTATAACATTCAAATTCAATTTGGATATCTATCCAATTATGTACAAACAGTGAATAAAATTAATTTCTATTGATACATGTATTTCTTCATATTATAAGAGTTTTGTGGAGATGTTTAAGATTGTTCTCACTATTGTTTATGAGTTCAATTTCAAAAGTGGATACTGTAGGTATCATTCTACAATACACCCTAATTTTTCAGAGATGTCTTGATAATTGGTACAGATGGCTCAATGTTAATACAGTGAACTCCCTCTTAACAGACACCTCTACGGGCCCATTTATATTAAGGTAAGTTCAGTGGCGAAGCTGGCCATAGCAACTGGTCATGCTATGCTAATTTATAAGTATCTGCATATTTTGAAAACAATACATTCCTAACGGTCTGAATATATGTAAAACATTTAAAAAAATTACATAGCATGACCAGTTGCTATGGCCAACTTCGCCACTGTGTGAGATCCAGGTCTATTATTATTATAAAGGTATATTATTTTCATGGTGTGTTGACATTGGACAGGTGAATAATTTGGTTTGCCAATAACAATAATGCACTGGCAGCCACAAAGCATGATAAATATTTCCCCATATAAACACTTGGCCATGACAGGTACATGTACCTCAGCATACTGGCATGAGGATTTTATATTCTCAGGCATGAGAACTTTATGCCAATTTTGTTGATGATAATTAATAGTATATACTTCATGGTAGTCCACATATAGTACCTGGTAACTTTTTAGTTGTTAATTTAGGGTTAAACCCTAATCCTAACCATAACGACTGAAGAGTTATGGGGCACTAGTATGTGTACTGTATGTGGAATACCATGAAGTATATACCATAATTATTATGGCACCTCCACATGTTTGTCTTGATACAGTACTATCAATCATTGAGGTGTTGAGTGCAGAACCCAACACCTTGATGGAGATACTGTACATTTATAACCATTGCTACAGTAACCAAAAAAACAAGATACAGTATGGACTACCTGTACAGTACATTTAAGACTTGGCCCTGCCACCATAATTAGCCTTCAGGAGCAAAATCATAATAATGCTTTTCGGATAATATGAGATACTGCTATTCTGTCACTACCATCAAATTTAGAGAGTTTAGCACTTGCAAACTGGGAGTGAATTCTCTGGACTGGCATGAAAGAAGAAGGTCCACCATTCTGATACTCAGATGACCATAGCTGAACAGGATTGCCAATTCCATCTGCATCTTCATCTCTGTTGTACCACTTAACACAGGCAAATGTATGTAGAACACATTCCCCTCCAATGGTTAAAGAATGTGTGAAATAATAACTAACCAAACCTGGTGTTAGGGAAAATGTGGTCTTGTTGACTACACCAACATTAGCTGGCCACGAGGCAAGAATCATACTCGACCTTACTTGACGTGGTTCAATCCTTGAACCAAATGATGTTGTGCCAATCACTATTGATCCAAACTTGTGAATGAGTTGACTCATATCTTTTTCGGAGATAGCAATTTCAGGGTAGAGCAGCTTATACACTTCAAGCAGAAGTTTTTCATCGTCTGAATCCAAACCACACAATTTATAATTGGATGGGCAGAACACAGCAGACTGGTTGCTCCATACACTTCCTTCTGGCATTGGGGAAGTTACAGCTAGCCTATGGACTGCCCATCTGTCAGTCCATTTGGAATGCTCAAGCCAATCGGTGCTTTCTAATTGCTTAACTTCAGAACAAAGGTGAAAAAGTTCTTCTTTAAATAAGCTGGGGAGTCTGTTATCATCAAAAAAATGTGACATCTTAAATCTTCTCATCAGTTGCAATTCGATCGATCGCTTGTTTGTTGGGGTACTTCCTAGTATTCCATTATACCGTTCAAAACTGAAACACCAAAAACTTGCAACTGGCCCATGGTCTAAAACGACATCCTTTAAATGGCAGTGAAGGTGCATATTAGGTGTTATGGCTTCTTTCCCATGCAGTCTTTCCACTTCTTTACCAAATTTTGTGAATAACCCATTAGCAATCTCTACATCAGTTTGTGAAATAACTGCTTCACAAATGTGTTTGCAAGCAAGTACAAATATCTGCCAACATTTAAAGTGATCTTCTGGTAGAATATCTTTCAAACAAAACAAGGAATAAATGAGGGTCCAGTTCTTCCATTGTTCAGCAGTATAGCAACCACTGTTTGATGATATTTTAGTTGGGAGTCTGCCAATATTGCTTGGAACATCCATTAGTTTAATCCTTTCCTCAATTTTTCCTAGATCATGCTTTGAAAATACATTCTTGTTCCACAACTGGTACATGGTTTTGGCGGTCCCAAGGAATAGATTATGCATAGGGTCAATTGTGAAAAATCGAATTGCGTCAAAGTACTCTAGATCAAGTAGAATAGTATAGTGTGTTATGCCTGTTTCCTTGCAAAGTTTGTCCCGTTTTGACTGTATCTTAATCATATCTATTTTTTTGGCTAAGTGTCGATGTTGCAGATTAGTTCTTGGCTCCCAATTCTCTTTGTCGAAACCAGAATAATCCTTCTTCTCTCCAAACCCTCCTGGAAACAACTTTAGGCAACGGGAACACCCATAATGTGCTGCATGGCTTTTAAAAACCTCCCAACTTTCTAATTGCAGGAATATCTGATGAACATGCTATCACAGCTGCCCTAAACGTTACAGGGAATCTACAGATGGCAGAAGCCAACTTCATGCCTTTCCACAAGCATTGCAACTCCTTTATGGCAGGTTCAAGAAATGCATTCAAACTTTTTGGTTCTTTGTCTAGTGATGGAACAATACCAACCACAATTACGTTTTCCCATTTGAAGCGTTCAGCTCTTGGCAAATTCAGAAAGACAAGGTAAAAAACTCCAACAGAATAATCACTTCTTCGCTTCATGGGTTGAAAGAAGTCGAAGTTCAGCATCAATCCATAATTACGGGGTGCTTGTAGGAAGTCTTTTCCATTGCAAGTTAAAAAATCTTTCCAGAGCTGTCCATCATAAATATCAGCCATTTTGTTTTCCGTCATTGATCTGCTTCTCCATTCTTCACACTTTTCCACAAATTCTTTTTTTTTAAGCAATCGTTCCAACGAGTTTATGATGCTATTATAACAATAGTACTTAATGGGATAGAAACAACTCTTCCCATTCTTCAATTGGACTCTATAAACAATTGATGCATTGCAGGTAACCTTTTTCCCTCTACAGTATTTGAAGCCTGAACAAACTTTTCCAACTGGTCTATTGTTAAAAGTTGTTACACATTCATTGTAGTTGTATAGTTTATGACACTTTGGACAAACAACATACTTGTCAAAGTCATCTTTGTCAAAATGTAAAAACTGTCTGAGCATGTAAATTGAGCCAGGAAAGACTGCTATAATTTGGGAAATAGTGTCATTAGGAATATGCACTCCCAATAGCTTAAGCCAAGCAGACAGGAAGCGTAGAAGCCATGCCATTCCATTTTCACTGATATGACACGACAGTTGCCATACCAGAAGAAAATAAACAAGCCAAAACACAAGACTGTTTACCATGTTGCGAGATATATTTGCTGGTTGTTCAGGAAGAGGTGGTGGTGATTCTGCATTTAAATCTTGTTGTAAATCATCTGGAACAACATCGTTCCAAATCTTCTTCATTATCCTCATCATCAGTTGATGACAATTCTGCTTCACACTCTGAGGAATCAGCCTCTGCTTCACTTTCAATATCCCAACCAGATTCGTTTTGACTTGCAACACTAACAGAACCACTGCCACATAAATCCTAGTTACACAAAATGACAAAATGTTATTATTTATATACAATGTAAAATAACAATTATAATCTCATTAAAAAGATTACTTTCCACGTTTACACTCTGAAAATGAGGAGCCAAATATTGAATTCATTTTGGAAATCGTTATGCATACTGGTAAGAAATCTTGTTTCTCCACTTTTAGTGGAAGCATACAGTACTTATAATTGCTGGTAGAGCAAGGTGAAGGTATTATTTCGAATATTGGCCAGAGTGAAGGCCCTCATTGGAGTAAGAGCTTTTGCATTTCCAATAACACCTTCACTTTACATTATCATGATATTGAATCTGACAATCTGGTGTCAGTCTGAGGAGTCCCCAATATTTTATTTTACCACAAGCAAGGGATATTTAATCATCTTTGCATGTACATGACTGTTTTCTATGTATTACAATAATTAACCTGATAATGGTACTGACAAGTAAATAACATAACTCACCAAATCATGCTCATCAGAAACGTCAGCACACGAATCTTCATTAAATTTCTGACAAATATCTATTTAAAATGATACAATTAATCATTTAGATTACGCAAATTTAAAATGAATATCATTGAATCACAACAATTAATTGCCATATTGAGGAAGATTGAGCTGTCTTAATTATTATCAAGACGCGCTGCAGCGCGTTATAGAAATAATGTTTGAAATGATAAGAATCGATTGTTAAACTTACCCAAACTAGCAACACTATCGCTGTCCGAGTCAGTCTCTGGAGCGGTGCGTGTGTATCCAATTATGCTGGAAAGATTATTTTGAGCATTCCTCTTCCTTTTATGCCGTTCGAAAGCCGACCTCGTAACCAGTTGGTCACAATGATCACACATAATCAAGCCCTTCGATTCCGCCATACAGTACCTCGATCTTATTACACCACAACAGATGAAAACGACTGTCAGCCTTGAGTTAATACGAAAGTATTGCTTCGCTGATTTGAGGTTGCTTGGTTACGTTGACGTCTTACCTAACAGATTTCCGGTTACGGAAATCAATTTGCGCAAATTATGTCACGAAGAGGTTTAAGGAGATTTCAGCGATACTGAAATGTATATTAAATTCTTGTTTAACTTTCTAGGGATTTATTGTGTAACTTAAAAGTTATTATATTTATATATCGCATTTAATTAAACTTTACGGCGAATACTAAAGCCCCTTAAAGATTGTGCCACTTAAAGGTCATCTAAATGTAACTTAAAACAACAATTAATGTTTAAGAGATTTCAGGTCAACTTAAATGCGCCTTAAAGTTTGTCGATTAAATTTAAGGGCATTTAAGTATCAATTAAAATAACTTAAATTTAAAATTTCGCCCTGTGAAATACAAGGCATTGACTAGCAAATACAAGGCATTGAGGAGCAAATACAAGGCATCGACGAGCAAATACAAGGCATTGATGAGCAATTACAACGCATTGACTAGCAAATACAAGGCATTGACGAGCAAATACAAGGCATCGACGAGCAAATACAAGGCATCAACGAGCAAATACAAGGCATTGACTAGCAAATACAAGGCATTGAAGAGCAAATACAAGGCATCGACGAGCAAATACAAGGCATCGACGAGCAAATACAAGGCATCAACGAGCAAATACAAGGCATTGACGAGCAAATACAAGGCATTAGCGAGCAAATACAAGGCATTGACTAGCAAATACAAGGCATTGACTAGCAAATACAAGGCATCAACGAGCAAATACAAGGCACTGACTAGCAAATACAAGGCATTGACTAGCAAATACAAGGCACCGCCTAGCAAATACAAGGCATCGACTAGCAAATACAAGGCATCGACGAGCAAATACAAGGCATCAATGAGCAAATACAAGGCATCGATGAGCAAACACAAGGTATCGACGAGCAAATACAAGGTATCAACGAGCAAATACAAGGCATCAACAAGCAAATACAAGGCATTGACTAGCAAATACAAGGCATTGACTAGCAAATACAAGGCATCAACGAGCAAATACAAGGCATTGACGAGCAAATACAAGGCATCAACGGGTAAATACAAGGCACTGATGAGCAAATACAAGGCATTGATGAGCAAATACAAGGCATTGCCTAGCAAATGCAATGCATTGACTAGCAAATACAAGGCATTGACGAGCAAATACAAGGCATTGATCAGCAAATACAAGGCATTGACTAGCAAATACAAGGCATTGACTAGCAAATACAAGGCATTGACTAGCAAATACAATGCATCGACGAGCAAATACAAGGCATCGACGAAGAAATACAAGGCATCGACGAGTAAATACAAGGCATCGACGAGCAGATACAAGGCATTGACGAGCAAATACAAGGCATTGACGAGCAAATACAATGCATTGACGAGCAAATACAAGGCATTGACTAGCAAATACAAGGCATCAACGAGCAAATACAAGGCACTGACTAGCAAATACAAGGCATTGACTAGCAAATACAAGGCACCGCCTAGCAAATACAAGGCATCGACTAGCAAATACAAGGCATTGACTAGCAAATACAAGGCATCGAATAGCAAATACAAGGCATTGACTAGCAAATACAATGCATTGACTAGCAACTACAAGGCATTGACTAGCAAATACAAGGCATTGAAGAGCAAATACAAGGCATCGACGAGCAAATACAAGGCATCGACGAGCAAATACAAGGCATCAACGAGCAAATACAAGGCATTGACGAGCAAATACAAGGCATTAGCGAGCAAATACAAGGCATTGACTAGCAAATACAAGGCATTGACTAGCAAATACAAGGCATCAACGAGCAAATACAAGGCACTGACTAGCAAATACAAGGCATTGACTAGCAAATACAAGGCACCGCCTAGCAAATACAAGGCATCGACTAGCAAATACAAGGCATAGCAAATACAAGGCATTGACTAGAAAATACAAGGCATTGACGAGCAAATACAAGGCATCAACGAGCAAATACAAGGCACTGACGAGCAAATACAAGGCATTGACTAGCAAATACAAGGCATCGAATAGCAAATACAAGGCATTGACTAGCAAATACAATGCATTAACTACCAACTACAAGGCATTGATGAGCAAATACAAGGCATTGACTAGAAAATACAAGGCATTGACGAGCAAATACAAGGCATCAACCAGCAAATACAAGGCATTGAATATCAAATACAAGGCATTGAGGAGCAAATACAAGCATTGACGAGCAAATACAAGGCATCGACCAGCAAATACAAAGCATTGACGAGCAAATAAAAGGCATTGACGAGCAAATAGAAGGCATTGATGAGCAAATACAAGGCATTGACTAGCAAATACAAGGCATTCACGAGCAAATACAAGCCATCAGCGAGCAAATACAAGGCATTTACTAGCAAATACAAGGCATTGACTAGCAAATACAAGGCATCAACGAGCAAATACAAGGCACTGACGAGCAAATACAAGGCATTGACTAGCAAATACAAGGCATCGAATAGCAAATACAAGGCACTGACTAGCAAATACAATGCATTAACTACCAACTACAAGGCATTGATGAGCAAATACAAGGCATTGACTAGCAAATACAAGGCATTGAGGAGCAAATACAAGGGATCGACGAGCAAATACAAGGCATTGATGAGCAATTACAACTCATTGACTAGCAAATACAAGGCATTGATGAGCAAATACAAGGCATTGACTGACAAATACAAGGCATTGACTAGCAAATACAAGGCATTGACGAGCAAATACAAGGCATTGATGAGCAAATACAAGGCATTGACTAGCAAATACAAGGCATTCACGAGCAAATATAAGCCATCAGCGAGCAAATACAAGGCATTTACTAGCAAATACAAGGCATTGACTAGCAAATACAAGGCATCAACGAGCAAATACAAGGCACTGACGAGCAAATACAAGACATTGACTAGCAAATACAAGGCATCGAATAGCAAATACAAGGCATTGACTAGCAAATACAATGCATTAACTACCAACTACAAGGCATTGATGAGCAAATACAAGGCATTGACTAGAAAATACAAGGCATTGACGAGCAAATACAAGGCATCAACGAGCAAATACAAGGCATTGAATATCAAATACAAGGCATTGAGGAGCAAATACAAGCATTGACGAGCAAATACAAGGCATCGACGAGCAAATACAAAGCATTGACGAGCAAATAAAAGGCATTGACGAGCAAATAGAAGGCATTGATGAGCAAATACAAGGCATTGACTAGCAAATACAAGGCATTCACGAGCAAATACAAGCCATCAGCGAGCAAATACAAGGCATTTACTAGCAAATACAAGGCATTGACTAGCAAATACAAGGCATCAACGAGCAAATACAAGGCACTGACGAGCAAATACAAGGCATTGACTAGCAAATACAAGGCATCGAATAGCAAATACAAGGCATTGACTAGCAAATACAATGCATTAACTACCAACTACAAGGCATTGATGAGCAAATACAAGGCATTGACTAGAAAATACAAGGCATTGACGAGCAAATACAAGGCATCAACGAGCAAATACAAGGCATTGAATATCAAATACAAGGCATTGAGGAGCAAATACAAGCATTGACGAGCAAATACAAGGCATCGACCAGCAAATACAAAGCATTGACGAGCAAATAAAAGGCATTGACGAGCAAATAGAAGGCATTGATGAGCAAATACAAGGCATTGACTAGCAAATACAAGGCATTCACGAGCAAATACAAGCCATCAGCGAGCAAATACAAGGCATTTACTAGCAAATACAAGGCATTGACTAGCAAATACAAGGCATCAACGAGCAAATACAAGGCACTGACGAGCAAATACAAGGCATTGACTAGCAAATACAAGGCATCGAATAGCAAATACAAGGCACTGACTAGCAAATACAATGCATTAACTACCAACTACAAGGCATTGATGAGCAAATACAAGGCATTGACTAGCAAATACAAGGCATTGAGGAGCAAATACAAGGGATCGACGAGCAAATACAAGGCATTGATGAGCAATTACAACTCATTGACTAGCAAATACAAGGCATTGATGAGCAAATACAAGGCATTGACTGACAAATACAAGGCATTGACTAGCAAATACAAGGCATTGACGAGCAAATACAAGGCATTGATGAGCAAATACAAGGCATTGACTAGCAAATACAAAGCATTCACGAGCAAATATAAGCCATCAGCGAGCAAATACAAGGCATTTACTAGCAAATACAAGGCATTGACTAGCAAATACAAGGCATCAACGAGCAAATACAAGGCACTGACGAGCAAATACAAGACATTGACTAGCAAATACAAGGCATCGAATAGCAAATACAAGGCATTGACTAGCAAATACAATGCATTAACTACCAACTACAAGGCATTGATGAGCAAATACAAGGCATTGACTAGAAAATACAAGGCATTGACGAGCAAATACAAGGCATCAACGAGCAAATACAAGGCATTGAATATCAAATACAAGGCATTGAGGAGCAAATACAAGCATTGACGAGCAAATACAAGGCATCGACGAGCAAATACAAAGCATTGACGAGCAAATAAAAGGCATTGACGAGCAAATAGAAGGCATTGATGAGCAAATACAAGGCATTGACTAGCAAATACAAGGCATTCACGAGCAAATACAAGCCATCAGCGAGCAAATACAAGGCATTTACTAGCAAATACAAGGCATTGACTAGCAAATACAAGGCATCAACGAGCAAATACAAGGCACTGACGAGCAAATACAAGGCATTGACTAGCAAATACAAGGCATCGAATAGCAAATACAAGGCATTGACTAGCAAATACAATGCATTAACTACCAACTACAAGGCATTGATGAGCAAATACAAGGCATTGACTAGAAAATACAAGGCATTGACGAGCAAATACAAGGCATCAACGAGCAAATACAAGGCATTGAATATCAAATACAAGGCATTGAGGAGCAAATACAAGCATTGACGAGCAAATACAAGGCATCGACGAGCAAATACAAAGCATTGACGAGCAAATAAAAGGCATTGACGAGCAAATAGAAGCCATTGACGAGAAAATACAAGGCATCAACGAGCAAATACAAGGCACTGACGAGCAAATACAAGGCATTGACTAGCAAATACAAGGCATCGAATAGCAAATACAAGGCATTGACTAGCAAATACAATGCATTAACTACCAACTACAAGGCATTGATGAGCAAATACAAGGCATTGACTAGAAAATACAAGGCATTGACGAGCAAATACAAGGCATCAACGAGCAAATACAAGGCATTGAATATCAAATACAAGGCATTGAGGAGCAAATACAAGCATTGACCAGCAAATACAAGCATTGACCAGCAAATACAAGGCATCGACGAGCAAATACAAAGCATTGACGAGCAAATAAAAGGCATTGACGAGCAAATAGAAGGCATTGATGAGCAAATACAAGGCATTGACTAGCAAATACAAGGCATTCACGAGCAAATACAAGCCATCAGCGAGCAAATACAAGGCATTTACTAGCAAATACAAGGCATTGACTAGCAAACACAAGGCATCAACGAGCAAATACAAGGTACTGACGAGCAAATACAAGGCATTGACTAGCAAATACAAGGCATCGAATAGCAAATACAAGGCATTGACTAGCAAATACAATGCATTAACTACCAACTACAAGGCATTGATGAGCAAATACAAGGCATTGACTAGAAAATACAAGGCATTGACATGCAAATACAAGGCATCAACGAGCAAATACAAGGCATTGAATATCAAATACAAGGCATTGAGGAGCAAATACAAGCATTGACGAGCAAATACAAGGCATCGACGAGCAAATACATAGCATTGACGAGCAAATAAAAGGCATTGACGAGCAAATACAAGGCATTGACGAGAAAATACAAGGCATCGACGAGCAAATACAAGGCATCAACGAGCAAATACAAGGCATTGACTAGCAAATACAAGGCATTGACTAGCAAATACAAGGCATTGACGAGCAAATACAAGGCATCAACGAGCAAATACAAGGCATTGATGAGCAAATACAAGGCATTGATGAGCAAATACAAGGCATTGACTAGCAAATACAAGGCATCGACGAGCAAATACAAGGCATCAACGAGCAAATACATGTACAAGGCATTGACTAGCAAATACAAGGCATTGACGAGCAAATACAATGCATTGACGAGCAAATACAAGGCATTGACGAGCAAATACAATGCATTGACGAGCAAATACAAGGCATTGATGAGCAAATAAAAGGCATTGACGAGCAAACACTAGGCATCAACGAGCAAATACAAGGCATTGACGAGCAAATAGAAGGCATCGACGAGCAAATACAAGGCATTGACTAGCAAATACAAGGCATTGAGGAGCAAATACAAGGCATCGACGAGCAAATACAAGGCATTGATGAGCAATTACAACGCATTGACTAGCAAATACAAGGCATTGATGAGCAAATACAAGGCATTGATGAGCAAACACAAGGCATTGACTGACAAATACAAGGCATTGACGAGCAAATACAAGGCAATGACGAGCAAATACAAGGCATCAACGAGCAAATACAAGGCATTGACTATCAAATACAAGGAATTGACGAGCAAATACAAGGCATTGACTAGCAAATACAAGGCATTGACTAGCAAATACAAGGCATTCACTAGCAAATACAAGGCATCAACGAGCAAATACAAGGCATCAACGAGCAAATACAAGGCATTGACTAGCAAATACAAGGCATTGACTACCAATTACAAGGCATTGACTAGCAAATACAATGCACTGACGAGCAAATACAAGGCATCAACGAGCAAATACAAGTCATTGAAGAGCAAATACAAGGCATTGACGAGCAAATACAAGGCATCGACGAGCAAATACAAGGCATCAACGAGCAAATACAAGGCATTGACTAGCAAATACAAGGCATTGAAGAGCAAATACAAGGCATCGACGAGCAAATACAAGGCATCGACGAGCAAATACAAGGCATCAACGAGCAAATACAAGGCATTGACGAGCAAATACAAGGCATTAGCGAGCAAATACAAGGCATTGACTAGCAAATACAAGGCATTGACTAGCAAATACAAGGCATCAACGAGCAAATACAAGGCACTGACTAGCAAATACAAGGCATTGACTAGCAAATACAAGGCACCGCCTAGCAAATACAAGGCATCGACTAGCAAATACAAGGCATTGACTAGCAAATACAAGGCATCGAATAGCAAATACAAGGCATTGACTAGAAATACAATGCATTAACTACCAACTACAAGGCATTGATGAGCAAATACAAGGCATTGACTAGAAAATACAAGGCATTGACGAGCAAATACAAGGCATCAACGAGCAAATACAAGGCACTGACGAGCAAATACAAGGCATTGACTAGCAAATACAAGGCATCGAATAGCAAATACAAGGCATTGACTAGCAAATACAATGCATTAACTACCAACTACAAGGCATTGATGAGCAAATACAAGGCATTGACTAGAAAATACAAGGCATTGACGAGCAAATACAAGGCATCAACGAGCAAATACAAGGCATTGAATATCAAATACAAGGCATTGAGGAGCAAATACAAGCATTGACGAGCAAATACAAGGCATCGACGAGCAAATACAAAGCATTGACGAGCAAATAAAAGGCATTGACGAGCAAATAGAAGGCATTGATGAGCAAATACAAGGCATTGACTAGCAAATACAAGGCATTCACGAGCAAATACAAGTCATCAGCGAGCAAATACAAGGCATTTACTAGCAAATACAAGGCATTGACTAGCAAATACAAGGCATCAACGAGCAAATACAAGGCACTGACGAGCAAATACAAGGCATTGACTAGCAAATACAAGGCATCGAATAGCAAATACAAGGCATTGACTAGCAAATACAATGCATTAACTACCAACTACAAGGCATTGATGAGCAAATACAAGGCATTGACTAGCAAATACAAGGCATTGAGGAGCAAATACAAGGGATCGACGAGCAAATACAAGGCATTGATGAGCAATTACAACTCATTGACTAGCAAATACAAGGCATTGATGAGCAAATACAAGGCATTGACTGACAAATACAAGGCATTGACTAGCAAATACAAGGCATTGACGAGCAAATACAAGGCATTGATGAGCAAATACAAGGCATTGACTAGCAAATACAAGGCATTCACGAGCAAATATAAGCCATCAGCGAGCAAATACAAGGCATTTACTAGCAAATACAAGGCATTGACTAGCAAATACAAGGCATCAACGAGCAAATACAAGGCACTGACGAGCAAATACAAGACATTGACTAGCAAATACAAGGCATCGAATAGCAAATACAAGGCATTGACTAGCAAATACAATGCATTAACTACCAACTACAAGGCATTGATGAGCAAATACAAGGCATTGACTAGAAAATACAAGGCATTGACGAGCAAATACAAGGCATCAACGAGCAAATACAAGGCATTGAATATCAAATACAAGGCATTGAGGAGCAAATACAAGCATTGACGAGCAAATACAAGGCATCGACGAGCAAATACAAAGCATTGACGAGCAAATAAAAGGCATTGACGAGCAAATAGAAGGCATTGATGAGCAAATACAAGGCATTGACTAGCAAATACAAGGCATTCACGAGCAAATACAAGCCATCAGCGAGCAAATACAAGGCATTTACTAGCAAATACAAGGCATTGACTAGCAAATACAATGCATTAACTACCAACTACAAGGCATTGATGAGCAAATACAAGGCATTGACTAGCAAATACAAGGCATTGAGGAGCAAATACAAGGGATCGACGAGCAAATACAAGGCATTGATGAGCAATTACAACTCATTGACTAGCAAATACAAGGCATTGATGAGCAAATACAAGGCATTGACTGACAAATACAAGGCATTGACTAGCAAATACAAGGCATTGACGAGCAAATACAAGGCATTGATGAGCAAATACAAGGCATTGACTAGCAAATACAAGGCATTCACGAGCAAATATAAGCCATCAGCGAGCAAATACAAGGCATTTACTAGCAAATACAAGGCATTGACTAGCAAATACAAGGCATCAACGAGCAAATACAAGGCACTGACGAGCAAATACAAGACATTGACTAGCAAATACAAGGCATCGAATAGCAAATACAAGGCATTGACTAGCAAATACAATGCATTAACTACCAACTACAAGGCATTGATGAGCAAATACAAGGCATTGACTAGAAAATACAAGGCATTGACGAGCAAATACAAGGCATCAACGAGCAAATACAAGGCATTGAATATCAAATACAAGGCATTGAGGAGCAAATACAAGCATTGACGAGCAAATACAAGGCATCGACGAGCAAATACAAAGCATTGACGAGCAAATAAAAGGCATTGACGAGCAAATAGAAGGCATTGATGAGCAAATACAAGGCATTGACTAGCAAATACAAGGCATTCACGAGCAAATACAAGCCATCAGCGAGCAAATACAAGGCATTTACTAGCAAATACAAGGCATTGACTAGCAAATACAAGGCATCAACGAGCAAATACAAGGCACTGACGAGCAAATACAAGGCATTGACTAGCAAATACAAGGCATCGAATAGCAAATACAAGGCATTGACTAGCAAATACAATGCATTAACTACCAACTACAAGGCATTGATGAGCAAATACAAGGCATTGACTAGAAAATACAAGGCATTGACGAGCAAATACAAGGCATCAACGAGCAAATACAAGGCATTGAATATCAAATACAAGGCATTGAGGAGCAAATACAAGCATTGACGAGCAAATACAAGGCATCGACGAGCAAATACAAAGCATTGACGAGCAAATAAAAGGCATTGACGAGCAAATAGAAGGCATTGACGAGAAAAATACAAGGCATCAACGAGCAAATACAAGGCACTGACGAGCAAATACAAGGCATTGACTAGCAAATACAAGGCATCGAATAGCAAATACAAGGCATTGACTAGCAAATACAATGCATTAACTACCAACTACAAGGCATTGATGAGCAAATACAAGGCATTGACTAGAAAATACAAGGCATTGACGAGCAAATACAAGGCATCAACGAGCAAATACAAGGCATTGAATATCAAATACAAGGCATTGAGGAGCAAATACAAGCATTGACCAGCAAATACAAGCATTGACCAGCAAATACAAGGCATCGACGAGCAAATACAAAGCATTGACGAGCAAATAAAAGGCATTGACGAGCAAATAGAAGGCATTGATGAGCAAATACAAGGCATTGACTAGCAAATACAAGGCATTCACGAGCAAATACAAGCCATCAGCGAGCAAATACAAGGCATTTACTAGCAAATACAAGGCATTGACTAGCAAACACAAGGCATCAACGAGCAAATACAAGGTACTGACGAGCAAATACAAGGCATTGACTAGCAAATACAAGGCATCGAATAGCAAATACAAGGCATTGACTAGCAAATACAATGCATTAACTACCAACTACAAGGCATTGATGAGCAAATACAAGGCATTGACTAGAAAATACAAGGCATTGACATGCAAATACAAGGCATCAACGAGCAAATACAAGGCATTGAATATCAAATACAAGGCATTGAGGAGCAAATACAAGCATTGACGAGCAAATACAAGGCATCGACGAGCAAATACAAAGCATTGACGAGCAAATAAAAGGCATTGACGAGCAAATACAAGGCATTGACGAGAAAATACAAGGCATCGACGAGCAAATACAAGGCATCAACGAGCAAATACAAGGCATTGACTAGCAAATACAAGGCATTGACGAGCAAATACAAGGCATTGACGAGCAAATACAAGGCATCAACGAGCAAATACAACGCATTGATGAGCAAATACAAGGCATTGATGAGCAAATACAAGGCATTGACTAGCAAATACAAGGCATCGACGAGCAAATACAAGGCATCAACGAGCAAATACATGTACAAGGCATTGACTAGCAAATACAAGGCATTGACGAGCAAATACAATGCATTGACGAGCAAATACAAGGCATTGACGAGCAAATACAATGCATTGACGAGCAAATACAAGGCATTGATGAGCAAATACAAGGCATTGACGAGCAAACACTAGGCATCAACGAGCAAATACAAGGCATTGACGAGCAAATAGAAGGCATCGACGAGCAAATACAAGGCATTGACTAGCAAATACAAGGCATTGAGGAGCAAATACAAGGCATCGACGAGCAAATACAAGGCATTGATGAGCAATTACAACGCATTGACTAGCAAATACAAGGCATTGATGAGCAAATACAATGCATTAACTACCAACTACAAGGCATTGATGAGCAAATACAAGGCATTGACTAGCAAATACAAGGCATTGAGGAGCAAATACAAGGGATCGACGAGCAAATACAAGGCATTGATGAGCAATTACAACTCATTGACTAGCAAATACAAGGCATTGATGAGCAAATACAAGGCATTGACTGACAAATACAAGGCATTGACTAGCAAATACAAGGCATTGACGAGCAAATACAAGGCATTGATGAGCAAATACAAGGCATTGACTAGCAAATACAAGGCATTCACGAGCAAATATAAGCCATCAGCGAGCAAATACAAGGCATTTACTAGCAAATACAAGGCATTGACTAGCAAATACAAGGCATCAACGAGCAAATACAAGGCACTGACGAGCAAATACAAGACATTGACTAGCAAATACAAGGCATCGAATAGCAAATACAAGGCATTGACTAGCAAATACAATGCATTAACTACCAACTACAAGGCATTGATGAGCAAATACAAGGCATTGACTAGAAAATACAAGGCATTGACGAGCAAATACAAGGCATCAACGAGCAAATACAAGGCATTGAATATCAAATACAAGGCATTGAGGAGCAAATACAAGCATTGACGAGCAAATACAAGGCATCGACGAGCAAATACAAAGCATTGACGAGCAAATAAAAGGCATTGACGAGCAAATAGAAGGCATTGATGAGCAAATACAAGGCATTGACTAGCAAATACAAGGCATTCACGAGCAAATACAAGCCATCAGCGAGCAAATACAAGGCATTTACTAGCAAATACAAGGCATTGACTAGCAAATACAAGGCATCAACGAGCAAATACAAGGCACTGACGAGCAAATACAAGGCATTGACTAGCAAATACAAGGCATCGAATAGCAAATACAAGGCATTGACTAGCAAATACAATGCATTAACTACCAACTACAAGGCATTGATGAGCAAATACAAGGCATTGACTAGAAAATACAAGGCATTGACGAGCAAATACAAGGCATCAACGAGCAAATACAAGGCATTGAATATCAAATACAAGGCATTGAGGAGCAAATACAAGCATTGACGAGCAAATACAAGGCATCGACGAGCAAATACAAAGCATTGACGAGCAAATAAAAGGCATTGACGAGCAAATAGAAGGCATTGACGAGAAAATACAAGGCATCAACGAGCAAATACAAGGCACTGACGAGCAAATACAAGGCATTGACTAGCAAATACAAGGCATCGAATAGCAAATACAAGGCATTGACTAGCAAATACAATGCATTAACTACCAACTACAAGGCATTGATGAGCAAATACAAGGCATTGACTAGAAAATACAAGGCATTGACGAGCAAATACAAGGCATCAACGAGCAAATACAAGGCATTGAATATCAAATACAAGGCATTGAGGAGCAAATACAAGCATTGACCAGCAAATACAAGCATTGACCAGCAAATACAAGGCATCGACGAGCAAATACAAAGCATTGACGAGCAAATAAAAGGCATTGACGAGCAAATAGAAGGCATTGATGAGCAAATACAAGGCATTGACTAGCAAATACAAGGCATTCACGAGCAAATACAAGCCATCAGCGAGCAAATACAAGGCATTTACTAGCAAATACAAGGCATTGACTAGCAAACACAAGGCATCAACGAGCAAATACAAGGTACTGACGAGCAAATACAAGGCATTGACTAGCAAATACAAGGCATCGAATAGCAAATACAAGGCATTGACTAGCAAATACAATGCATTAACTACCAACTACAAGGCATTGATGAGCAAATACAAGGCATTGACTAGAAAATACAAGGCATTGACATGCAAATACAAGGCATCAACGAGCAAATACAAGGCATTGAATATCAAATACAAGGCATTGAGGAGCAAATACAAGCATTGACGAGCAAATACAAGGCATCGACGAGCAAATACAAAGCATTGACGAGCAAATAAAAGGCATTGACGAGCAAATACAAGGCATTGACGAGAAAATACAAGGCATCGACGAGCAAATACAAGGCATCAACGAGCAAATACAAGGCATTGACTAGCAAATACAAGGCATTGACGAGCAAATACAAGGCATTGACGAGCAAATACAAGGCATCAACGAGCAAATACAAGGCATTGATGAGCAAATACAAGGCATTGATGAGCAAATACAAGGCATTGACTAGCAAATACAAGGCATCGACGAGCAAATACAAGGCATCAACGAGCAAATACATGTACAAGGCATTGACTAGCAAATACAAGGCATTGACGAGCAAATACAATGCATTGACGAGCAAATACAAGGCATTGACGAGCAAATACAATGCATTGACGAGCAAATACAAGGCATTGATGAGCAAATACAAGGCATTGACGAGCAAACACTAGGCATCAACGAGCAAATACAAGGCATTGACGAGCAAATAGAAGGCATCGACGAGCAAATACAAGGCATTGACTAGCAAATACAAGGCATTGAGGAGCAAATACAAGGCATCGACGAGCAAATACAAGGCATTGATGAGCAATTACAACGCATTGACTAGCAAATACAAGGCATTGATGAGCAAATACAAGGCATTGATGAGCAAACACAAGGCATTGACTGACAAATACAAGGCATTGACGAGCAAATACAAGGCAATGACGAGCAAATACAAGGCATCAACGAGCAAATACAAGGCATTGACTATCAAATACAAGGAATTGACGAGCAAATACAAGGCATTGACTAGCAAATACAAGGCATTGACTAGCAAATACAAGGCATTCACTAGCAAATACAAGGCATCAACGAGCAAATACAAGGCATCAACGAGCAAATACAAGGCATTGACTAGCAAATACAAGGCATTGACTACCAATTACAAGGCATTGACTAGCAAATACAATGCACTGACGAGCAAATACAAGGCATCAACGAGCAAATACAAGTCATTGAAGAGCAAATACAAGGCATTGACGAGCAAATACAAGGCATCGACGAGCAAATACAAGGCATCAACGAGCAAATACAAGGCATTGACTAGCAAATACAAGGCATTGAAGAGCAAATACAAGGCATCGACGAGCAAATACAAGGCATCGACGAGCAAATACAAGGCATCAACGAGCAAATACAAGGCATTGACGAGCAAATACAAGGCATTAGCGAGCAAATACAAGGCATTGACTAGCAAATACAAGGCATTGACTAGCAAATACAAGGCATCAACGAGCAAATACAAGGCACTGACTAGCAAATACAAGGCATTGACTAGCAAATACAAGGCACCGCCTAGCAAATACAAGGCATCGACTAGCAAATACAAGGCATTGACTAGCAAATACAAGGCATCGAATAGCAAATACAAGGCATTGACTAGAAATACAATGCATTAACTACCAACTACAAGGCATTGATGAGCAAATACAAGGCATTGACTAGAAAATACAAGGCATTGACGAGCAAATACAAGGCATCAACGAGCAAATACAAGGCACTGACGAGCAAATACAAGGCATTGACTAGCAAATACAAGGCATCGAATAGCAAATACAAGGCATTGACTAGCAAATACAATGCATTAACTACCAACTACAAGGCATTGATGAGCAAATACAAGGCATTGACTAGAAAATACAAGGCATTGACGAGCAAATACAAGGCATCAACGAGCAAATACAAGGCATTGAATATCAAATACAAGGCATTGAGGAGCAAATACAAGCATTGACGAGCAAATACAAGGCATCGACGAGCAAATACAAAGCATTGACGAGCAAATAAAAGGCATTGACGAGCAAATAGAAGGCATTGATGAGCAAATACAAGGCATTGACTAGCAAATACAAGGCATTCACGAGCAAATACAAGTCATCAGCGAGCAAATACAAGGCATTTACTAGCAAATACAAGGCATTGACTAGCAAATACAAGGCATCAACGAGCAAATACAAGGCACTGACGAGCAAATACAAGGCATTGACTAGCAAATACAAGGCATCGAATAGCAAATACAAGGCATTGACTAGCAAATACAATGCATTAACTACCAACTACAAGGCATTGATGAGCAAATACAAGGCATTGACTAGAAAATACAAGGCATTGACGAGCAAATACAAGGCATCAACGAGCAAATACAAGGCATTGAATATCAAATACAAGGCATTGAGGAGCAAATACAAGCATTGACGAGCAAATACAAGGCATCGACGAGCAAATACAAAGCATTGACGAGCAAATAAAAGGCATTGACGAGCAAATAGAAGGCATTGACGAGAAAATACAAGGCATCGACGAGCAAATACAAGGCATCAACGAGCAAATACAAGGCATTGACTAGCAAATACAAGGCATTGACGAGCAAATACAAGGCATTGACGAGCAAATACAAGGCATCAACGAGCAAATACAAGGCATTGATGAGCAAATACAAGGCATTGATGAGCAAATACAAGGCATTGACTAGCAAATACAAGGCATCGACGAGCAAATACAAGGCATCAACGAGCAAATACATGTACAAGGCATTGACTAGCAAATACAAGGCATTGACGAGCAAATACAATGCATTGACGAGCAAATACAAGCCATTGACGAGCAAAGACAATGCATTGACGAGCAAATACAAGGCATTGATGAGCAAATACAAGGCATTGACGAGCAAACACTAGGCATCAACGAGCAAATACAAGGCATTGACGAGCAAATACAAGGCATCGACGAGCAAATACAAGGCATTGACTAGCAAATACAAGGCATTGAGGAGCAAATACAAGGCATCGACGAGCAAATACAAGGCATTGATGAGCAATTACAACGCATTGACTAGCAAATACAAGGCATTGATGAGCAAATACAAGGCATTGATGAGCAAACACAAGGCATTGACTAGCAAATACAAGGCATTGACGAGCAAATACAAGGCAATGACGAGCAAATACAAGGCATCAACGAGCAAATACAAGGCATTGACTATCAAATACAAGGCATTGACGAGCAAATACAAGGCATTGACTAGCAAATACAAGGCATTGACTAGCAAATACAAGGCATTCACTAGCAAATACAAGGCATCAACGAGCAAATACAAGGCATCAACGAGCAAATACAAGGCATTGACTACCAATCACAAGGCATTGACTAGCAAATACAATGCATTGACGAGCAAATACAAGGCATCAACGAGCAAATACAAGGCATTGAAGAGCAAATACAAGGCATTGACGAGCAAATACAAGGCATCGACGAGCAAATACAAGGCATCAACGAGCAAATACAAGGCATTGACTAGCAAATACAAGGCATTGAAGAGCAAATACAAGGCATCGACGAGCAAATACAAGGCATCGACGAGCAAATACAAGGCATCAACGAGCAAATACAAGGCATTGACGAGCAAATACAAGGCATTAGCGAGCAAATACAAGGCATTGACTAGCAAATACAAGGCATTGACTAGCAAATACAAGGCATCAACGAGCAAATACAAGGCACTGACTAGCAAATACAAGGCATTGACTAGCAAATACAAGGCACCGCCTAGCAAATACAAGGCATCGACTAGCAAATACAAGGCATCGACGAGCAAATACAAGGCATCAATGAGCAAATACAAGGCATCGATGAGCAAACACAAGGTATCGACGAGCAAATACAAGGTATCAACGAGCAAATACAAGGCATCAACAAGCAAATACAAGGCATTGACTAGCAAATACAAGGCATTGACTAGCAAATACAAGGCATCAACGAGCAAATACAAGGCATTGACGAGCAAATACAAGGCATCAACGGGCAAATACAAGGCACTGATGAGCAAATACAAGGCATTGATGAGCAAATACAAGGCATTGCCTAGCAAATGCAATGCATTGACTAGCAAATACAAGGCATTGACGAGCAAATACAAGGCATTGATCAGCAAATACAAGGCATTGACTAGCAAATACAAGGCATTGACTAGCAAATACAAGGCATTGACTAGCAAATACAATGCATCGACGAGCAAATACAAGGCATCGACGAACAAATACAAGGCATCGACGAGTAAATACAAGGCATCGACGAGCAGATACAAGGCATTGACGAGCAAATACAGGGCATTGACGAGCAAATACAGGGCATTGACGAGCAAATACAATGCATTGACGAGCAAATACAATGCATCGACGAGCAAATACAAGGCATTGACTAGCAAATACAAGGCATTGACTAGCAAATACAATGCATCGACGAGCAGATACAAGGCATCGACGAGCAAATACAATGCATCGACGAGCAAATACAAGTGATTGACGAGCAAATACAAGTGATTGACGAGCAAATACAAGGGATTGACGAGCAAATACAAGGCATCAACGAGCAAATACAAGGCATTAATGACCAAATACAATGCATTGACGAGCAAAGACAAGGCATTCACTAGCAAATACAAGGCATCAACGAGCAAATACAAGGCATTAACTAGCAAATACAATGCCTTGACGAGCAAATACAAGGCATTGACGAGCAAATACAAGGTATTGAGGAGAAAATGCAAGGCATTGACTAGCAAATACTAGGCATCAACTAGCAAATACAAGGCATTGACTAGCAAATCAATGCACTGAAGAGCAAATACACGGCATTGACGAGCAAATACAAGGCATTGACGAGCAAATACAATGCATTGACGAGCAAATACAAGGCATTGACTAGCAAATACAAGGCATCAACGGTCAAATACAAGGCATTGACTAGCAAATAGAAGGCATCAACGAGCAAATACAAGGCATTGAATAGCAAATACAAGGCATCAACGAGCAAATACAAGGCATTGACTAGCAAATACAAGGCATTGACTAGCAAATACAAGGCACCGCCTAGCAAATACAAGGCATCGACTAGCAAATACAAGGCATCGACGAGCAAATACAAGGCATCAATGAGCAAATACAAGGCATCGATGAGCAAACACAAGGTATCGACGAGCAAATACAAGGTATCAACGAGCAAATACAAGGCATCAACAAGCAAATACAAGGCATTGACTAGCAAATACAAGGCATTGACTAGCAAATACAAGGCATCAACGAGCAAATACAAGGCATTGACGAGCAAATACAAGGCATCAACGAGCAAATACAAGGCACTGGTGAGCAAATACAAGGCATTGATGAGCAAATACAAGGCATTGCCTAGCAAATGCAATGCATTGACTAGCAAATACAAGGCATTGACGAGCAAATACAAGGCATTGATCAGCAAATACAAGGCATTGACTAGCAAATACAAGGCATTGACTAGCAAATACAAGGCATTGACTAGCAAATACAATGCATCGACGAGCAAATACAAGGCATCGACGAGCAAATACAAGGCATCGACGAGCAAATACAAGGCATCGACGAGCAGATACAAGGCATTGACGAGCAAATACAAGGCATTGACGAGCAAATACAATGCATTGACGAGCAAATACAAGGCATTGACGAGCAAATACAATGCATCGACGAGCAAATACAAGGCATTGACTAGCAAATACAAGGCATTGACTAGCAAATACAATGCATCGACGAGCAAATACAAGGCATCGACGAGCAAATACAAGGCATTGACGAGCAAATACAAGTGATTGACGAGCAAATACAAGGGATTGACGAGCAAATACAAGGCATTGACGAGCAAATACAAGGCATCAACGAGCAAATACAAGGCATTAACGACCAAATACAATGCATTGACGAGCAAATACAAGGCATTCACTAGCAAATACAAGGCATCAACGAGCAAATACAAGGCATTAACTAGCAAATACAATGCCTTGACGAGCAAATACAAGGCATTGACGAGCAAATACAAGGTATTGAGGAGAAAATACAAGGCATTGACTAGCAAATACTAGGCATCAACTAGCAAATACAAGGCATTGACTAGCAAATCAATGCACTGAAGAGCAAATACACGGCATTGACGAGCAAATACAAGGCATTGACGAGCAAATACAATGCATTGACGAGCAAATACAAGGCATTGACTAGCAAATACAAGGCATCAACGGTCAAATACAAGGCATTGACTAGCAAATACAAGGCATCAACGAGCAAATACAAGGCATTGACGAGTAAATACAAGGCATCGACGAGCAGATACAAGGCATTGACGAGCAAATACAATGCATTGACGAGCAAATACAAGGCATTGACGAGCAAATACAATGCATCGACGAGCAAATACAAGGCATTGACTAGCAAATACAAGGCATTGACTAGCAAATACAATGCATCGACGAGCAAATACAAGGCATTGACTACCAATTACAAGGCATTGACTAGCAAATACAAGGCATTGACGAGCAAATACAAGGCATTGACGAGCAAATACAAGGTATTGAGGAGCAAATACAAGGCATTGACTAGCAAATACAAAGCATCAACGGGCAAATACAAGGCATTGACAGCAAATACAAGGCATTGATGAGCAAATACAAGGCATTGACAAGCAAATACAAGGCATTGACGAGCAAATACAAGGCAATGACGAGCAAATACAAGGCATCAACGAGCAAATACAAGGCATTGACTATCAAATACAAGGCATCAACGAGCAAATACAAGGCACTGAAGAGCAAATACAAGGCACTGACGAGCAAATACAAGGCATTGACGAGCAAATACAAGGCATCGACGAGCAAATACAAGGCATTGACGAGCAAATACAAGGCATTGACTAGCAAATACAAGGCATTGACGAGCAAATCCAAGGCAATGACGAGCAAATACAAGGCATCGACGAGCAAATACAAGGCATTGACTATCAAATACAAGGCATCGACGAGCAAATACAAGGCATCAGCGAGCAAATACAACGCATTGACGAGCACATACAAGGCATTCACTAGCAAATACAAGGCATCAACGAGCAAATACAAGGCATTGACGAGCAAATACAAGGCATTGACTAGCAAATACAAGGCATTGCCTAGCAAATACAATGCATTGACGAGCAAATACAAGGCATCAACGAGCAAATACAAGGCATTGAAGAGCAAATACAAGGCATTGACGAGCAAATACAAGGCATCGACGAGCAAATACAAGGCATCAACGAGCAAATACAAGGCATTGACTAGCAAATACAAGGCATTGAAGAGCAAATACAAGGCATCGACGAGCAAATACAAGGCATCGACGAGCAAATACAAGGCATTGACGAGCAAATACAAGGCATCAACGAGCAAATACAAGGCACTGGTGAGCAAATACAAGGCATTGATGAGCAAATACAAGGCATTGCCTAGCAAATGCAATGCATTGACTAGCAAATACAAGGCATTGACGAGCAAATACAAGGCATTGATCAGCAAATACAAGGCATTGACTAGCAAATACAAGGCATTGACTAGCAAATACAAGGCATTGACTAGCAAATACAATGCATCGACGAGCAAATACAAGGCATCGACGAGCAAATACAAGGCATCGACGAGTAAATACAAGGCATCGACGAGCAGATACAAGGCATTGACGAGCAAATACAAGGCATTGACGAGCAAATACAATGCATTGACGAGCAAATACAAGGCATTGACGAGCAAATACAATGCATCGACGAGCAAATACAAGGCATTGACTAGCAAATACAAGGCATTGACTAGCAAATACAATGCATCGACGAGCAAATACAAGGCATCGACGAGCAAATACAAGGCATTGACGAGCAAATATACAAGTGATTGACGAGCAAATACAAGGGATTGACGAGCAAATACAAGCCATTGACGAGCAAATACAAGGCATCAACGAGCAAATACAAGGCATTAACGACCAAATACAATGCATTGACGAGCAAAGACAAGGCATTCACTGGCAAATACAAGGCATCAACGAGCAAATACAAGGCATTAACTAGCAAATACAATGCCTTGACGAGCAAATACAAGGCATTGACGAGCAAATACAAGGTATTGAGGAGAAAATACAAGGCATTGACTAGCAAATACTAGGCATCAACTAGCAAATACAAGGCATTGACTAGCAAATCAATGCACTGAAGAGCAAATACACGGCATTGACGAGCAAATACAAGGCATTGACGAGCAAATACAATGCATTGACGAGCAAATACAAGGCATTGACTAGCAAATACAAGGCATCAACGGTCAAATACAAGGCATTGACTAGCAAATAGAAGGCATCAACGAGCAAATACAAGGCATTGACGAGTAAATACAAGGCATCGACGAGCAGATACAAGGCATTGACGAGCAAATACAATGCATTGACGAGCAAATACAAGGCATTGACGAGCAAATACAATGCATCGACGAGCAAATACAAGGCATTGACTAGCAAATACAAGGCATTGACTAGCAAATACAATGCATCGACGAGCAAATACAAGGCATTGACTACCAATTACAAGGCATTGACTAGCAAATACAAGGCATTGACGAGCAAATACAAGGCATTGACGAGCAAATACAAGGTATTGAGTAGCAAATACAAGGCATTGACTAGCAAATACAAAGCATCAACGGGCAAATACAAGGCATTGACAGCAAATACAAGGCATTGATGAGCAAATACAAGGCATTGACAAGCAAATACAAGGCATTGACGAGCAAATACAAGGCAATGACGAGCAAATACAAGGCATCAACGAGCAAATACAAGGCATTGACTATCAAATACAAGGCATCAACGAGCAAATACAAGGCACTGAAGAGCAAATACAAGGCACTGACGAGCAAATACAAGGCATTGACGAGCAAATACAAGGCATCGACGAGCAAATACAAGGCATCAACGAGCAAATACAAGGCATTGACTAGCAAATACAAGGCATTGACGAGCAAATCCAAGGCAATGACGAGCAAATACAAGGCATCGACGAGCAAATACAAGGCATTGACTATCAAATACAAGGCATTGACGAGCAAATACAAGGCATCAGCGAGCAAATACAAGGCATTGACGAGCACATACAAGCCATTCACTAGCAAATACAAGGCATCAACGAGCAAATACAAGGCATTGACGTGCAAATACAAGGCATCGACGAGCAAATACAAGGCATCAACGAGCAAATACAAGGCATTGACTAGCAAATACTAGGCATTGACGAGCAAATACAAGGCATCAACGAGCAAATACAAGGCATTGAAGAGCAAATACAAGGCATTGACGAGCAAATACAAGGCATCGACGAGCAAATACAAGGCATCAACGAGCAAATACAAGGCATTGACTAGCAAATACAAGGCATTGAAGAGCAAATACAAGGCATCGACGAGCAAATACAAGGCATTGACGAGCAAATACAAGGCATTAGCGAGCAAATACAAGGCATTGACTAGCAAATACTAGGCATTGACTAGCAAATACAAGGAATCAACGAGCAAATACAAGGCATTCACGAGCAAATACAAGGCATTGACTAGCAAATACAAGGCATTGACGAGCAAATACAAGGCACCGCCTAGCAAATACAAGGCATCGACTAGCAAATACAAGGCATCGACGAGCAAATACAAGGCATCGACGTGCAAATACAAGGCATCGATGAGCAAACAGAAGGTATCGACGAGCAAATACAAGGCATCAACGAGCAAATACATGGCATCAACAAGCAAATACAAGGCATTGACTAGCAAATACAAGGCTTTGACTAGCAAATACAAGGCATCAACGAGCAAATACAAGGCATTGACGAGCAAATACAAGGCATCAACGGGCAAATACAAGGCACTGATGAGCAAATACAAGGCATTGATCAGCAAATACAAGGCATTGACTAGCAAATACAAGGCATTGACTAGCAAATACAAGGCATTGATTAGCAAATACAATGCATTGACGAGCAAATACAAGGCATCGACGAGCAAATACAAGGCATCGACGAGCAGATACAAGGCATTGACGAGCAAATACAAGGCATTGACGAGCAAATACAATGCATTGACGAGCAAATACAAGGCATTGACGAGCAAATACAATGCATCGACGAGCAAATACAAGGCATCGACGAGCAAATACAAGGCATCAACGAGCAAATACAAGGCATTGACAAGCAAATACAAGGTGTTGAAGAGCAAATACAAGGCATCGACGAGCAAATACAAGGCATCGACGAGCAAATACAAGAAATCATCGAGCAAATACAAGGCATTGACGAGCAAATACAAGGCATTAGCGAACAAATACAAGGCATTGACTAGCAAATACAAGGCATTGACTAGCAAATACAAGGCATCAACGAGCAAATACAAGGCATTCACGAGCAAATACAAGGCATTGACTAGCAAATACAAGGTATTGACGAGCAAATACAAGGCATCGACGAGCAAATACATGTCATCGATGAGCAAACACAAGGTATCGACGAGTAAATACAAGGCATCAACGAGCAAATACAAGGCATCAACAAGCAAATACAAGGCATTGACTAGCAAATACAAGGCATTGACTAGCAAATACAAGGCATCAACGAGCAAATACAAGGCATTGACGAGCAAATACAAGGCATCAACGGGCAAATACAAGGCACTGATGAGCAAATACAAGGCATTGATGAGCAAATACAAGGCATTGACTAGCAAATGCAATGCATTGACTAGCAAATACAAGGCATTGACGAGCAAATACAAGGCATTGATCAGCAAATACAAGGCATTGACTAGCAAATACAAGGCATTGACTAGCAAATACAAGGCATTGACTAGCAAATACAATGCATCGACGAGCAAATACAAGGCACCGACGAGCAAATACAAGGCATCGACGAGCAAATACAAGGCATCGACGTGCAAATACAAGGCATCGATGAGCAAATACAAGGTATCGACGAGCAAATACAAGGCATCAACGAGCAAATACAAGGCATCAACAAGCAAATACAAGGCATTGACTAGCAAATACAAGGCATTGACTAGCAAATACAAGGCATCAACGAGCAAATACAAGGCATTGACGAGCAAATACAAGGCATCAACGGGCAAATACAAGGCACTGATGAGCAAATACAAGGCATTGATCAGCAAATACAAGGCATTGACTAGCAAATACAAGGCATTGACTAGCAAATACAAGGCATTGACTAGCAAATACAATGCATCGACGAGCAAATACAAGGCATCGACGAGCAAATACAAGGCATCGACGAGCAGATACAAGGCATTCACGAGCAAATACAAGGCATTGACGAGCAAATACAATGCATTGACGAGCAAATACAAGGCATTGACGAGCAAATACAATGCATCGACGAGCAAATACAAGGCATCGCCGAGCAAATACAAGGCATCAACGAGCAAATACAAGGCATTGACTAGCAAATACAAGGCATTGACTAGCAAATACAATGCATCGACGAGCAAATACAAGGCATCGACGAGCAAATACAAGGCATCGACGAGCAGATACAAGGCATTGACGAGCAAATACAAGGCATTGACGAGCAAATACAATGCATTGACGAGCAAATACAAGGCATTGACGAGCAAATACAATGCATCGACGAGCAAATACAAGGCATCGCCGAGCAAATACAAGGCATCAACGAGCAAATACAAGGCATTGACTAGCAAATACAAGGCATTGAAGAGCAAATACAAGGCATCGACGAGCAAATACAAGGCATCGACGAGCAAATAGAAGAAATCATCGAGCAAATACAAGGCATTGACGAGCAAATACAAGGCATTAGCGAGCAAATACAAGGCATTGATTAGCAAATACAAGGCATTGACTAGCAAATACAAGGCATCAACGAGCAAATACAAGGCATTCACGAGCAAATACAAGGCATTGACTAGCAAATACAAGGCATTGACGAGCAAATACAAGGCATCGACGAAGAAATACAAGTCATCGATGAGCAAACACAAGGTATCGACGAGCAAATACAAGGCATCAACGAGCAAATACAAGGCATCAACAAGCAAATACAAGGCATTGACTAGCAAATACAAGGCATTGACTAGCAAATACAAGGCATCAACGAGCAAATACAAGGCATTGACGAGCAAATACAAGGCATCAACGGGCAAATACAAGGCACTGATGAGCAAATACAAGGCATTGATGAGCAAATACAAGGCATTGACTAGCAAATGCAATGCATTGACTAGCAAATACAAGGCATTGACGAGCAAATACAAGGCATTGATCAGCAAATACAAGGCATTGACGAGCAAATACAAGGCATCGACGAGCAAATACAAGGCATCAACGAGCAAATACAAGGCATTGACTAGCAAATACAAGGCATTGAAGAGGAAATACAAGGCATCGACGAGCAAATACAAGGCATCGACGAGCAAATACAAGGCATCAACGAGCAAATACAAGGCATTGACGAGCAAATACAAGGCATTAGCGAGCAAATACAAGGCATTGACTAGCAAATACTAGGCATTGACTAGCAAATAGAAGGAATCAACGAGCAAATACAAGGCATTCACGAGCAAATACAAGGCATTGACTAGCAAATACAAGGCATTGACGAGCAAATACAAGGCACCGCCTAGCAAATACAAGGCATCGACTAGCAAATACAAGGCATCGACGAGCAAATACAAGGCATCGACGTGCAAATACAAGGCATCGGTGAGCAAACACAAGGTATCGACGAGCAAATACAAGGCATCAACGAGCAAATACAAGGCATCAACAAGCAAATACAAGGCATTGACTAGCAAATACAAGGCTTTGACTAGCAAATACAAGGCATCAACGAGCAAATACAAGGCATTGACGAGCAAATACAAGGCATCAACGGGCAAATACAAGGCACTGATGAGCAAATACAAGGCATTGATCAGCAAATACAAGGCATTGATTAGCAAATACAATGCATTGACGAGCAAATACAAGGCATCGACGAGCAAATACAAGGCATCGACGAGCAGATACAAGGCATTGACGAGCAAATACAAGGCATTGACGAGCAAATACAATGCATTGACGAGCAAATACAAGGCATTGACGAGCAAATACAATGCATTGACGAGCAAATACAAGGCATCGACGAGCAAATACAAGGCATCAACGAGCAAATACAAGGCATTGACTAGCAAATACAAGGCATTGAAGAGCAAATACAAGGCATCGACGAGCAAATACAATGCATCGACGAGCAAATACAAGAAATCATCGAGCAAATACAAGGCATTGACGAGCAAATACAAGGCATTAGCGAGCAAATACAAGGCATTGACTAGCAAATACAAGGCATTGACTAGCAAATACAAGGCATCAACGAGCAAATACAAGGCATTCACGAGCAAATACAAGGCATTGACTAGCAAATACAAGGCATTGACGAGCAAATACAAGGCATCGACGAGCAAATACAAGTCATCGATGAGCAAACACAAGGTATCGACCAGCAAATACAAGGCATCAACGAGCAAATACAAGGCATCAACAAGCAAATACAAGGCATTGACTAGCAAATACAAGGCATTGACTAGCAAATACAAGGCATCAACGAGCAAATACAAGGCATTGACGAGCAAATACAAGGCATCAACGGGCAAATACAAGGCACTGATGAGCAAATACAAGGCATTGATGAGCAAATACAAGGCATTGACTAGCAAATGCAATGCATTGACTAGCAAATACAAGGCATTGACGAGCAAATACAAGGCATTGATCAGCAAATACAAGGCATTGACTAGCAAATACAAGGCATTGACTAGCAAATACAAGGCATTGACTAGCAAATACAATGCATCGACGAGCAAATACAAGGCATCGACGAGCAAATACAAGGCATCGACGAGCAAATACAAGGCATCGACGTGCAAATACAAGGCATCGATGAGCAAACACAAGGTATCGATGAGCAAACACAAGGTATCGACGAGCAAATACAAGGCATCAACGAGCAAATACAAGGCATCAACAAGCAAATACAAGGCATTGACTAGCAAATACAAGGCATTGACTAGCAAATACAAGGCATCAACGAGCAAATACAAGGCATTGACGAGCAAATACAAGGCATCAACGGGCAAATACAAGGCATTGACGAGCAAATACAAGGCATTGACGAGCAAATACAATGCATTGACGAGCAAATACAAGGCATTGACGAGCAAATACAATGCATCGACGAGCAAATACAAGGCATCGCCGAGCAAATACAAGGCATCAACGAGCAAATACAAGGCATTGACTAGCAAATACAAGGCATTGAAGAGCAAATACAAGGCATCGACGAGCAAATACAAGGCATCGACGAGCAAATACAAGAAATCATCGAGCAAATACAAGGCATTGACGAGCAAATACAAGGCATTAGCGAGCAAACACAAGGCATTGATGAGCAAATACAAGGCATTGACTAGCAAATGCAATGCATTGACTAGCAAATACAAGGCATTGACGAGCAAATACAAGGCATTGATCAGCAAATACAAGGCATTGACTAGCAAATACAATGCATTGACTAGCAAATACGAGGCATTGACTAGCAAATACAATGCATCGACGAGCAAATACAAGGCATCGACGAGCAAATACCAGGCATAGACGAGCAGATACAAGGCATTGACGAGTAAATACAAGGCATTGACGAGCAAATACAATGCATTGACGAGCAAATACAAGGCATTGACGAGCAAATACAATGCATCGACGAGCAAATACAAGGCATTGACTAGCAAATACAAGGCATTGACTAGCAAATACAATGCATCGACGAGCAAATACAAGGCATCGACGAGCAAATACAAGGCATTGACGAGCAAATACAAGGGATTGACGAGCAAATACAAGGCATTGACGAGCAAATACAAGGCATCAACGAGCAAATACAAGGCACTAACGACCAAATACAATGCATTGACGAGCAAATACAAGGCATTCACTAGCAAATACAAGGCATCAACGAGCAAATACAAGGCATTAACTAGCAAATACAATGCCTTGACGAGCAAATACAAGGCATTGACGAGCAAATACAAGGTATTGAGGAGAAAATACAAGGCATTGACAAGCAAATACTAGCCATCAACTAGCAAATACAAGGCGTTGACTAGCAAATCAATGCACTGAAGAGCAAATACACGGCATTGACGAGCAAATACAAGGTATTGACTAGCAAATACAATGCATCAATGGGCAAATACAAGGCATTGACAGCAAATCAATGCATTGTCGAGCAAATACAAGGCATTGACGAGTAAATACAATGCATCGACGAGCAAATACAAGGCATCGACGAGCAAATACAAGGCATTGAGTAGCAAATACAAGGGATCGACGAGCAAATACAAGGCTTGAACGAGTTTACAAGGCATTTACGAGCAAATACAAGGCATTGACGAGCAAATACAAGCCATTGACGAGCAAATAGAAGGTTTCAACGAGCAAATACAAGGCATTGAATAGCAAATACAAAGAATTGACGAGCAAATACACGGCATCAACGATAAAATACAAGGCATCAACGAGCAAATACAAGGCATCGACGAGCAAATACAAGGCATCGACGAGCAGATACAAGGCATTGACTAGCAAATACAAGGCATTGACTAGCAAATACAATGCATCGACGAGCAAATACAAGGCATTGACGAGCAAATACAAGGCATTGACGAGCAAATACAAGTGATTGACGAGCAAATACAAGGGATTGACGAGCAAATACAAGGCATTGACGAGCAAATACAAGGCATCAACGAGCAAATACAAGGCATTAACGACCAAATACAATGCATTGACGAACAAATACAATGCATCGACGAGCAAACACAAGGCATTGACTAGCAAATACAAGGCATTGACTAGCAAATACAATACATCGACGAGCAAATACAAGGCATCGACGAGCAAATACAAGGCATTGACGAGCAAATACAAGGCATTGACGAGCAAATACAAGGCATCAACGAGCAAATACAAGGCATTAACGACCAAATACAATGCATTCACGAGCAAATACAAGGCATTCACTAGCAAATACAAGGCATCAACGAGCAAATACAAGGCATTAACTAGCAAATACAATGCCTTGACGAGCAAATACAAGGCATTGACGAGCAAATACAAGGTATTGAGGAGAAAATACAAGGCATTGACTAGCAAATACTAGGCATCAACTAGCAAATACAAGGCATTGACTAGCAAATACAATGCATCGACGAGCAAATACACGGCATTGACGAGCAAATACAAGGCATTGACGAGCAAATACAATGCATTGACGAGCAAATACAAGGCATTGACTAGCAAATACAAGGCATCAACGGTCAAACACAAGGCATTGACTAGCAAATAGAAGGCATCAACGAGCAAATACAAGGCATTGAATAGCAAATACAAGGCATCAACGAGCACATACAAGGCATTGACGAGCAAATACAAGGCATCAACGAGCAAATACAAGGCATTGACTAGCAAATACAAGGCATTGACGAGCAAGTACAAGGCATTGACGAGCAAATACAAGGTATTGAGGAGCAAATACAAGGCATTGACTAGCAAATACAAGGTATTGAGGAGAAAATACAAGGCATTGAAAAGCAAATACTAGGCATCAACTAGCAAATACAAGGCGTTGACTAGCAAATCAATGCACTGAAGAGCAAATACACGGCATTGACGAGCAAATACAAGGTATTGAGGATCAAATACAAGGCATTGACGAGTAAATACAATGCATTGAGTAGCGAATACAAGGGATCGACGAGCAAATACAAGGCTTGAACGAGTTTACAAGGCATTTACGAGCAAATACAAGGCATTGACGAGCAAATACAAGGCATTGACGAGCAAATACAAGCCATTGACGAGCAAATACAAGGCATTAGCGAGCAAATACAAGGCATTGACTAGCAAATACAAGGCATTGACTACCAATTACAAGGCATTGACTAGCAAATACAAGGCATTGACGAGCAAATACAAGGCATTGACGAGCAAATACAAGGCATTAGCGAGCAAATACAAGGCATTGACTAGCAAACACAAGGTATCGACGAGCAAATACAAGGTATCAACGAGCAAATACAAGGCATCAACAAGCAAATACAAGGCATTGACTAGCAAATACAAGGCATTGACTAGCAAATACAAGGCATCAACGAGCAAATACAAGGCATTGACGAGCAAATACAAGGCATCAACGGGCAAATACAAGGCACTGATGAGCAAATACAAGTCATTGATGAGCAAATACAAGGCATTGCCTAGCAAATGCAATGCATTGACTAGCAAATACAAGGCATTGACGAGCAAATACAAGGCATCGACGAGCAAACACAAGGTATCGACGAGCAAATACAAGGTATCAACGAGCAAATACAAGGCATCAACGAGCAAATACAAGGCATTGAATAGCATATACAAAGAATTGACGAGCAAATACACGGCATCAACGATAAAATACAAGGCATCAACGAGCAAATACAAGGCATCGACGAGCAAATACAAGGCATCGACGAGCAGATACAAGGCATTGACGAGCAAATACAAGGCATCAACGAGCAAATACAAGGCATTGACTATCAAATACAAGGCATTGACGAGCAAATACAAGGCATCAGCGAGCAAATACAAGGCATTGACTAGCAAATACAAGGCATTCACTAGCAAATACAAGGCATCAACGAGCAAATACAAGGTATTGACGAGCAAATACAAGGCGTTGACTAGCAAATACAAGGCATTGACTACCAATTACAAGGCATTGACTAGCAAATACAAGGCATTGACGAGCAAATACAAGGCATCAACGAGCAAATACAAGGCATTGAAGAGCAAATACAAGGCATTGACTAGCAAATACAAGGCATCGACGAGCAAATACAAGGCATCAACGAGCAAATACAAGGCATTGACTAGCAAATACAAGGCATTGAAGAGCAAATACAAGGCATCGACGAGCAAATACAAGGCATCGACGAGCAAATACAAGGCATCAACGAGCAAATACAAGGCATTGACGAGCAAATACAAGGCATTAGCGAGCAAATACAAGGCATTGACTAGCAAATACAAGGCATTGACGAGCAAATACAAGGCATTGACGAGCAAATACAATGCATCGACGAGCAAATACAAGGCATCGACGAGCAAATACAAGGCATCAACGAGCAAATACAAGGCATTGACTAGCAAATACAAGGCATAGAAGAGCAAATACAAGGCATCGACGAGCAAATACAAGGCATCGACGAGCAAATACAAGAAATCATCGAGCAAATACAAGGCATTGACGAGCAAATACAAGGCATTGACTAGCAAATACAAGGCATTGACTAGCAAATACAAGGCATCAACGAGCAAATACAAGGCATTGACGAGCAAATACAAGGCATGAACGGGCAAATACAAGGCACTGATGAGCAAATACAAGGCATTGACGAGCAAATACAAGTGATTGACGAGCAAATACAAGGGATTGACGAGCAAATACAAGGCATTGACGAGCAAATACAAGGCATCAACGAGCAAATACAAGGCATTAACGACCAAATACAATGCATTGACGAGCAAAGACAAGGCATTCACTAGCAAATACAAGGCATCAACGAGCAAATACAAGGCATCAACGGTCAGATACAAGGCATTGACTAGCAAATAGAAGGCATCAACGAGCAAATACAAGGCTTTGAATAGCAAATACAAGGCATTGACGAGCAAATACAAGGCATTGACTACCAATTACAAGGCATTGACTACCAATTACAAGGCATTGACTAGCAAATACAAGGCATTGACGAGCAAATACAAGGCATTGACTACCAATTACAAGGCATTGACTAGCAAATACAAGGCATTGACGAGCAAATACAAGGCATTGGCGAGCAAATACAAGGTATTGAGGAGCAAAGACAAGGCATTCACTAGCAAATACAAGGCATCAACGAGCAAATACAAGGCATTAACTAGCAAATACAATGCCTTGACGCGCAAATACAAGGAATTGACGAGCAAATACGAGGTATTGAGGAGAAAATACAAGGCATTGACTAGCAAATACTAGGCATCAACTAGCAAATACAAGGCATTGACTAGCAAATCAATGCACTGAAGAGCAAATACACGGCATTGACGAGCAAATACAAGGCATTGACGAGCAAATACAATGCATTGACGAGCAAATACAAGGCATTGACTAGCAAATACAAGGCATCAACGGTCAAATACAAGGCATTGACTAGCAAATAGAAGGCATCAACGAGCAAATACAAGGCATTGAATAGCAAATACAAGGCATTGACGAGCAAATAAAAGGCATTGACTACCAATTACAAGGCATTGACTAGCAAATACAAGGCATTGACGAGCAAATACAAGGCATTGACTACCAATTACAAGGCATTGACTAGCAAATACAAGGCATTGACGAGCAAATACAAGGCATTGACGAGCAAATACAAGGTATTGAGGAGCAAATACAAGGCATTGACTAGCAAATACAAAGCATCAACGGGCAAATACAAGGCATTGACAGCAAATACAAGGCATTGATGAGCAAATACAAGGCATTGACTAGCAAATACAAGGCATTGACGAGCAAATACAAGGCAATGACGAGCAAATACAAGGCAATGACGAGCAAATACAAGGCGTCAACGAGCAAATACAAGGCATTGACTATCAAATACACGGCATTGACGAGCAAATACAAGGCATCAACGAGCAAATACAAGGCATTGAAGAGCAAATACAAGGCATTGACGAGCAAATACAAGGCATCGACGAGCAAATACAAGGCATCAACGAGCAAATACAAGGCATTGACTAGCAAATACAAGGCATTGACGAGCAAATACAAGGCAATGACGAGCAAATACAAGGCAATGACGAGCAAATACAAGGCATCGACGAGCAAATACAAGGCATTGACTATCAAATACAAGGCATTGTCGAGCAAATACAAGGCATCAGCGAGCAAATACAAGGCATTGACGAGCAAATACAAGGTATTGAGGAGCAAATAGAAGGCATTGACTAGCAAATACAAAGCATCAACGGGCAAATACAAGGCATTGACAGCAAATACAAGGCATTGATGAGCAAATACAAGGCATTGACTAGCAAATACAAGGCATTGACGAGCAAATACAAGGCAATGACGAGCAAATACAAGGCAATGACGAGCAAATACAAGGCGTCAACGAGCAAATACAAGGCATTGACTATCAAATACACGGCATTGACGAGCAAATACAAGGCATCAACGAGCAAATACAAGGCATTGAAGAGCAAATACAAGGCATTGACGAGCAAATACAAGGCATCGACGAGCAAATACAAGCCATCAACGAGCAAATACAAGGCATTGACTAGCAAATACAAGGCATTGACGAGCAAATACAAGGCAATGACGAGCAAATACAAGGCAAGGACGAGCAAATACAAGGCATCGACGAGCAAATACAAGGCATTGACTATCAAATACAAGGCATTGTCGAGCAAATACAAGGCATCAGCGAGCAAATACAAGGCATTGACGAGCACATACAAGGCATTCACTAGCAAATACAAGGCATCAACGAGCAAATACAAGGCATTGACGAGCAAATACAAGGCATTGACTACCAATTACAAGGCATTGACTAGCAAATACAAGGCATTGACTAGCAAATACAAGGCATCAACGAGCAAATACAAAGCAATGACGAGCAAATACAAGGCGTCAACGAGCAAATACAAGGCATTGACTATCAAATACACGGCATTGACGAGCAAATACAAGGCATCAACGAGCAAATACAAGGCATTGAAGAGCAAATACAAGGCATTGACGAGCAAATACAAGGCATCGACGAGCAAATACAAGGCATCAACGAGCAAATACAAGGCATTGACTAGCAAATACAAGGCATTGACGAGCAAATACAAGGCAATGACGAGCAAATACAAGGCAATGACGAGCAAATACAAGGCATCGACGAGCAAATACAAGGCATTGACTATCAAATACAAGGCATTGTCGAGCAAATACAAGGCATCAGCGAGCAAATACAAGGCATTGACGAGCAAATACAAGGTATTGAGGAGCAAATAGAAGGCATTGACTAGCAAATACAAAGCATCAACGGGCAAATACAAGGCATTGACAGCAAATACAAGGCATTGATGAGCAAATACAAGGCATTGACTAGCAAATACAAGGCATTGACGAGCAAATACAAGGCAATGACGAGCAAATACAAGGCAATGACGAGCAAATACAAGGCGTCAACGAGCAAATACAAGGCATTGACTATCAAATACACGGCATTGACGAGCAAATACAAGGCATCAACGAGCAAATACAAGGCATTGAAGAGCAAATACAAGGCATTGACGAGCAAATACAAGGCATCGACGAGCAAATACAAGGCATCAACGAGCAAATACAAGGCATTGACTAGCAAATACAAGGCATTGACGAGCAAATACAAGGCAATGACGAGCAAATACAAGGCAATGACGAGCAAATACAAGGCATCGACGAGCAAATACAAGGCATTGACTATCAAATACAAGGCATTGTCGAGCAAATACAAGGCATCAGCGAGCAAATACAAGGCATTGACGAGCACATACAAGGCATTCACTAGCAAATACAAGGCATCAACGAGCAAATACAAGGCATTGACGAGCAAATACAAGGCATTGACTACCAATTACAAGGCATTGACTAGCAAATACAAGGCATTGACTAGCAAATACAAGGCATCAACGAGCAAATACAAGGCATTGACGAGCAAATACAAGGCATGAACGGGCAAATACAAGGCACTGATGAGCAAATACAAGGCATTGACGAGCAAATACAAGTGATTGACGAGCAAATACAAGGGATTGACGAGCAAATACAAGGCATTGACGAGCAAATACAAGGCATCAACGAGCAAATACAAGGCATTAACGACCAAATACAATGCATTGACGAGCAAAGACAAGGCATTCACTAGCAAATACAAGGCATCAACGAGCAAATACAAGGCATTAACTAGCAAATACAATGCCTTGACGCGCAAATACAAGGAATTGACGAGCAAATACAAGGTATTGAGGAGAAAATACAAGGCATTGACTAGCAAATACTAGGCATCAACTAGCAAATACAAGGCATTGACTAGCAAATCAATGCACTGAAGAGCAAATACACGGCATTGACGAGCAAATACAAGGCATTGACGAGCAAATACAATGCATTGACGAGCAAATACAAGGCATTGACTAGCAAATACAAGGCATCAACGGTCAAATACAAGGCATTGACTAGCAAATAGAAGGCATCAACGAGCAAATACAAGGCATTGAATAGCAAATACAAGGCATCAACGAGCACATACTGTACAAGGCATTGACGAGCAAATACAAGGCATTGACTACCAATTACAAGGCATTGACTAGCAAATACAAGGCATTGACGAGCAAATACAAGGCATTGACGAGCAAATACAAGGCATCAACGAGCACATACAAGGCATTGACGAGCAAATACAAGGCATTGACTAGCAAATACAAGGCATTGACGAGCAAATACAAGGTATTGAGGAGCAAATACAAGGCATTGACTAGCAAATACAAAGCATCAACGGGCAAATACAAGGCATTGACAGCAAATACAAGGCATTGATGAGTAAATACAAGGCATTGACTAGCAAATACAAGGCATTGACGAGCAAATACAAGGCAATGACGTGCAAATACAACGCAATGACGAGCAAATACAAGGCGTCAACGAGCAAATACAAGGCATTGACTATCAAATACACGGCATTGACGAGCAAATACAAGGCATCAACGAGCAAATACAAGGCATTGAAGAGCAAATACAAGGCATTGACGAGCAAATACAAGGCATCGACGAGCAAATACAAGGCATCAACGAGCAAATACAAGGCATTGACTAGCAAATACAAGGCATTAGCGAGCAAATACAAGGCATTGACTAGCAAATACTAGGCATTGACTAGCAAATACAAGGAATCAACGAGCAAGTACAAGGCATTCACAAGCAAATACAAGGCATTGACTAGCAAATACAAGGCATTGACGAGAAAATACAAGGCACCGCCTAGCAAATACAAGGCATCGACTAGCAAATACAAGGCATCGACGAGCAAATACAAGGCATCGACGTGCAAATACAAGGCATCGATGAGCAAACAAAAGGTATCGACGAGCAAATACAAGGCATCAACGAGCAAATACAAGGCATCAACAAGCAAATACAAGGCATTGACTAGCAAATACAAGGCGTTGACTAGCAAATACAAGGCATCAACGAGCAAATACAAGGCATTGACGAGCAAATACAAGGCATCAACGGGCAAATACAAGGCACTGATAAGCAAATACAAGGTATTGATCAGCAAATACAAGGCATTGACTAGCAAATACAAGGCATTGACTAGCAAATACAAGGCATTGACTAGCAAATACAATGCATCGACGAGCAAATACAAGGCATCGACGAGCAAATACAAGGCATCGACGAGCAGATACAAGGCATTGACGAGCAAATACAAGGCATTGACGAGCAAATACAATGCATTGACGAGCAAATACAAGGCATTGACGAGCAAATACAATGCATCGACGAGCAAATACAAGGCATCAACTAGCAAATACAAGGCATTGACTAGCGAATAGAACGCATTGAAGAGCAAATACAAGGCATCGACGATTAAATACAAGGCATCGACGAGCAAATACAAGAAATCATCGAGCAAATACAAGGCATTGACGAGCAAATACAAGGCATTAGCGAGCAAATACAAGGCATTGACTAGCAAATACAAGGCATTGACTGGCAAATACAAGGCATCAACGAGCAAATACAAGGCATTCACGAGCAAATACAAGGCATTGACTAGCAAATACAAGGCATTGACGAGCAAATACAAGGCACCGCCTAGCAAATACAAGGCATCGACTAGCAAATACAAGGCATCGACGAGCAAATACAAGGCATCGACGAGCAAATACAAGTCATCGATAAGCAAACACAAGGTATCGACGAGCAAATACAAGGCATCAACGAGCAAATACAAGGCATCAACAAGCAAATACAAGGCATTGACTAGCAAATACAAGGCATTGACTAGCAAATACAAGGCATCAACGAGCAAATACAAGGCATTGACGAGCAAATACAAGGCATCAACGGGCAAATACAAGGCACTGATGAGCAAATACAAGGCATTGATGAGCAAATACAAGGCATTGACTAGCAAATACAAGGCATTGACTGGCAAATACAAGGCATCAACGAGCAAATACAAGGCATTCACGAGCAAATACAAGGCATTGACTAGCAAATACAAGGCATTGACGAGCAAATACAAGGCACCGCCTAGCAAATACAAGGCATCGACTAGCAAATACAAGGCATCGACGAGCAAATACAAGGCATCGACGAGCAAATACAAGTCATCGATAAGCAAACACAAGGTATCGACGAGCAAATACAAGGCATCAACGAGCAAATACAAGGCATCAACAAGCAAATACAAGGCATTGACTAGCAAATACAAGGCATTGACTAGCAAATACAAGGCATCAACGAGCAAATACAAGGCATTGACGAGCAAATACAAGGCATCAACGGGCAAATACAAGGCACTGATGAGCAAATACAAGGCATTGATGAGCAAATACAAGGCATTGACTAGCAAATACAAGGCATTGACTGGCAAATACAAGGCATCAACGAGCAAATACAAGGCATTCACGAGCAAATACAAGGCATTGACTAGCAAATACAAGGCATTGACGAGCAAATACAAGGCACCGCCTAGCAAATACAAGGCATCGACTAGCAAATACAAGGCATTGACTAGCAAATACAAGGCATTGACTAGCAAATACAAGGCATTGACTAGCAAATACAATGCATCGACGAGCAAATACAAGGCATCGACGAGCAAATACAAGGCATAGACGAGCAGATACAAGGCATTGACGAGCAAATACAAGGCATTGACGAGCAAATACAATGCATTGACGAGCAAATACAAGGCATTGACGAGCAAATACAATGCATCGACGAGCAAATACAAGGCATTGACTAGCAAATACAAGGCATTGACTAGCAAATACAATGCATCGACGAGCAAATACAAGGCATCGACGAGCAAATACAAGGCATTGACGAGCAAATACAAGTGATTGACGAGCAAATACAAGGGATTGACGAGCAAATACAAGGCATTGACGAGCAAATACAAGGCATCAACGAGAAAATACAAGGCATTAACGACCAAATACAATGCATTGACGAGCAAATACAAGGCGTTCACTAGCAAATACAAGGCATCAACGAGCAAATACAAGGCATTGACGAGCAAATACAAGTGATTGACGAGCAAATACAAGGGATTGACGAGCAAATACAAGGCATTGACGAGCAAATACAAGGCATCAACGAGAAAATACAAGGCATTAACGACCAAATACAATGCATTGACGAGCAAATACAAGGCGTTCACTAGCAAATACAAGGCATCAACGAGCAAATACAAGGCATTAACTAGCAAATACAATGCCTTGACGAGCCAATACAAGGCATTGACGAGCAAATACAAGGTATTGAGGAGAAAATACAAGGCATTGACAAGCAAATACTAGGCATCAACTAGCAAATACAAGGCGTTGACTAGCAAATCAATGCACTGAAGAGCAAATACACGGCATTGACGAGCAAATACAAGGTATTGAGGAGCAAATACAAGGCATTGACTAGCAAATACAAGGCATTGGCGAGTAAATACAATGCATCGACGAGAAAATACAAGGCATCGACGAGCAAATACAAGGCATTGAGTAGCAAATACAAGGGATCGACGAGCAAATACAAGGCTTGAACGAGTTTACAAGGCATTTACGAGCAAATACAAGGCATTGACGAGCAAATACAAGCCATTGACGAGCAAATAGAAGGTTTCAACGAGCAAATACAAAGCATTGAATAGCAAATACAAGGCATTGACGAGCAAATACAAAGCATTGAATAGCAAATACAAGGCATTGACGAGCAAATACAAGGCATTGACGAGCAAATACAAGGCATCAACGAGCAAATGCAAGGCATTGACGAGCAAATACAAGGCATCAACGAGCAAATACAATGCATCGACGACCAAATACAATGCATTGACGAGCAAATACAATGCATCGACGAGCAAATACAATGCATCGACGAGAAAATACAAGGCATTGACTAGCAAATACAAGGCATTGACGAGCAAATACAAGGCATCGACGAGCAAATACAAGGGATTGACGAGCAAATACAAGGCATTGACGAGCAAATACAAGGCATCAACGATCAAATACAAGGCATTAACGACCAAATACAATGCATTGACGAGCAAATACAAGGCATTCACTAGCAAATACAAGGCATCAACGAGCAAATACAAGGCATTAACTAGCAAATACAATGCATTGACGAGCAAATACAAGGCATTCACTAGCAAATACAAGGCATCAACGAGCAAATACAAGGCATTAACTAGCAAATACTAGGCATCAACTAGCAAATACAAGGCATTGACTAGCAAATACAATGCATCGACGAGCAAATACACGGCATTGACGAGCAAATACAAGGCATTGACTAGCAAATACAAGGCATCAACGGTCAAATACAAGGCATTGACTAGCAAATAGAAGGCATCAACGAGCAAATACAAGGCATTGAATAGCAAATACAAGGCATCAACGAGCACATAAAAGGCATTGACGAGCAAATACAAGGCATCAACGAGCAAATACAAGGCATTGACTAGCAAATACAAGGCATTGACGAGCAAATACAAGGCATTGACGAGCAAATACAAGGCATTAACTAGCAAATACAATGCCTTGACGAGCCAATACAAGGCATTGACGAGCAAATACAAGGTATTGAGGAGAAAATACAAGGCATTGACAAGCAAATACTAGGCATCAACTAGCAAATACAAGGCGTTGACTAGCAAATCAATGCACTGAAGAGCAAATACACGGCATTGACGAGCAAATACAAGGTATTGAGGAGCAAATACAAGGCATTGACTAGCAAATACAAGGCATTGACGAGTAAATACAATGCATCGACGAGAAAATACAAGGCATCGACGAGCAAATACAAGGCATTGAGTAGCAAATACAAGGGATCGACGAGCAAATACAAGGCTTGAACGAGTTTACAAGGCATTTACGAGCAAATACAAAGCATCGACGAGCAAATACAAGGGATTGACGAGCAAATACAAGGCATTGACGAGCAAATACAAGGCATCAACGAGCAAATACAAGGCATTAACGACCAAATACAATGCATTGACGAGCAAATACAAGGCATTCACTAGCAAATACAAGGCATCAACGAGCAAATACAAGGCATTAACTAGCAAATACAATGCATTGACAAGCAAATACAAGGCATTCACTAGCAAATACAAGGCATCAACGAGCAAATACAAGGCATTAACTAGCAAATACTAGGCATCAACTAGCAAATACAAGGCATTGACTAGCAAATACAATGCATCGACGAGCAAATACACGGCATTGACGAGCAAATACAAGGCATTGACGAGCAAATACAATGCATTGACGAGCAAATACAAGGCATTGACTAGCAAATACAAGGCATCAACGGTCAAATACAAGGCATTGACTAGCAAATAGAAGGCATCAACGAGCAAATACAAGGCATTGAATAGCAAATACAAGGCATCAACGAGCACATAAAAGGCATTGACGAGCAAATACAAGGCATCAACGAGCAAATACAAGGCATTGACTAGCAAATACAAGGCATTGACGAGCAAATACAAGGCATTGACGAGCAAATACAAGGCATTGACTAGCAAATACAAGGCATTGATTATCAAATACAAGGCATTGACGAGCAAATACAAGGCATCAGCGAGCAAATACAAGGCATTGATTATCAAATACAAGGCATTGACGAGCAAATACAAGGCATCAGCGAGCAAATACAAGGCATTGACTAGCAAATACAAGGCATTGACTACCAATTACAAGGCATTGACTAGCAAATACAATGCATTGACGAGCAAATACAAGGCACCAACGAGCAAATACAAGGCATTGAAGAGCAAATACAAGGCATTGACGAGCAAATACAAGGCATCGACGAGCAAATACAAGGCAATGACGAGCAAATGCAAGGCATCAATGAGCAAATACAAGGCATTGACTAGCAAATACAAGGCATTGACGAGCAAATACAAGGCAATGACGAGCAAATACAAGGCATTGACTAGCGAATACAAGGCATTGACTATCAAATACAAGGCATTGACGAGCAAATACAAGGCATCAGCGAGCAAATACAAGGCATTGACTAGCGAATACAAGGCATTCACTAGCAAATACAAGGCATCAACGAGCAAATACAAGGCATTGACGAGCAAATACAAGGCATTGACTAGCAAATACAAGGCATTGACTACCAATTACAAGGCATTGACGAGCAAATACAAGGCATTGACGAGCAAATACAAGGCATCAACGAGCAAATACAAGGCATTGACGAGCAAATACAAGGCATTGACGAGCAAATACAAGGCATCGACGAGCAAATACAAGGCATCAACGAGCAAATACAAGTCATTGACTAGCAAATACAAGGCATTGAAGAGCAAATACAAGGCATCGACGAGCAAATACAAGGCATCGACGAGCAAATACAAGCCATTGACGAGCAAATACAAGGCATTGACGAGCAAATACAAGGCATTAGCGAGCAAATACAAGGCATTGACTAGCAAATACAAGGCATTGACAAGCAAATACAAGGCATCAACGAGCAAATACAAGGCATTCACGAGCAAATGCAAGGCATTGACTAGCAAATACAAGGCATTGACGAGCAACTACAAGGCACCGCCTAGCAAATACAAGGCATTGACGAGCAAATACAAGTCATCGACGAGCAAATACAAGGCATCGATGAGAAAACACAAGGTATCGACGAGCAAATACAAGGCATCAAAGAGCAAATACAAGGCATCAACAAGCAAATACAAGGCATTGGCTAGCAAATACAAGGCATTGACTAGCAAATACAAGGCATCAACGAGCAAATACAAGGCATCAACGAGCAAATACAAGGCATTAACGACCAAATACAATGCATTGACGAGCAAATACAAGGCATTCACTAGCAAATACAAGGCATCAACGAGCAAATACAAGGCATTAACTAGCAAATACAATGCCTTGACGAGCAAATACAAGGCATTGACTAGCAAATACAAGGCATCAACGGTCAAATACAAGGCATTGACTAGAAAATACAAGGCATCAACGAGCAAATACAAGGCATTGAATAGCAAATACAAGGCATCAACGAGCACATACAAGGCATTGACGAGCAAATACAAGGCATTGACTAGCAAATACAAGGCATTGACAAGCAAATACAAGGCATTGACGAGCAAATACAAGGTATTGACTAGCAAATACAAGGCATCAACGGGCAAATACAAGGTATTGACAGCAAATCAATGCATTGTCGAGCAAATACAAGGCATTGACGAGTAAATACAATGCATCGACGAGCAAATACAAGGCATCGACGAGCAAATACAATGCATTGAGTAGCAAATACAAGGGATCGACGAGCAAATACAAGGCATTGACGAGCAAATACAATGCATCGACGAGCAAATACAAGGCATCGACGAGCAAATACAAGGCATCAACGAGCAAATACAAAGCATTGACTAGCAAATACAAGGCATTGAAGAGCAAATACAAGGCATCGATGAGCAAATACAAGGCATCGACGAGCAAATACAATAAATCATCTAGCAAATACAAGGCATTGACGAGCAAATACAAGGCATTAGCGAGCAAATACAAGGCATTGACTAGCAAATACAAGGCATTGACTAGCAAATACAAGGCATCAACGAGCAAAATACAAGGCATTCACGAGCAAATACAAGGCA
>JAYKKM010000456.1:267500-356190 GCA_035772405.1 Chrysogorgia sp. JL179-B06 | reverse complement strand
TAATTTTAAGAAACAATTTTAACTTTTAACAAAATTCTTGTAATGATATTTAGTATTTGCATTTTGTATAGGTTTTGTTCAAAGTGAAAGTCTCATGCTTCATAATTACAGTTGTTGATACTCTTTTTCAGTCTGTGAACTTGAATTGCCCATTGAATTAATCCCATGTGGAAATGCCTGAGCATATGATCTTTGTTGGTCATGCACAAATTCTGATTGAGGAACAGAAAGTTGATTCATATGTTGACCATTAATTAAGTTATCATGAAATACATTACCTCTGCAATATGCATTTTTCTGCAAGGGCTGCTGTTTGTTAGGAGCCTGCACATGTAAATTTCCTGCTATGGAATTGAACATATGCTGATACAGCATCAGCTCATGCTCTCTATTCTGTCTCATCTCTTCTTTCATAAAATTGACAAACTCTTTCATGGGATCCTTATCAACTATGCGTTGAACAACACGGACAACCTCTGATAATGCTTTTTCTTGATCCTTCTTTTTATCTTTCTTCTTTGATTTTACTGGAACATAGATTTTCTCTGGAACATCATTTTCCTGACTCTGTTCTGTTACCATGAGGCAAGAGGAAGATGATGATTCTCCAGTCTTGTTGGGAATTACAGAAGGTTCTATTGCATTTTCTGGCTTGCATGAATCCCTTGTCTTAACAAGTGCAAAAAGCTTATCGAACCAGGCTCCATACCCTTTTCATTTTGGAACCTTTTCACCCCAGTAGCGGTCTTTATAATTAATGCAGCTTTTTTGCAGTAACCCACACACTTTTTGAACTTGTTACGCAATTGGCTCACAGTGAATTGAATCTGTTCACTTCGTGTGTTGCACCTTTTTTTCAATTCCTTTAGAATACTCTCGTATATGATACCATTGTGCTAATATTTAGTATTGTTAAATATCAGCTTTTCTGTGTGATTCTCATTATTGACAATAATGTCTATGAAGTCGTCCAAGGCAGCAGAGGTCCACTTCCCCTTCGTCCAACCTTTTTACCAATTGATGCTTCGCATCCTGGCTTTGAAGACATTTCAGTCTCATCTTCTATTTCATCACTGAAATCCAACTTCACTCTGCAAAACAAAATTGCAAAAAACGTAGTAAACATAACTGTTTAATTTTGGTATCAAATTATGTTTTCATTTACTCGGAGGCTCAGTGAATTCGATGAATAATATGCCATAAAATGAATTTATTATGCCATAAACTATTCAATAAAATTAAAAGGAAATCTGATAAGCTGCAGGAAGGCTAGGAAGCTACATGAGAGCTGGATCCTTATGGTTTCTCAGCCTTGTCTTTCTGTATTTTTATTCAAACATTACTTGCTTTTACTGTCATTCTTGTTATATCTAATCTAGAAACCAAATAGTCTTTACAATACCTTTTTTGTTGGTGGAATTCTTCGTCGTCAGAGATTCTGCATCTCGTTGAAATTTAAATTACGTTTACAATTACTTGTGCAATCGGGGCAATAAGCGACGGTTTTGCCTGCCACCCAGCCATGCGTTGTATCATCTTCTTCAGCAAAGGAACACAAGTTGCAAATTTGTGACGCACAATGCGGAATACATTTGAATTTTGTTTGTCTCTCGCATTTCGTACAAGCAGTCATTTTGTCACTTCCCGCGCATCGCTGAGCGTCCCGCCTCTCGCGATAAGGGACTGAGGACAATATAAATATTTTAAATTTAACTTTTCATATTTTATGCATTTAATGCGGCTCATGATAAGCACGGCCGTTTGAATCAACGCGAGCTTCAGCCGTTCTTCACGCCTTACCTAGGCGTAATTTAAGATGAGCCGTGCTTAATATAGCACAGTGCCTTTTTGATTTAGACGCCGTGCTTCTCATGCACTTAATTACATCGTTAAGTACGGCTCATGAAAAGTATGGCGTTTAGAACGGGCCTTACGTTGTATGGCGTGCCGATCTGGACAAAAATACTTCTGTGAAATATATGACTTGTTGTGTGAAATATATGACTTGTTGTGTGAAATATATGACTTGTTGTGTGAAATATATGACTTGTTGTGAGATATATGACTTGTTGTGAGAGATATATGACTTGTGAAATATATGACTTCTGTACTTAATCGACGCCAGCGATTGGTCGGCGGACAATAATCATGCAGAGTACTTCATGATATTTATCTCTGATGAGTTGATGATTCAATGGCGGAATTGGGTCTTACTAGCGAGCACTCGTATTCTGGACGATCCTTTTATTAGTATTAAGGAAACCCAACCCCAACACAACAAAAGATCCTAACCCTAACCCGCCGCCTAACGGGTTTTCTAACCCTAACCCCCGCCTAATTAGTTTACTAACCCTAACCCGTTAGGCGGGGAGTTAGGGTTAGGATATTTTTCATTTTTCAAATGATGTTCATTACTCTACCCTTGTTAAACTACTATTAGCGATTCCGACAAGCGTTCCCATCGTTCGTAAAACGAATTTCTAGACTCTCTTATTTACGTGGAAAATAACACGCGTACTCGCACGTGAGACATACTCCAAGGAAAAACACATAAACGACTAGCTTCTCGCTTCTGTAATCTAAACACACACTCCAAGGAAAATGTATAGAAAGCCGAGAAAAACTCTTCGAGTTCCAATGAGTAAGTTTACGGATATTTGTTTGCTTTTTGCATGACATTAATCAATGCAAATCTTTACAATATAACAATAATACCATTTCCACTCAGCGTTGGTTCCGGCGTGCGAGCCCGCGTGTTATTTTCAATGCGGAAATATAAAAACATTTTCTAAGTGTCTATAAATTGTAGTAAGTAGAGTCTAGAAATTCGTTTTAAGAACGATGGGAACGCTTGTCGGAATCGCTAATAGTAGTTTAACAAAGGTAGAGTAATGAAAATCATTTGAAACAAGTACTTATTAGAAAATTGGGGGAAATATTTTGACTCCAGTACAAATAGCACATGGAAGTCCCCGTACAACTCCAGTACGAATAGCCACTTCGTTATAATTAAGGGATACGAATAATATACTAACAGTTTAAAATTAAATAAATATACAAATGCAAAGCGTCGAATAACAAGCGCGCACTTGTCGTATCTAGGATTCAAATTATAGTGTCACTATTTTGGATTGTCAGTTAACAATTATTCTATGGTTTAACGGTAGTTTGACAGAGCAAGATAGCCTCGCGTCGGTAAATTTTATTTGCATGATTCCATTTTCAAAATCGCGCACTTTCAATCCCGCCAGTGAACTAATATGTAAATAAACCAACGGCAACGTAACGCAAAAACAGACTTATAAAAAAGCGCATGTACATTTCAGTATCTCACCTTGATGGCCACTTTCCTTTGTGTATTCGGCAGCTAGGTTCAGCGTGTTTGAAGTTGACGAACTGAATATTCTTTCTTGACAGCGCCTTGCCATCAATAAATATATATGCTTTCTTATCTTTCACAACAATAGACTATCTATTTATTCCGCCAGGCATTTCGCTCTGTAAATGACTTGAAACTACTGGTATACTTTGAAATCAGAACCTAACAGAAAAAGTGACGCCTTGTGGATCACCTCAGCATAATCCTTAGCTAACCAATCATAGCGAAGCATTTAAACCAAGGTGAGACAAACATCAAGATTCAAAATCTCGTTAGCCAATCACAAATTGGCGGTTATCTCAAAAATATTCCCAATCAAAAGTTTAAAGTCAACCTTCCGGCAGACTGTCAAACTGTCTTAAAGCGCCTAACAGAGCTTCTGGTTGTTTGTGGTAATGCTTTCCTCTCCTGGTTTTGAAAGCCAATAATTGAGCGAAGATGAATCGTCCGTTTTGGCTCAATGTTTTTCCAGTCCGCCATCTGAACAAATATCTCCGAGGTATTCTGTTATCTCTCGAATTTGCGCCATGGGATTCAGTGATGCCGAAATGTCTCCGGTAATCTCTCAGTGAAACGGTAAGACAAGCGAACATAATGATATTTTTCTTTTGAAATAAATTCGAATTTTTCATTTGAATAATATTTTTATTTCGATCTTGAAATAGACTCTTCCTCTCCAAGCTTTGTTACACCTATATCGACGCCAGCATCAATACTGCAGACTGATGGTAAGTATCGTAATAACTTGCAACTCTTCAATGGATACACCAAACACAATAAATATGATAAAGTGACAACATTAACAAGCCGGAGAATGCACTAGAACTTATTTGGTGCGCCGGAAAACCAAGGTAATGAAACACTATAATATTTTAGCGAGGTCGATCTCTATAGTGATATAAACGTGTTGTGCTAGGTATAAACGTAGGCAGTGTAAAAAGTTGGTATTTAGGAGGTCTAACGTTTCGAGCGAAGGCGCTTCATCAGAGAGTTTACGTTACACTCAGAGAGTGAAACGTAAGCTCTCTGACCATTAAGGGCCTTCGCTCAAAACGTTGGACCTCATAAACACTAATTTCGGCATGAGTATATACCAACTTTTAGAGTATTCGATTTCTATTTAGTTTAGGTCTGAGATTGTATATATCACGCGGAACTTTCTTATTGCCTATGATTATGGACCAAACTAGTGTATTAAAAACAGGTCGACTAAAATGAAGGATTTATGAAGGATTTATCGACATGATATACTGCTGAGTCAACGCGCTTCTGGATTCCGGTCCGCTGCTCTACCAGTTGAGATACCGCGTCAACTGGGAAACCGTGTGCCAATTTAGCCATTAAAGCGCACGAAATATTTTCTCTACACTTTAACGCTTATGATCTTCTGTAAAATATCTCCAGCGATATCCGGTACTCGTTGCTCCAACTCAAAATCGTTTCGTGATTGCTTTTTGCCAATAGACAATAACCAGCGAATTATCACTCAGCGCTGTTTCGCCAGTTTTCTCGACGGGACGGCATGAATTGTTTCACTGATAAAGGGGTAATATATATAAGACCTGTTTCAAACGTCAAACTATATGTGCCAAACCTAATAGATACGACCGAAAAAAAACAGTTTGTCTAGATTTTTCGCAGTAAGACGAGCTCAAACCATAAAACTTGATACGCACGGCGCGGTCCTCCTCACATGATATAAACGTGTTGTGCTCGGCGTCGTGCGTAATACCCTGTAGGTCTAATGTTTCGAGTATGTATCTAGCAATCAAATTTTATATATATATATATATATATATATATATATATATATATATATATATATATATATATATATATATATATATATATATATATATATATATATATATATATATATATATATATATATATATATATATATATATATATATATATATATATATATATATATATATATATATATATATATATATATATATATATATATATATATATATCTTCGTACTGAACCATGATTGAACTGATTAACAAGCAGGTCGCCGACTGGCAGCCTCTCGTCCGACCAACTACGTCGGACAAAGAAACTGAATTTGACTTTCAAATGATTGAAATGAGCTATTACTTATTGTTCGGAAAGCAAAAATTATAGGCAAATGTGACAAACATGGATACTGACGCCATCGCGACGGAGCGCTATCTCATTAGCTTATTTTTTACGAATTCGCTGATTCTTAAAGTATAACGTAGACAGAAATTCTAACAACCCTCTCATTCCGATGTCCTCATTTTTAAAGATTTTGCTTATGATTATGATTATTATAAACGAAATCATTATTTCAATCATCTCATTTTTTAAGAACTTGCTAACACTTAAATTATAGGGGTAGGCAGAAATTCTGACAACCCTACAGTATAATTTCCTCATTTTTACGATTTTTCTGACACTTAAATTATAGGGAATGCAGAAATCCTGATAACCCTATAATTTCAATGGCCTCATTTTAAAATATTTTCTGACTCTTAAAGTATAGGGTATGCTGAAATTCTAACGAGTCACGTACGATCCTATCATTTCAATCCTTGAAGGACTGTTCGCATGAAATGGTTATTTCTACAGACAATTTTGTTTTACTTCAAGCGATTGCTAATTTGTGGAGAGAAAACTGAAATTTTGCGATAACTGATTTGGATAAAACCCGTTTTTTTCGCAAGATATTAAAAAAAACTAAAATTGACTTTCCATTTCGCAAATTTAAAACAGTTAACACAAATATGAAAAATATATTAAAAAATTTCCAGTTACTTCGGTAAATATTTAATTCTAGTGAAATATAGGATTTTGTGTAAATACAATTTTGACAAGAATTGGCATAAAATGAAGGTTTTCGTAATATTTGCAACTTTCTTCGGAATTCGCATTTTTTGCAAATTTTGTTGACTCGAGTTATAAACATATTCCGAAATTCGGAATAGCCTTTCTTCGTAATTCGCAATTTTTACCACTTTTTGCTGGTTCGAGTTGAAAACGTATTCCGAAATTCGGAATAGCCTTTCTTAGTAATTCGCATTTTTTTAGCAATTTCTGCTAACTCGAGTGAAGAACATGAATATTCCGAAATTCAGAATAGCCTTTCTTCGTAATTCGCGATTTTTAGCAATTTTTAGCAATTTTTAGCAATTTTAGCGGACTCGAGTTGTAGACGATTCTAAAATTCGGAAAAGCCTTTATTCTCAATTTTTAGCAATTTCTGCTGACTCGAGTGAAGAACTTATGGCCGAAATTCGGAATAGCCAGCTTTCTTAGTAATTCGCAATGTTTAGCATTGTTTTGCTGATACTAGTTGAAAATGTATTCCGAAATTCGGAATAGCCTTTCTTCGTCGTTCGCAATTTTTTGCAATTTCTGTTGACTCAAGTTACTATACGTATTCCGAAATTCAGAATAGCCTTTCGTCGTTATTCGCAATATCTAGCAATTTATTTTCACTCAAATGGATAGGATTTTAAATAAGGATAAAGTGCTGTCTTTTCTCGTAAATAAGAAGACAATAACAATTATTCGCAAAATTAAATAATTTAACATAATACGTATGCTGCATACCATCGATTCTAGGCAAATGCAGTATATTATTCGAATCACAAAATGTAACTCGCAAAACTCTACAATTTATAACATATTTTCGCAACAAAATTCTGAATAATTTTTATTTTATCAAGATTCACAGTTCTGTGCGAACTAATATTTAACAAATAATCGGCAAAATTCGTCTTTTTATTGAAAAAATGCGTCAAACTTTTGGAATGTGTAATTGTTTAAATAAATACATAATTTTTGCCGAAAAATATTGCAAAAATTCCGCAAAAAATCACTAATTTATTGAAAAATTTCCAAAAAAAATACTTTGGAAAAACCCGTTTTAGTTTGGAACGCGTTACCGTTTTCAATTGTGAAAACTGATTTGGAATTAGCGAGTCTAAATAAATAACACACGTACCTATATTACGCAAACGTGTATACCCTTCGTAAAAACCTCTTTATCATGTAGTTCGTCAAATCACTGCACTCGACAATGGTCGCCCTTCGCCCCAAATCCAAATATTGTCCGATTCAAACGGATCACCCAAAAATTAGTCCTGCCATGCTCCGCTCAAATGTGAAGTTCGCGTGTGAAGGTCTTGTATAGACTTATGTTTCCAAACAGGCTGACTGTCTGGCTTCGTATACTGTGTACTAGCGCTCTTATTTACCGCAATATATAATAATAATAATATAATAATAATAATTGATGCCGCAGCGAGGGAGCCTGAAGCGAGCGAGCAAGGCAACAGACTTAATTTGTGTGGTGGGCAGTTTTTCAAATTTTGCCAAGCGCACTGCATTGTGGTTGTGCGCAGTACGAGTAACGTTCTGCGCACAACCACAATGCAATGGGACGATGGGATGAATGCATGATTTTTCTTTCACTGTGCGTGTTGGTATATTCGGCTGTGGTTTGCTAGGGTTTAGTGAGGTGAGTTTATTTAATGAATGCTATCGTCCTTCTGTAAGCGAGAGCGTTTTGTAAGGTGAGCTTATTTAATAAATGCTTCTGTATTATATGTTCTATATAATAAACAGAAAAATACACGAATGATGCTTGAAAATATGAAATTTATTTCTCGTGTTGACCAGGATATCTCGATCACTAGTTCGCTCATGCGCTCACTCGTTCGATATCGTGATCAACACTGCACTCGAAATAAATTTCATATTTCGGAACATCCATGTATTACTCTCTATTTACTTAATATGAAATGTTATTAGGTGATCTGTTTTGACATGAGAAAGAGCATCATTCAAATTTGAATTTCAAAATTTGGTACGAGTTATGAAGCTTCATTTATAGAAAATCCGTTACAGATTACAACTCTAATATCAATATCATTAATTACATACTCTAATATTGAGATGTGCACATATAATGACCGTGACACTAAGGGGTCCGAATTGGTGCATGAGTTGTCGGATATATTCAGTACATTTTTTACATAAAAGGATTTTTAGGAAGGGTATATGCACGTTTGCGCAATATAATAGGTAGGTGTGTTATGTATTTAGACTCGCTAATTCCAAATCTGTTTTCACAATTGTAAACGGTTTAATAATAATCGAGATAACGTTCAAAATAATATACGACGAAGCGGCTAGCTGATTGCCAAATAATTTCTAAGTATATAAACCGTTTATGCTTGAAGAAGAATTGAGTATATGTTGGAATATCCTTAAAACAAGCAGGATTTTAATCAATTGAAATGCAAAATATTACTTGTAGTATGCGCAATATTTACTTATATATCTCACTTGTTCAACCTGCATTTATACTAGTGAAATATCGGACATTTTTTTCTTCGCGGACTTTGAATTACAATTGGTCCATATTTCACTACTACAGTAATATACGGTACATATGAAGTTCAACGTATAAATCGAGCCTTTGGCAGATTAGGTAGTTTTTTATTTTTTCTAAAATGTTAATTCTTAACATGCCAAATCTGCATTGTTTTTCAAAACCTCGCATTTGGATCATGACTGAAAAATACAACGAGGTATTACAAATGAAAATAAAATAAAATAGTCGATATGTTGAGAAGTAGTCTTCGTCTTGAGATCAATATACTTGTTATTCCTTTGTTTTCAGTCTCTACATACATACTTCCGAGAGTTTTCCAGGGAAAAGATCTCGTTTTCGGCAAAAACAATGAACTTATCGACAATTGAACAAAACAATTGAAGACTGTCATGGATTTTATATTTTATTTAATATATATATAATATATCAAGCACTCGATTGTCGAGTGTTTTTTCCTCTATCCAAATTATACTGGCACAGATTAGGCAATTGCTGATTATTAAGGACCATGAGGAATATGCTTGTTCTTACGTCAGTCTGTAAATCAGCGTGCGTATATTAGAGATTTCTTCATGGGAAGTGGCTGATGTGATGGTATTTACCGCACGCTTTAATTTGTTATTCAAAATGCGTATAAAACCATACGAAGAGTACTTCCCATGTATATCAAATTTGTTTTTATTATTATAGATACTGATATTTTTCTATCCACATTTCTAGAAAGGTTTTATTTATTTTCTTAAAAGATTTTATTTATTGGGCGACGAAACGTGTTCTCGCACGTGTGACAAGATCCGTTTCGCGTTGCGCGATTGGCTAGCATCTTGAAATGGGGTTGATTTACATGAATAAAACCGTGCGTAAATATCAGTATTTTCCTATATAATAAATCAGATTTCTTCACACTGAACCGCGAAATTGTTTGTATAACACAACCGTATTTATAACCCACTTTTCTTCTATAATTCTAAAGATTGTTTATGACTTCATATATAACATTATTATAAACACTGGCATAGCATAGTAAGATTTGTGAAGGTTTTTTTTTCCTATTTTCGTTAATTTTTATAGACCTATACGGTTTTCAAACAGGTCTGACTGTCTGGTTTTATAGCGCTTTTATGTATTATACATAATATATAAACTAGAAATACATATACGCAAAAACCTGATTATCCTTCTCAATCCGCATTTTCTATTCTCCAGGGTCCAGACCGCCGCAACGCCCGTGCAATTTGTCGTCTCAGGATTAACAAATCGCAAAAAGTCATTGCGTCGTACGCTAGAATTTTGAACGTTATCTCAGGCCAATTATTTACTTGGATATTACCAACGTCTAAATACGTAACATACGTTTCTATTAGTACGAGAACGTGCATACCCTTCGTGAATAACGATTTATGTACTTAGAAATTAATAAATTATTCGAGCAATTGAAACATTATCTCGATCAATATATTAATCGTTTTCAGTTTGTGAAACCACTGATTTGGAAATTAGCGAGTCTAAATAAATAACACACGCACCTATATTACGCAAACGACGTGTATACCCCTTCGTAAAAACCCTCCCATTTGATCCATGTAGTTCGTTCAAATCACTGCACTCGACAATCGGTCGCCTGTCGCCCCAAATCCAAATATTGTCCCGATTCCAACGGATCACCCAAAAATTAGTCCTGCCATGCTCCGCTCAAATGAGGAAGTTTCGCGTGTGAAGGTCTTGTATTAGACTTAGGGTTTCCAAACAGGTCCTTGAACTGTCTGGCTTCGTATACTGTGTACTAGGCGCTTCTTATTTACCGCCATATATAATAATAATAAAAATAATAAAAAATAAAGATAATTGATGCCGCAGGCGAGGGAAGCGCCGTGAAGCGAGGCGAGCAAGGTCAAACAGACTTAAGTTGTGTGGTGGGCAGTTTTTCAAATTTTTGTTCTCCAAGGCGCACTGCACCTTGTGGTTGTGCGCAAGTACGAGTTTAACCGTTTCATCGCACAACCACAATGGCAATGGGACGATGGGAATGAAATGCAATTGATTTTTCTTTTCACTGTGCGTGTTGTGGTATATTCGACCTGTGGTTTGCTAGGGTTTAGTGAGGTGAGTTTATTTAATGAATGCTATCGTCCTTCTGTAACCGAGAGCGTTTTGTGAGGTGAGCTTATTTAATAAATGCTTCTGTAAGTGGGAATTGTTGTCAATTATGAAATTTTGTCTTCTTTCAGGGAAACATGTGTTGGAACGTCAGTATTCATGCAGTACAATATGTGTTTCTAATAAGAGGCACAAAAACTCGTAAATTATCTTGATTGTAAATTTTCTAATTTAATCAATCTTATTTTGACTGGCAAACCGGAAAGTTGTAAGATTGATAATTAACTGAATTGATATAAACGTGAAACCGTTTATTTTGATAGTTTCGTTGTTAAATGTTTAGATATCCCAATTGTCATTCCCGCTTTTCGTATTGTATTATATTTATAGTTAGCCATAAAATATCTAGTTCCATATATCCTCGGTGTTTGATTACAATAATTGGTGTGCTGGTCAAACCGTTAGAAAATGTGTCGTATCAATAAAAGTTCTGGGTTTAACCATTAAGAGATGATCTAAACTAATGGCTTTGATCCATGTTGATAACATTACTACCAAAGCAGCCAAGCGTTTTATATCTTCTATCGCCAGTTATAGCGTTCAGGCTTTGATCCTATAAAGATCTAGTAGAGTTATGCTACCTGTTGCTGTATCCCGCTCGATACTAGAATATGCATTGTCAGGTGTTTCATTAGTGGTCTACCATCAATATTTATCAATATGAGATACAGTAAGTTCGAATAAACAATGCCGGATTTTTCCACACGATAAATGTCCACTTGTTCGAAAAGGATCCGAGGATACAAGACGCCTTGTCGACGGATAATGTATATGAAATGAATAAAAAGAGACGACAGCGAACTTCGAAACAGGAAAATGTATGTTTTTTTGCACTGAAGAAAGCCTGCTAAAAGGCGAAACGTCGACGAAACGTCTGTAATAAAATATTTTCCTGTCGTCTCTCTTTTTTATACATATATTAATAGTATATATATTTATAATTTTATTATATATATAGCTATTACAATACTCGAACATCAGATATATTATGTCACTAAATTCTTGGCAGTTTACCACCTTTTCACTTTGCCTATATATTCAAAAACACTTGTCCACACAGCACTCTAATTACACCGCAACAGTTAAAAATCTTTTATTTACGTTTCGGGGGTCAAGCCCTTCTTCAGAATCAAATAACAATTGAACAAGCCAGAGTTCTCTTATATAGCCGTTATCCAAGAATATTTACATATATGATAATTTAGATGAAGTCGGGGCGCGGTTTTAAGCTCAATCCTTTGGGAATAAAAGTATCTAATTTGAATGTCCAGAATGCTTTCTAGATCTGTGGGATTTAAAGTGATTTAAAGATTTTAAATTTAATTTAGCCGATATGGTGGGATTATAAGATTTAAATATTCCACGCAGAAGGGCTTAAAGGCACTCGAAAAAGCTCCATGACGAGAGAAGTGATTGTAAGAATAACCACGGTCATGAGGCTAGTTGAATTCCGCTAGGGATAGTTGTTAGAAAATATTTTTTTTGGGGGAAAGTTTTTTTTGATGGGAAAAATAAAAAAAAAAAAAAAAAATAAATTTTTTTTTCATCCAAAATGGGAACAAACTTTTTTTATAAGGAACAACCCATGAGGCACAAAATTGGCACCGGCCTTATATTTTTATGGCGGATTTCAAAAAATTGGGGTTTTTTTTTTTTAAATTTTTAATTTACAGGTTTTTCTATCTTCATGGAACGCTTGTTTCTGAGAAGCGATTTTTAGATGGATATTTTTATAATTTGGACACACGGCTACAGCTCTTTTAGATAGATTGTTTGAATTCTTTTCACGATACCCATTAAATTTTACTTGGTAGTGTCTCTGATTATCCTTACATTGGCATTGTTGGATGTCTGCATTGGTCTCCCTATCATTAGGCTCTATTTCAACGGATGATGTATTGTAAGCCTACGGATACTCAACAGTATTTATAGATAGGAGATTTCTTGCCATCCAAATTATGTCAAGGCGAGCCATTCCCCTATAGCCGGCTCTACGTATTAGGCGTATTTAAATTTTGTACACAACTCCGGATGTGGTTTTTTAAAACTAGATCGAGAGAGATGAAATCCTTGGTTTAAAAAGAAGGATTATAAAAATGTGTATTCATGCAGAGTCTGAGGCACATTTCTTGCTCGGATGCACTCAAACGTAAGGAGGTTAATATTTCTGATCGTTGCCGTAATAAACCGTTAATTTTGGATTTTCATCCCTCTCTCTCTCTCTAGGGTTTCGCGAATTGTTAATGATCTATATCCTATATTGTCTAATAGTGCTTTCACTAAAGAAGTGTTTTCTTCTGCGCCGTTTGTCTCGTGACGCAAGAATCTTAAGGACCATTATATATATATATATATATATGTCCCACACCAAAGGAAATAGATATTTGCAAATTAAGTAAGGATATAACGGACTTTGCTCGAAGAATGAAATGTAAGGGTCTCTGGAAATGTTATGGGTCTCTGAAATGGCATTTCCTGCAATTTTAGAGCACTTTTAAGCAAAATATTAAGATCTTGAATCACGTTTTTGTATAGCATGTCCCATAATTTTTAAGAAACATTTTGTCCAAATGAAAAGTTTTATTAAGTATTAAATGCATGCATTTGAAAAACTAATAAAATAACACGATAATTGCCCATTTTTCTCTATGTCAGAGCTCATCAGCATGCCTTCAAAACCTGATGTGTTTGATGAGTCCAACATGGATTGCTTGGCACATACTGCGCCTGGCCTAATTGAAAAGTATACCCCTTCAGGGGGGTTTAAAATCAGAGTTTTCTATCTCCTATGTGGGCTGACTACCATGGCTGAAGAGTCCCACCTACCCAAAGTTGTCTGGTTTTACCTGCCTGTCACTTGGTTAGAAGAGGCTGTAAATGCCGCAGACCATTTGGGATATTTCATGGATGTGAAGTAGCTCAGTTCTTCACACCATCCCAGCCATTCTAACACTTCTGGACCCCTCCACATGGGACCCTCACATTATCCTACTTTAATCTACTCTAAATTAACCAGCTAAACTAACCTGTACATATCCAATAAACTAAATGTTGCAACCATCAACTGTTTGGAAACTTTACAAATATCTGCTAGTGCTGAGCAAAATACATTATAGATTTATATAAGTAATAACATATTATGAGCATCATACAATAGACTCAATGCACTCTTACAACAATATATTCTTAATGTTACTTATAACACGTATAGTTATTTTACATTACTGTACTCATAAAATCTTGATTTTGATTGGCTAAAAACCTACAGACAATTTCTGATGTCCTGCAAAATATCAAAAATTGTTTGTACTGTAGGTGAAGTAATTGTCTTTGCGTGGCTTACTTCCTAAACTCCCTAAAGGCTTCTACATTTAATTATAATTGTATAATAAAACAATTATTGGATTTGGCTTACACACGATATCAAGAATTATCCAGACCTCTGTCAATGTTATCCGCCTCAGCCTTTGGCTTCGGCAGATACATTGAACTTGGTCTGGATAATTCTTGACGTCATGCTAAGCCTCATCCAACATTTGTTTATTACTACTACATATATTATACTAGTTTATTATTGTCAAAACTACAGTATTACATATATTATATTACCAATAAAACCATGATAAACAGATTGTGCACAGGTAATTTTTGTTCTTATGCAGCACAGTATAAATATAGACTAACAGTATTATGAAATACTATAAATCAAGGGAAATAGTTGTAGATAAGATAGAGTAATAATTATTTTTATAAAGATAAACAGTGGACTAAGTGGAGCATATAATCCATTCTTCTGTCGACAGAAGAATATTTATAAATAACCTGTGGAACACCAGGCTCAATTTCCTGATGAATAAATGAATAAATTAACAAGTTTAAACGCTTAATACGCACGCAGTTTATGTTAACAATCAATATTTCTGGTTTGCAATAAATACACAACCTAACCTATTACTAAACATAACACAGAAAACAGAGACAATCTGCGAGATGAAATATATATTTGTCAACTAAAATGATACACAATTAATACCCAGCACTGGTAAGATTTGTCGGTTTATATTAAAATATTGTAGGTTTGGAACTTAAGAGCATTAATCAGCAAACTAAGCTTACCTTGGGGGCTTGGGTTCTTGTCAATTTAATGCTTTAATGCTTTAATGAAATACTCCTAAATCAGTATTGCACTATACTAGGAGGACTTATACAGTATAACTAAATATATATATAGCTATATATGGATATATAATTATATATTAACATGGTATATTTTACACGAGGAAAAGAAACAACAGTTACATGATATATTTTACACGAGGAAAAGAAGAAGGAAAGATGGAAAAACGCCCCGCAAAAAACAACAACAAAAAAAAACCCCAAAAAACAACAAAAAACAACAAAAATAAAATAAAATTTGATGACTGAGTGACTTAATAATTTGAAGGACGACTAAGTGACTTAATTGCAGGAATAGCAAGTGTTTTGAAACTTGGAATGCTAAGTACAATGGAGAGATTGTTGAATGGAATGTGATTCCATGTTACTATTGTTCGTGGATAAATGAATACTTGTATACATTGACACTGCATTGGATCTGTCGAAAAGGAAAGGTGTTTGGCAATCTTGAACTCTATTTAAAGGACACACCTCGTCAGGGAAACTGATACCTACAAGACCTTGATTGATCTTGTAGAACATGGTGGCTTGATGCAGTAACCTACGTTGTTCGCGTGTGTCCCAGCCCAGGTGGTCTATCATAGGAGAGACATGGCTAGTTCTAGAATAGTCGTTTTGAGTGCGGAACCTAGCAGCTCTGCGTTGAATAATCTCGATCTTGTTGATATTTCGTTTGGTGTAAGGGTTCCACACAGAGCAGGCATATTCTAGTTGGGGACGAACAATTAGACTAGAATAAGCTCTTGACTTAACTTTCATGCTACAGTCGCCCTAGGATTCGTCCAAGTAGGCCAAGAGTTACTATTTGCCTTATTACATATGTTGTCACAATGCTGATTCCAGCTTAGTTTATGGTTTATAGTAATACCTAAGTATTTCGTCGAAGCAACACTACAGAATGTACAGATGGTGTGTTTATTCATTACATAACTATAAGAAAGAGTGGTCTGTTTATTTGTAATTCCTAAATGATAGCATTCCTTCACTTTTCGCGTAAAGACGGACATTACTCTCGATCGTACGCAGGCTATCTCGATCGGCGCTAAAATTCCTATACAGGCTCTTCCCAAATAAAAATGCTCTTTAGCAGAATGCAATGAAGTGTTGGACGATGAAGTAATGACGATTTCTCGCAATACTTCTCGCCATTGAATAAGGCAGCAAATCCGCAAATGAGGCAGAAAATGAGGCAAACCAGGCAAATGAGCTCGGAGCAACTTCGTAGCTTCGGCAAGTAAAGCAAATCAGACTTCGTAGCTTCGGCAAGTAAGGCAAAATGGCGCAGAGATAAGGCAAACCAATCAGCGCTCAATACAGATAAGGCAAAATTCACTCACAAAATTTCCGAATTGTCGAAGGATCCCAAAGCTGCAGGCGTTTTGGAGTTTGGGGCCGACAAACCTCGTCTCAAAAAAGAGCCTGGGGACGAGGTTGGAGACGAAAATACCCGAGGAACTGCAAGAAATTATAGAAATTGATTTCGTTAATCGTTGTTGTGAATAAATGCTAAACTCATTTTCTGAATTATATTATTATTTACGCCTTTCTCTTGCTTACATCGCTTAACATTATCGTCATTTGAGTTTATCACCTTAGGCGGTCTATCTTGAGCGCTAACTCGGTATACGTTATAAATTTGGTGGTAGCTGTGGGATTTCCTCATAGAGAATAGGTTAAGTTTAAAGGGAAACGTTAATAACGGTTGTAACTGGTAATAGAAAATTGTGAACATTGAAATTGAGAACTTCTAGACAAATAATAAACAACCTTATCTTTGGGTCACAGTATAAAATATTCTTGACGAATGTTACCGTGGCCTTTACTAATTTAAAAAAAAGTAGAGTGCTCATGCGTAAGTAGTGATATATAGCAAAATGAAAAGGTGGTGAACTGCCGAGATTTTTAGTAACGAAATACTGACGTTTCGAGCGAAGCCCTTCATCAGCTAAGTATAAGTACTGAATGATGTCTGAGATTGTATACCGTGCTGAGATTGTCCTTCAACATGAGCACCGAACCATTCAATGAATATCTACCGTGATAAGATTGCTTATTTGCATACATGTGCTTTTGAAGAAGAAATGTCGGTGGCCACTTATGATTCAGGAAAGCTTTCTCGGATAATCTTTTTCATACACAAACATGGCGGAACGTGTAGGAGTGGCCAATAAATCCCTTCTTGAAACAGAGACTTTGTGGACTTATTAAACATGGTCGTGCGTATTTAAAACATTATGTTAGATTGCGGAATACACGCGTCCACTTTCACGACTTGTTAATCATCTTTGAGCCGATTGAGAAATTGCCTAAAATTCGTCTAATAGAGTTGCTTCACTTTATTTATGTATTTTGAAATGTCGTCTGTGGAAATACGTAAGTGCTCTTACTTACAGTAAGTATCTTTAATAAATATCTTTAATAAAATCTTTGCCAACCAATATACACAATAAACAATTGCATTAAAAATTACAAACAAAAAAAATACAAAAAAAAAAAACCCAAAAAAACTGGCTTGCTGGATAGTGGTAGGGGGAAACTTAATTCCCATTTTTGAGCCACTCTCCTTACAGTAATAAATAAAATAATATATAAAATAAAATAAAAATCTAATTCAGTGGTTTTTAGATAAATAGTTCCAAAGAGATGTTTTGAAGGAAGCCAAACTAGGTGATGTTATAACCTCGTTAGGTAACGAATTACACTGATTAATGTATCTATTAAAAAATGAGTACTTGAAGTAATTGGTGCGTACGGCCTTAGGCCTCAGTTTAAACTCATGGTTGTTGCGTGTACGCGACCGGCCAACTAAATCAAAAAACTTAGTGCAATCAACCTCACTGTAACCAAATATGATCTTGCACATCTGAAGACTTAGATAGTCTCGCCTTATTTCAAGTATTGACCACTTAATTTCATCAAGTCTCTCTGTGTAGGACTTGTCAGGTATAGCTCTTCGCTGCACTGACTCGATTGCTTTGATGTGTTTGGCAAGATGAGGAGACCAGACCGGGCAGGCATACTCAAGAATTGGTCTCACAAGAGTCTTGAATGCGGTGGTAATAGCCACAGGATTCTTTGAGCCAAAGGTCCTTCGCACCAGACCTAGTACTTTATTTGCCTTAGCGCAGATGTTATTTATATGGCAGTCCCCCGACAAAGATATAAGTATATTTTACATACTCAAGTTCTCTTATTTCTCTTTTTCATATTATATCTTTTTCATATTATATCTTTTTCATATTATATCTTTCACTAGCAGTGATATTTGAAAATGATTTTACCAGATACAGATACGTATTACTACTGATTAGTGAAAATTGACTTTAAGACTTTCGCAGCGTAAAAAAAAGTTAGAATTCTGCCACGAAAGCGTAATGATGGCCCCATATACGATAAGCAACGTGTACAAAAATTATTGAATCATGTAGCAGACTTTCGTCGGCTTTATTAAAATCAGGGCCCGCATGCATGTACGCCAGCAGAGGTAGTAGAAATAAAACGAATAATAACGCGTTATCCTGACAGTTTCTTTTCTAAAAACAGAAAGACCAGGCCATTAATTTTGGCGTGTTAGTCGCTGTACGGTATTGCCATACGACCATTATAGTGGCTAGTTGGTGGGGCACCAACCGAGAGCGGCCGTATCACCGAGAATGTTTTTAAGCGTACCGAGAAGTGGTCATGTCCCATGCCTTCGTGAGGTCATTCCTGCTTGCACACAGTTCCAGAGGCTTATTGTACCGCAGGGTTCTATATTGTATTGTCACTTTAACGACTATAATCGTTTACAATGAAGTAAAACATGATAATGTTACAACAGTTTATTGTCAAACTTTAACAGCTATCTACCGTCCATGCTCATGTTTATGGTAAGTGGATATACTTTTATACAAGATGCTTTGTCACGATAAAGATATGAATGAATAAAAAGAGAGACGACAGCGAAATTTGAGCAGGAAAATGTTTTATTACAAACATTTTCCTGCTCGAAGTTCGCTGTCGTCTCTCTTTTTATTCGTTCATATATATATATATATATATATATAATATATATATATATATATATATATATATATATAGGTGCAGCTTGGAACAATCTGGATGAATTTTATCATTGACTAATAGTATATATACTTATAAGTTGGCATGGACAGGTTAATTTGAACTGGAGGAGTTTAGAATGGAATCTTATCTTGAATCCTCTTGACTAATATTAAATGCCTGATTAAATATAGCTCACAAAGATGATGGCTAACAAAAAGTGGCTTACGAAAAGTGGCTAGTCACGTGTTTTGAATGTACGTGCTTTGAACCATGAAGTGATATTCAAGTCTTATGTTAGAACTATATGTCCTGGTTTATTCCTGTATAGCCATATAGTAACCTTGATATTATGCAAATATGCTAGTAAACCGATATAGATAAGAGATATGTTTTAAGGAACGTTATTATTCTGTATAGGTTCAACTTTGCCGTTCTTTATTATCTTTATAATTATGTACGTGAATTGTTTAAAGACTATATATAGCTTAAATGATTCTTGTGGTGAAGAGGCAACAGCGTCAACTGTGAAAAGGATATACTGTGAAACAAATTGACTTTAATTTAAAGTTACGTCTTTAATTTAAAGTTATGGATTCCTCTAAACTTATGTACATGGTAAACAACAAATATATAATCGATGTTGGTTTTAAACACTGACTCTTCTGTTTCCTTCTTCAAGAGATCGTTGTCAAAGAAGTTAGATAAGAGACAACAACGTCAAGAGTGAAAAGTATCATGTTAATAACTGCATAACAAAAGCATTCTGCAAATTCAAGGAACGTTTTCATAGGTTCATATTTTCGGTTCTTTCTTTACATAAGTACAATTTTGCTTAGGATTAATGAAAATTCATAGTAATACAATACAATAACTTTATTCAAGTGTCAAAAAAATTATTTAGCCTAAGAAGGCTAATTGGGGACACTATATATCCTATCTAACTACTAATAAATTACAAATAAGTTAATATATCCTATCTATAACTGCCAATAAATTACAAAAGTAAGATAATATTGGCAATTGCATAATAAGATAATTTTTACAATAAAAATAATATTTACAATGAACTTAAAACGATTATAGTCAGACATACATGGAACATTTATGTACTGCAAAGCTCACAGCAGTTAATGTTATTTTCTAAAAGGCTACTAATATCCAACTTACGAATAACATTTTTAAATACCTTAAGACTTGTAGAATTCCTAATATCACAACTTAACCTTGACCATAACATTGGTCCAAAATAACGTAGTGAGTGCAGTTTGCCATAATTGACTGTATTGAATCTAGGTATATATCGAATCACCATTTCTTAATGAATAGCTAAGATTGTTTTAAGGGTAAAATATTTCTGATACACTGTTAGGTACAAGTTGATTTTTTTCTTTATACAATGTAAATAGCAATATCCTGTAATCGTCTATTATATAATGATGACAAACCAGCACGCTCAAGGAGTGTTTCATAAGGATCTCTCTTAGTTCTATATACCGCTCTCAACGCTCGTTCTTGGAAACGTTCAACGCTTCTGTTCTCCGAAGCCTTGCAGAAATGCCAGATCACGTGACAGTATGTTAAATACGGGAGGTAGATGACTTAAAATATCTCGGTTTTTAACGTGGACGGGTCCTTGTGTCACGATAATCAGAATAAATATGAAAGCTGCTCAATTCTCAATGGAACTGGATACACTAAAAAAACAAGCGAACTGATAAGTATTAAGGTGTTGCCATTAAGATATTTCCATTTCCATTGGCAACAAGATCAAGACTGGAAGTTATCACTATATAATGCCAACCAAATAAAATAATTATTTAAATGCCTGAATAATATGGACGGTAAGCCAGCATATTAATGAAAGTGGTCTATAGGTATTATAGTGTGGTTATGGAAATTAATCTGCTTATTAATTATTAACCATTGATTGCGTCCACCGCAGGCCCCGTATGAATACGCCCCAAAACTTAGATTTCTGCGTGATTTGAGTGGGTCCGTCAAAGAATATTTTTTGTATAGTATAGCGCAACCGCAAAAACAGAATCCAAGTCAGTTAGTTTATCAAGCGACGAGTTTGTTAGAAATGCCTTAGCTAACAAGCGAATTAAAGTGGTTGGAGCAGTTTACCAACAGCCTCCCACAACAACCAACACATCAAGGAACCTGCTGATAAAAGGAAGACGCCTACCTTTCCCATCTGCTTTAACCCCAACTGTAAGTAAATCTTATTGGCTATCTTCGCAGGTTATTTTTTATCAACTCACCAGAATATGGAAATTAGTCTACTTCATAATTATTAACGACGGATAGCTTCTGTATAACGCAATTGAGTGTCACTTGTAAATTTTGTATGCCGTTTTATCGTGGAGTTATTCCAGACTATTGTGTGAACCTCCAGCTGCAGATATTGTTCTGACTTTTAGAGGAGTGGTTGTATACATGCTTGAATATTGTAATACCAGCTGATAGCAAACCCAAGAAAACAAGGTAAGGTACAGTTATTGTTGAAATGATACTCTCAACGTCCTTCTTCAACAGCTTGTGTTTCAGTGGTCCCTCGTCCAATTACTCAGGGTCTTCAACTAGCGTACAACCCACCTAACAAATTTTAGTAAGGAAGGCATTAATGTATGGTGTAGATTGGCTTATTTCACCATCCTTGCAGATAGTCTAATTAGTTCAGCTTTTTTGAGTTAATATATTCAGTACTTACCTTTTTATATTTCCATCAGATTTACTGCTGCTATATACCTAGCGTCCTCCGCAGGGCAACTCTGTGGCTTCTTTTATCCGAGTCTTATCGAGCTATAAGGCTGTACGAGCAATGTTTTCGGCGTTGGGATTGAAGGGAAGTATAGGGATCCAAAACAGCGTTGGAAGCTATTTGTCTCGGGAAAAAGAAGCAACAGAGTTGCCTGCGGAGGAGGCTTACTATATATACCACTTCATGGTTTTAACACTCGCGATTTGGAGTTCTCAGCCAGAGCTGCAGTAGCAGGCTCATTTTCAATTTTGCGTTTTATCATTTTCACTATATTACAACACTTATTTTATCGCGGATTAATAATTTCGTAATAGTATGGATGCGTAAGTATAATCGCCAATTTTGCATTTTTAAATATACTTTACATGTACAATGTTCATTATTTCTTTAACAAGAACATTTAGATAGTCATCTGCAACTGTCTGAAGAAAGTGACAAGTCAACTGCCGTTTCTCTGTATATAGTTTAACAATATATATCGTTTGTTGTGTAGTTACGAGGACAAACGATATCAGAACCTTAGTTTTACTATATATGTACAGTAACCATTAATAATATGTTCCTGACTATCTTTCTCAGAAATGTGTTCAAACTATTTCAATACAGACGATACATGGACGATCGTCAAGCTCATATCCTCACAAAAGTGATTCTGTGTCCCGGACAGGATTCGAACCTGTAACCTTCTGATTACAGGTAACTGTATGCAATGAGCTACCGAGACTCATATGGAGAGCAAACGTTACAATGATGTACTGGTTCGATTGATATATGAATTGCCTATGCGGCAGTCACTATATATCAGTAATGCTTGGATGTGTTAATATGTACACTGCTGTAGTGAAATTTGTGAGAGAATTGTTTGTCTACTCCAATATCTCCCACATTATTTCACTACAGCAGTAACTACAGTAATCGTGGCTCAATTTTCAAAATTTTTGTTCCTAGTCCTCAGTCCGAAGTATTCAAAAAAGATTTACCTACATGGGGTTGTTCTCTGGAATACAAGTAAAAATCCGAGTATAAGAACCTAGATTTTTTCCAAGTAATAGCCTAAAAAGGTTCTTATTATATCAATGGTCTTTACTTCAAAATTAGGTTATTTAGGTTTCTTAAACATGTTCTTATTTTCTTAAGAAAAAAGCGTCTTGGTTTTTCGTAAGTGTGGTCTATTGTTTATATAAATTATGCATACATTTTCTCCAAATGACTGCAATCTAAGCAAATACAAACCCTATATGCACTTTAAAGCGACACTGTATGTAATTATTTGTCTGGTTCTGGCACATTTTCATTACTTTGTAGAGTTTATTTTCTTTGATTTATAAATTTTTAGTTTGGACTCTATTTTATAAAAATAAGAACCTGCTTTCAAATTTTAGCCTAAAACAGGTTCTTATGTAAAGGGGGTCTAAATTGAAAATCTTAGCCTAACAGGTTCTTAAAATCTAGGTTCTTATACGCGGGTTTTTACTGTAGCTTCCCTCATGGGCGTAGGAAGCAGGGGTCCGAGGGGTCGCTGCCCCCAATATTATATATTCGGGGGCAGGAATAGCTTTTGCCCCCGCCCCCCCCCCAAAAAAAAAAAATTGAATTTTAAAGAAAAATTACAGAAACGCGAACTTTTACCGTTGGTATGGTGTCAGACGACTCTTTAGAAAAATACCCAAGTATACGTTTCCAGGACTATTGGCCAATTCAGACTCTTACCGGCTAAGTTTGTTCAGATAATTACGGTCTTGTGTTTATAAAACAAAGAACGATAATCACAATATCTTTGTTTATTATATACATGGACAAAATTACTGGATTCTGATTGGCAGAGACGAGTGCAATAAAATCGTTTTATTGCACTCGAGTGCAATAAATGAAAAGAGAAAAGACACTGGGAACAAGTTTGACAATAAAATTCAAAATGGTGGCCTATTCTGCAATGGAAAATGTTCACTTTTGCAACGACTTGTGATACACTAGGTGTTAAAAATTCCATGTAAATATTTTGAAATGAGTACAAAGAACACCAAGAGTGAAAAGGTTTGTTGTCAACTAATGAGACAAGACGTTTTTAAAGACTTGGAAGAAGATGAAGCGTACGTGTCGTAATTTTGTCATGCATATAATAAATGAGTAATCATATGATTTTGCTCGTTCAATTAAGTATTTACACTACTCGTGATATTTGAAAATTGTGCCAAATTGCACTCGCCTAACGGCTCGTGCAATTTTGGCACAATTTTCAAATATCACTCGTGGTGTAAATCCTTAATTGCACTCGCTATCATACGATTACCTATACTAACCCGAGTGTTTTACTAAACTAAAGTACTAATATTTTTCTAGTCTACGCGGTTTTAGGCTTTCTTTAAGCTTTAGGCTTTCTTTCATTTTGTTCTAGTAGGCTTTCTTTTTTAACAAACCAGAAGGGTGGAAATTGCGAAATGATTGATACTAAAAGGTAGCTCGGTTGAAAACAAACCGAAATAATGCCAAAGTTTACCAAGTTTTACCAAAGTTTACCAAGCTTCCTACGCCCCTCGTGGCTTTCCTAAGAAAAAGGCGTCGTCTCCAGCTTAATTATCTGTGTTCAAATCTCATGAGAAGTTGATTAGTACTATCTAGTTTTTGTATATTGTTGCTATAAATATTAATGGGAAAAAACGTTCTATTAAATTGTTGACCAATTCGCAATGAAGAAACGCGTTAATTATCTTAATCGGCCACCTTGGGTAGACAAAGAAATCGTCTCGCTACTTAGGAAGGCTAATATCGTGATACAGATTATCAGTGGTCTAGATTTCGTCGCATGCGTGCTGAGATCAAGAAATTAGTTAAGTACAAGAAGAAGCTTTACATTAGTAATCTTGGTCTGTCCTTGAGAACCAATCCCAAACGTTTCTGGTCTTATTATACAGCCATAAATTAGCATAGCAGAATACCTAATGTCGTATTGGTGATGTAACTGCTACTGATTCTCGATCTAAGGCCGATTCATGTAGTAGCCAACTATAGAGGTATTTCCCTGTTGGATTAGCCTGTGTACAGCCTGAATATACACCTGTAATACAGTCCTGTGAAAACTCGCACGATAGCGTGTCGACCCCCCGCTGAGCTACTCAGATCTGAGTAGTAGATTATGAGTGGTTTAATACTCATATCATTCGTAATTGTTTATTTGATTGGATTATTTGATCTCACAAGACTTCCCAGAGAACCAATTGTAACTGGAATAAGTCAAGGGTTGTGAATCTACTACTCAGATCTGAGTAGCTCAGCAGGGTGTCGACAAGCTATCGTGCAAGTTTTCACAGTCTGTTATTACAGGTGTATATTCAGGCTGTACACAGGCTATGTTGGATAAGCTGTCCAAAGTGTTGGAAGAGGGTGTTTTTGGTGAAACGTTTAGATTTATTTCGCACAATCTCACTAATTGGCAACACGGCTTTTTCCCTGCATGGACGTTCTAGTGTTATGCAACTTAATCCAAGTTGTTCACTTTACTCGCCCAAGCATTGGATAACAAACAACAAGTTGACCTTGACTTCTCTAAGGCCTTTGATCGTGTGCCCCATTCTAAACTTCTTTATAAGCTCAACGTTATGGGTATTCGGACCCATTGCTTTCTTGGTTCCGTATAGCTACTGTACCTTTCTCACGGAGGCGCCAAGGTGTTGTTCTTGATGGATTTTCTTCTGAATGGCTACCTGTGGTGTTCCTGAAGGTTCGGTCCTCGGACCGCTTCTGTTCCTTATATACATCAACGATATGGCTAATACAATCACTCAGGGATCGCAGTTACCCTTGTTCGCTGATGACTCGAAGTGTTTTCAAGTTATTTTCAGCAATACTGACCAAGATAAACTCCAAGAAGATCTTAATGCTCTGTACAATTGGTCACACTGTGGCATGGAGTTTAATGTCGATAAGTGTAAGGTGCTAAGAGTTGTTAGAACTCGTACAATTTATGATCGTCAGTAGCCTACCATTTGGGTTCTAAACAGCTGTCTGTTGTTCAGAGCGAGAAAGATCTTGGAGTCCATGGCTTACTATACCACTCTCAACTGGAACATCCATACTGATCATGTAGTAAGTTTGTTAAGGCCCAAAGGATGCTTGGTCTATTGTATCGGACTTCGATAGACATTGATGAATCACACCGTAAAGCGTTTATACTCTATTCCACGTGGGTGAGGTCAACACTTGAATATGCTAGTCCAGTATGGTCTCCATACAAGAAACGTAATATGACCAAAATTGAGCAGGTGCAGCGCCGCGCCTCTCGGCTTATTTTAGGTCATGAAGTAGATTACAAGAACAGGCTTGAACAACTTCTGCTTCTTCCTCTGTACATGGATAGATAGATAATTGTATTGAAGCCCCGTTACAGGGCTGTTCCGCAACAATATTTTAAAAATATAAAAACTAAAATCTAATCAGAATACAATAAATAGTAAAAAGAGTTAATAAAATTCAGAGTTAATCTATATATATGTTTAGATGTATTGCTCCACACAGTTGAACAATAATACAATTTACTAAACACAAAAGCATGCATTAATAAAAGAAGCGATTTCTTATCAAGCAAATGCTTAATGCGGTTGATTCTGGATAACTTAAACATACAGTTCGCTACGGTTTTTATAATATTTGCATTATAGTTAAGATGTGAGTCAATCATGACGCCCAAGTCCTTGGCCCTGCACCAGAAACAGGCTCAATAACATCGCCCACAAATTGGACGGGAGGGAGTGCTGGAATATGACGGATTAGTTGCGGTACGCCTATGACCAAGAACTTTGTCTTCTCGGGGTTAATCTTGTCTTCCTTTTTAAAATGATTCACGGCTTAGTAGACATGCCACGTGGTTTCATTTCTTGGAGAAGTACGGGTCATTGTCTGTGTAATATTGATGACTTGGCTCTTATAGTACCTTATGCCCGTACAGATGTCTTTAAGTGTTCTTATTTCGTTCGTGCCACTAGGCTCTGTAACTCCCTCCCATACTCTATACATGCTATTAACACTGTCGTTTTTGAAGAGGCTACTTTGTCAGCATTATTTCAAACGTTTTGCTGTTGCTTTTAATCCATAGTTTTTCTGTTTCGTATAATTTCGTTATGTCTTATTCTTTATCTCATATTAATGTCATATGTTATTTGTATTTGCAAAGGGTGACCAATCCTGAGGGAATCTTCATGAATTCTGTTTTTGGTTTACCCTAATACATTCAATTTTTAGTTGTAATACTTTGTAATTGATAAGTATTATAAATTCTAATAAATAAATAAATAATAAGTTATGTATACGACTGAAAGGTAGCTAACATTTTATGAATTGACACCGTATCGAAGTAAAATTTTAATAATAATAAGAAACCCAAAGTTCTGTGAGGTAAAAGCCAAATTATTTAATTGGCAGTGGCGGCTATACGTGGGTGTGGGCCCCGGTGCGAGAAAAAAATTTGGGCCCCCTCACAAACCAGTGACGACATACTGTATGTATGGCGTCCGAAGATTCTCCGCCGGAAAATGTGTGGATTGAGGGTCTCTGAAGTGGCATTTCCTGCATTTTGAGAGCACTTTTCAGTAAAATCTAAAGATCATAAATCACTTTTTTTGTAGTGCATACATTTTTTTTAAGAAAATATAATTAATAATAGCACCATTAATAAAGAGTCAGTATGCCTGATGGGCTGATAGTGCCTTTGGGCTCCGGTGCGGCGCACCAATTGCACACCCGAGTGCCGCCACTGTTAATTGGCTGGTTCTATGTTTGACATCCAGTCCACTTGGCAGTCACCAGTATAATCACACTTGGTGACTTTTAAAGTATTCTATTATGTACTCAAGAACAACATGAACAGAGTCCTGACTGCAATCTATTGTGACAAGTCGGGATCTCAATTATACACCCACTTTGCACTTTGTGCTGCTTTTCCAACATGTCCAAGAGGTAAAAAAGTAGAGTTCTGCGTAGACAGTGTTTTGGATATATAGTAGCGTGAAAAGGTGGTAAACTGCCAAGATTTTTAATGACGAAGAGGCAGTTGGTTTTACCACATTAGCAATGTTGCAAAGGTTTTTGCTGTACAACCTGTGTTTAGTTGTCAATACTCAGAAAATCTATAAGCTCCAGACAGGTCTCGAACCTGCAATCTTCTGAATGCAAGAAAGACACTCTAACCACCGAGCCACAATAGATTATAGTAGTAATATATATATATATATACATGTGAGGAAGGGATTGGAACTGAGCTCTAAGCCAATCAGAATCAAGAAAGATTTGAATTGACCAATCAGAGCACAGTTCCAATCCCAGTTTCCAGGGGGGTTGAAGCTTTTTAAGGTGTGGTCACCCTGTATAGAACGACCAGCCATCAAATCAGGGGGATATGCACCTGGTCGTATACAAGAGGTTTTTTGTATTAAAATTATTCAAAATAAGGTGGTCGCGGTCAAGAGTATATATATCACTTGGGTCGTGTTGTTGTACGACCAGTTTTTTGATAATCCTGAGTTGAACGACCAGAGAGTTTGAATGTCAATCAAGGTGAATAGCTGTTAAGCAATTGTGATATATATACTGATACACGCACACCTTGTTTTGAAATAAAAGAAATACAAAAAATTCTATTATACATAACCATCATACCTCACCCGATGTGATTTATACTTACGTTACCATCCAAAAATGCCATATTTTTAATTGAAGACTTGTAATGTTTTTTTGGAATAAAAATAAACAGTTTTTTGAAAAATTGTTTTATTTTTATTTGAATGTTTATAAACATACATTTTGAATTAATCATAGAAATTTCCATCGTGGAGCTCTTACCTCGACGCCATCTTATGGCCGAATGACTGATATTCCCTAGTTACTGTATTTTTAAAACTGATATTTCCTCATAATATTTTAAGATGATATATCTCATAAAAATTATTTGGATGTTTTTTCTTCTAAAAAGTTTGAGTCCCCGAATGACTGATATTCCCTAGTTACTGTATTTTTAAAAATGATATTTCCTCATGATAATATTTTAAGATGATATATCTCATAAAAATTATTTGGATGTTTTTTCTTCTAAAAAGTTTGAGAGATAGTTGAAAAAAACCTCAAAATAAATTTTAGATGAATTATCCCATAAAAATATTAGAGGTGTAAAAGTGTTTAAATAAATTTGGAGAAAAACCTCAAATAAATTTTAAGAGAATTGTAGAGAATATAAGCAGAAGTTATTTCATATTTTATCAGTTGTGTTGTGTTTTGCTCGCTTGTAAGTTGTGCTTCGGTACAAGACTCTGACATCTTCCGATGTTCTGTTTTTTATTAAACTGCATCGGTGCGCGTTCAACCCGTAGTCGAATTTGCGATTCGAATGAGATTGACTCAGGTCCATAGCGACAGTACTGGTCATCTCTTGTTCAATGAATTGCTTATTTTACGCAAGGGTTGTTCGTTAGCATATGATGATAGAGTTAGCTATAGTAAAAACACACACACGATGTAAAAAGTAGGATGAATTATTAAAACACAATTTTACAAAACGAAAGTTACACATACAAGTTTGTTATACATTTAAGGGGTTGACGTGTTGGATATAAAACCCCTACAAAATTAAAAATAAAAACAGGTTTAAGGTTTCTGTTTTACCATCGTCTGGGTTTTTTCGTAGAACATGTAGGCCTCACCCCGCGAATCCACGTAACCCCACACGCGGGGGTCATTGTCGTCGTCTTCCGGCGGCTCGTAACTGTCGAACGAGTACTCCGACGGGACGCGGAAGGCCCACTCGCTCTCACCATCTTGGATGAGCAGTACACCCGGTACTGTCTCCTCTACGTCTTCGGTTGGGGGTGGAGGGATAGTTTCTTTCTAAGAGAGAAATATAAAAACATAATAAATACATGTCGATTGTATACAGACAGTAAAAACATTTTAGCGCTATCTTACATTTTCTTCTTTCTTTTCCTGGGGTTCTGTGCTGGATTCCGTGTTCTTATTATTTTGTTCGGTCATCTTTTGCGTGTTTTGTCTTTTTACCTGTTATCTCCAGCTTGAAATCGTTTTGGTTTGAGATGTGCCTTCGTGTTTATTTTATAATGACGCTCTACGGTCTATTACAATGGTTTGCGGCTTTAACCAATCAGAGTTTCTATAATCAAACCTCCCCGTAGTTATCCAATCAGAGCTCGTTCATTAAAGCCTTCATGTCAAAACAATTGAATTATTATGGGTAGGAAACAATACGTGTTGTTAAACGCTTAGGGATGCGTATATATAATAAGCGTCGTGTTCTATTCCCTCCCTTTATGTCAAAACAGTTTGATTAATAATAGGGTATTGGGATACAGCCGTTTTGTTTGTGTACTTTGGAATAAGCGTTTCGTTCTATTCCCTCCCTTTATGTCAAAACAGTTTGATTAATAATAGGGTATTGGGATACAGCCGTTTTGTTTGTGTACTTTGGAATAAGCGTTTTGTTCTATTTCCTCCCTTTATGTCAAAACAGTTTGATTAATAATAGGGTATTGGGATACAGCCGTTTTGTTTGTGTACTTTGGTAGCTACAATTCTTTAATGAGTTCTAACCTTAATTACTTGTAGGGATTAGTGGCCATTTTGAAGGGATTAGTCCTTGTGAAATATATATTTCCGTAGGGGTATGTGTTTTATATACGTCTATTTTCTAGATATTTAAGCATTTTTACATTTATTTAAGCATTTTTACATTTATTTAAACATATTTTTATGCTTTCTGATACTTTATTTTACACTTTTCACACAATTTAGTATATATCCGTTAAACTATTTTACGCGATATATAAGTATTGGGGAGAGAGTTCATTAATTCACACATGTCAAAATAGATGATAAATGGTTTTTAATGTTTAACGTACAAATTCTGGATGGGTACAATTCATTGTATACGTGTTTGAAAAAGTAAATGTGCTTGCCAACGAGATCTTTTTGGTTTTCGTTTCGATGAATCACAGCAACAATAATTCCAGATTCAACACCCATTCGGGTATTAAGATGCGAGGTGAGGTTAAAATCTTTTAATATTATCCCGCACCGGTCGTCTAGCCAAACTTTATCTTCTTTCATGAAGTCAACCACATAAAAATCAGAGTCCTTGCATAGTGTATATAGAAATTCAGAAGTGTATAACCTCACGTTATCAATTTTAATTTCGTTTATATCTATACTTGTTGACATGATGAGTTTTGTCTAATAATTAAATGTTTTTGGGTAGAGAGATGTCTATATATACACAAAGGATTAATCTTTTACAATGAATATATAATGATAGTTAAGATACACATTTTTACCCATCTTATCGTGCTCAGGTGAATCGAATTCGATTTTAAAATAATTGTTATCTTCGTCTTTAAAGAAAAGGTCATACATCTGTATCGGTGCATCAGTGGGTTTGGGGATAGGTCTTGAACCTATTAACTGTAGATTTCGTTCACGAGATAGTTCTCCCATAGATATTATATCTAAACATTGATTGATGGATGTCGGTTCGCCAGCGAGACTCATTAATTGTATATTTCGTTGACGAGAGCTCCTCATAGATATAAATTTTGCTTGATTCATGGTTGGTAGGGTGGAGGTTCTTCGATATGTACATTCACAAATTCTCCGATCAAATGTGAAAAATCGTCCGATGAGTAGGTGTATATATATTTCACACCCCCATAAAAATAATATCTTATATAGTATTATTTCAGGACGGTCGTTGTTGGGTAACATATCCACTTTACGACATTCAATCACTTGATATTCAATATGTGAAAAATACTTTGCTAAATCGGTCAGTATTACCAACAGAGGATTTTCTTTAGTACCCGCAATCATTTTGAAAATGTTTCTAAAAAATATATGACTTCTAACATGTGTTTTTATATCTTTTCCTACAACGTTTTTACCGATAAATATTTTTAAGCAATATGTACTTGCATTATTAAGTCAACAAAAAGATTAAAAAGATTTACATGTATTAGTATTCGTCGGTAATCGTCTTATAATATTGATTTTATCATTCAACCAATGAGAGTATCCCGATTTTTTATTGGGGAATTAAGTTCAACCAATCAGGATACCCCATTTTTTTAACGTGTTTTTTATAAACGTTTGTTCCTAATTTTTTTAGTCACAATATCATTATGGCTCGTGTGAAGCAGACTCAGAAAAATAATGAAAGTGGAAAATCAATTGCTCGGGTTGAAAGTAGGGGAAAAGATATTCCTAAAATGTTAAAACAACGTCGTCTAGAGCGACAAGAATATCGTAATAAGGCTCTTGATATTTCAAATGGTGAAACATGCCATCAAGAAATCAGAGGAAAAAAGAAAGTCAAACATTGTACAACTAAAGACAACATTGCACAGTCGCAATTAAATTTCGCTGTACCGATAGCTCAAGAACAGCCCAGTTACATTCTACACCCGCAAGCGAACGCATCGCCACGGCAAGCAAAGGTAACGTCTCTACCCCAGCAAGTAAATTCACCTCTACTGCCGCAAGCGAAGTATAACGTGTCGTCGTGGCAAGCAAAGATACCGCCTCTACCCCAGCAAGTAAACCACCTACCACCTCTATTATCGCAAGAACAGTATAATATTCCTCTTCAAACACCGCAAGCAAAGTATAATACATTTCCTATTCCACCGCAAACGATCTCACCGCCACGACCCGAAGATGAATTAGATAATTACATATACGATATGCCCATAGATTTCTTTGGACAAATTCCTATTCCTTCTCCTGCGAATTTAATACGAATGTGTGATGAAATGGTCCCCGTTCAACAAGGAAAACAATTATTACAAATTGTGGATGAATTAGCAAATGCTCTTTCCCCAACATTATCTCCTATTCCTCTTTCACCACCACAACTACCACAGCCAACTAATTCACCCCAGCCATTATTTCCAGTGAAGAAGAAGAAGAAGAGGAGGACGACCGAGAAGTATTGAACGATCCGCCATTGAAGAAAAGATGTTATAAACGTTCGTTAATATATATGAAACGTGAAAAAAAAGGCGATGAACATCATGAAGAAAAAACGAATGACAATCTATTCGAATTATGACCAAGATATTATTTGTACACAACGCGATAAATATCGTGAGTTAGAGGGTCTCTATATTGAGAAAACTATATATAAATAAACAATATTTGCAATGGCGGTCTAGAAAATTTACGAGTGACCTTATGGAAAAACGATATATAATGGATAATAATAAGGATTTGAAAAGAAAAAATGATTTAAAAAAAAGAAAACCGAAATGTATAAAATGATAGTGTTGTAAATAAAAATATCAGTAATTTGAAAGTATGGAAGTGTGGAATGTTATGGTAAAAGAACTGGCACGTTTTGAAATAAAAATTAATAAAAATATGGAGCAAAGTGTGTGGAAATGTCTTGACGAACATGAGAATTTATTTAGAAATATTATTGGATATTTAAAAATTCCCCGTGAACTTTTGGATGTATATAATCGGATGGATAGACATGAAATTGGACAAATAATAGCATTTTTTGCTTTAATCCTATGTTTTTTTAGATATAAAAACATTGATAATGAAGAATATTATATTAAACTATTTGTACGTCAAACAATTTTAGATTTTAGAAATTCTCATCTTAAATTCATTTTATTTCCCAATGACAAAAAACACACGGGTAAAAAAAACACTGGTTTTTTGTTGTTGAATATATTCTTTGAATTTTTAAAATTAGTCTAAATATAATTTTTCAATACTCTGTATTATAATGTCAGGATCTTCATAGTTAATATTATATGCTTCTATAATACTCTTAATAATAAAAGTAGATGCTCTAGTATTATCTGATGTAATCCTTACCCTTATAGAATAATTATATAATATATCCAAATGCGGAGGGTAAAATTGTAAACTAATGGGTCTATTATTTTGTATAATACTATTATTTTTAACTAAATCAGAAAATAAACTGACTTTAAACTTATAAGTTTCACTAGTCTTATAAAACAATTTAAACCAATAAGAGTAATTATGACAATTTTTAAAACAACAGGCAATTGGTGGCGGTTTCTATATCAATAGCTTAACAATCTTTTCGAGATTAAATTTATAAACCCTATCGTTACTAGCGTTAATTTTTGATATAGGGTTATGATTTTCGCAAAAGAAAATAAAACAACTCGCAAGTTGATAAACTACTTTCTCAAATACATCTAAACTATGTAGATAATAAAAAGTAGACTTCAAATAAAACGGGTCTATAAAATATAAATAAATACAGCAATATGTAAATTCACGACTAAAGCAACGATTAAGTCGATGTAATGTATTACAAAGATAAGACCCCCCATATCCTATGGCGTTAGGAATTGTAGTTGGATTATCAGTAATAGTAATAGAAATAAAGTGGTAAATATCATTTCTAGGGTAATAACTTGTTTGAATTTCAATAAAAAATTTATCGGAATGGTTATCATTCAAATGAAAAATAGATTTAACTAATGTTTCAGCAGGTATTAATAGTAATTTCTGATAACGCCCACATAGTTTTTCACCGTAAATAAAATATTTTCGTTGTGTATGAACAACGGGAATTATATAGTGTTGTTTATCTGTTAAGATTCCCCAATCCTTGCATTCATCTTGGAGCATATCAGTTTTCATTTTTTCAATATAGGCGTAGTATCCATACCCTCGACCAAGGTGTTTCGATTCAATTTCCATACACTCGATAATCTCTCCATAGTAATAGTCACATAAGTCACAGACGGCAAATAATAATCCAATGTAACGGTTACGAAAATGTTGTATATAATAAACAATTTTCAATATCGTCTTAATATTGATTTCTTGATCATTAGCTTGCTCATAGGTTCTTTTACTGCCAATGTTTAACGACATTCTCAAAAGCGATAACGTTTTTTAAAAAATCGCCTTGTATATATACTATTTTCTCATATATTTCCACACGTAGAATTTAACACGATAAAAATTTTCAAAAAAGTATTATTGTAATTACAATGTATAATATATCAACTGATTTGACGTGTATGTGTTTTAGAACAACATTAGGGATTCGCTTTAATCCACAACACAGCATTTGGTGCAACTAATCCCCGTGTATTTGTTTAGAAGAAAATCGCTAATTATGGATTCGCGTCTCTAATTCCCCAAACACACATTCATTGTATACGAGTATCACAAATCATCGGGATGACATGAAAGCTTTAATCAACGAACTCTGATTGGATCAAACCAATCTACCCCAGTAACACATAGTAACGCGGGATGCAATTATAAAAACCGATGTAGCGTTGAAAATAATTAATATCAGTCTGAGTGTAGGAGAGTGAGAGATGGCAAAAATATTTGAGAACGTGAACAGCGAAATTAAAGAAGACTTCATCCCGTTAGAGACAACTGAGAAGAATAAATCTGAAGAGACTATCGAGGAGTTGTATAGGGGTAAATATAATTGTGCATTTAACAAATGTAAAGAAGAAATATCCCAAGAACGACAAAAATTATTTTTATCCCGTATCACACATATAATGGATTGTGAATGTTACCAGTTTAAGGGTGAGAAACCTAGTTATCGTGAAGTAACTCTTCTTGAACTTCAAACGAAGAAGTATTTTATTTATCATTGTTATGATAGCAAGTTAAAACCCTACAAAGAACTAACTCGAAGGGAACGTTCTACCGTCTACTATCAATATCGATGTCATGGTTTAGACTATTTATCTGAAAAAAAATCAAGAGATTATTTTAGTCAAAGTGAACTTATAAATAGATTAAGTTATTTATTTCGTAATGTTTTTCCCCCGAATGCTATTATCGGGTATAAAGGTGGTGATAAAGAATCGTCTTTAGTTAAAACACTTCAAGAAAAAACTATTTTACATTGTGTAAATCTTGAATTTTTTGGAATTGAGAAGTACGATTATTTACTGTCGTTTTATAATCTTAAGCCAAGAAATTGTTGGTATCATACTAGAGAACCAACATGTTTATTGTATCATTGTAGTTTGTTTGAATGTCTTTTATTTGCGGCATGTTTGTTTCGTAAATTAGAAGAGGAGGATAATGAACGATCTGTACTCTCTATGTATGATAAGGAATTTAATTTTTAAAATGTATTCTCTCCTGAAATTTTTTACCTAAATAAAAAAATACTGTCTTTTGATTTAAAAAAAATCAAAAAAATATTGAATGTATTTTCCTTTTTATTTTTAGAAACACAAAGATTGTTTAAAAAATTATCAAAAGTACATTTAAGAAATGTTTATATTTTAAAAATAAAACGTACATTAGAACGGTATTATTTTGTTAAAGATGTACATGTTGTCAAAAACACTATTTTTGTAAAAATAGAAGGAGAGAGAAGTTTTAAAAAAAATAAGATGATCATAGAAACTCTTTGTACATTTAAATATATAAAAAATGATATCATTCTACGTATAGTATAAATAAAACGTTCTTATTTATATTTGTCTTATTGGCATTAAAAATGAATCAGAAAAAAATCATCCATTATAATGAACGTTTTTGGTTATATCATCCAAGAAAATTCGTGACAGTTGCTTTAAAATCAGGAATAAATTTATATGAGTTTCAAGAATCTCCTTGGAGACACGGTGTAATACCAACGAGTTTTCTTAACGGTTATAAAATTAAAACAAATATTCGTGCTCCAGGTCCATTTGCTGATGTTTCATTGACATTTAGTGACCATAGAAAATTTCAAACAGATACACAGAATTATCTTACGGGAGAATTAGAAGCAAGAAAAAAAGATTGGTATAAACGAAAAATAATTCATAGTATTGATGTAAAACTTAAAAATAATATTCGTGAAAAATATAACGATGCATTAGGATGGAGTATTGTTCAAGTAAAAAAAGAGATATTCGAACAGGGTGAACTTGGGGCATATATTGGAAAACCAAATAAACCCTATTTTAGCTCTAATCAATTGTTTATAGATCCTGAGAAAAATTTCTTTAAACGATGATAAACGTTTTGTAGATTTAGCTTATAATTTACCCGCTGACGAAGATTTTATATTGATTCAAAACATACAATTTATGGATGATCATTTTTTTTATAAATATGGTGTTAAAAACGGGTGAAGCTGATAAACCCTATATTGAATACGATATTTCTATTGTTTATTCCGATGGATATACGTAGATATATCCCCTATATAAAGATCGTTTTTTCAAAGATGGGTGTAAGTGTTATGGCTATTTTTCAGAGAGTACTAAATCAAGAGGGATATAAGATTTATCACGATTTAACACAATACAGTTATGTGGAATCCGTTTTTTTTGGCAAATAATTGGAAGTGTGGAAGTTGGGCAATCAAGATATCATCTACTAATATCTATAGCTGATTATGAAAAATATTTACGGTATAAATTTATACTGGAAGTAGAATGTTCAAAAAATCCCCAGATGTGGATTGTACATCATGAGGAACACGCAATTCCAGAAGAATGTTATGAATTTCTCCGTAAAATATGTGAAGTATGGAAAGACCGACACCCACGTATCAGTGACAAAGGAATTGGAGAATATTTACAGATTCTAGATTACGATATAAAACATTGTTTTACTTATGAGTGCTTTAGGAGTATTATAGCATTATATTATGATTTTTTTGTTTATAATAAAACTATAAAATACTCTTGTAAAAAAATGTAAAGGGGTATGCGAATGTAATGGGGATTACCCTAATTTCACCAGTGTAAATTTTAATGAAATAAGAGCTTGTAATGTAGAAAAATATTCAATGGACAATATCCTTTTATGTAACGAAATAATACAATGAATGTATTTTTTTTATTTAAAAATTAATACATTAAAAACTTTTCAACATGGTTTCTGGGTTTATGATATACAAGTCCCCCTTTTTGAAAACGTCTTTTGATTTTTTTCGTTCCTAGTTTTGCAATAATTTTTACTACATTAGCTTTTTTTTTAAGCTCTTTTTTAAAATCGTTTATAAAAAGTTTGCCGTATTTATTGACTGTTTTATTTCCTCCACGTTGCCTTTTTTTTCCCTTTAAAAATACCTCCACGTTGCCTTTTTTTCCCCTTAAAATCACCACCTTGTAACTCTCTTATTCTTCCTACCGTTGTTATGAAGGTTGTTTTCTCTGCCAATAATTATCACCATAGTCTGCAAAAATTTCTTCATGGGGTTTTATATGTTTTATACTTTCTAAATGCATTTTTTTATTATTGGGGTCGTAAACAAAATCGGAATTATTTTTATATATAGAACCGTTTTTCCCATTATTCGCATAACGTGCTGCTGCGTGAGTTGTCAAATAGGCATCGATACAAGTGTTGGCATCGTTACAAATACTATATACAGCATTATTGTTTTTTCCATATTTACGATCCAATTTGGCTTGTGTTGTTTTTTCTCCCGTGTAATAAGAAATATTACGATCGGGTTTAAAAGGTTTTTTTCCAAGCAAATAATCCTTCACCAGCATTGGGGATATTTGATTTCTTGATACGTAAGTTATTTTGTTTTGCTAAATGAATCCAACATTTTTTTGTTTTTGCTGTTCGTTTACGACATCTTATTTTTTTAGGGTATTACTTCTACATTGAAGAACGTGACGTATACTTTGAGATTTATCAGTGTTCCGTTTTTTTTCGAGGTAACTTAATTCTTACCATTTTTTTTTTAAATATAGTTTTTATTCCTAAATAATCATTATTTTTTTCATATGTGTGAATAAATTTTACCAAACATTCAACTTTATAGATAATATCTTCGGGACAGTTATATATTTCTTTTTTTAATTCTGTTATTCTTTGTTTTAAAATCTTTGATGAAATAGGTATTATCTTTTCTTTATCTTCTGTAAAATTTAGTAAACATTCCTTTAAAAGATACGGCGTAAATAATATTGAAGGATCATTATCTTGAATTTCATACCCGATATAAGGTGAGTTAGACGTTTTTAAATATATTTCAATATAAACAATTTCACTCATATTTTTTTTTTACTTTCTTTTTTTTGTTTTAGTTTTTTTTTAAATGGGTTCTTTATTATCAAAAAAAATCCCTCCTATACTTACGTTGACATGTATTAATATACAGGATTCATACGATGTTACAGTTGATCGTGTTGATGGTGAAGACGAAAACATAAATAAAAATAAAAGTACATGTTTTTCTTGTTTTAGAAAAAAAAAAGAAGATGAATGATGATCAGAAAAAATTAAAATATAGTCAAAAAGATATAGATAAAATTGTAAGTTTATTTAATAAGAAAAAAGAAAGTAAGAAAAATGAAAAAATAGACGATTATTTTTCTGTTAATCATATAGAAACTATTAGAAGAGAAAAATTTAAAGTCACTGAACAACATTTTTCTTTGGATGTTTCACGGGGAAAAACGGTTAATTTTATTAGTTTTATTCAATCGTTATCGTTGGTTTTTTCTTATTTAATTAACATTGCACGAGCAAATGTAAAAAGTGATAATGATTATGTTAGATTTATCTTTAGTAATGCTCCAAAAAGTTTTTTCTCTACAGCCGTTTTAACCGTGAAAAACTTTGACGTTAAATATTTCTTAAATATTATGGAAAAATTTATGCAGAGTAATAAAGAAATAATAGCTAATGGGTGGAATAGTAAGGTAATAGTTCAAACTTTTCCCGCAGGAATAAGTACAAATAAAAAAAAAAATAGTGTACTAAGGAAAAAAAGTATTTATAATAGTTTGAATAAGGGAAATGCTAGAGATAAAGGCGGTGTGAAAAGTAATGTAAAATATATGGTCGTAAATTTCGCACGGGTGTATTTTATATTCTTAGCCATGTATTATTTCGTACAGTGAAAGATTGTTGTTTTGCTTTAGAAATATTAGTGGGTTTATCATTTTTAAAACAAGATTATAAATATGGTATAATGAAAAGAAAACCAAATAAACCCGTTGATGATTTATTTACGTGTGAAGAAATTCGAAATGTATATCGGGAATGTGGGATCCCCGAGGGTAATGTTGATGCTACACAGTTTAATTTTGTATATAATAATTATTTTAAAAAAACAGGGTGTTGATTTGTTAGTGTATGCTGACACTCATTCCGATAATATAATTTATGATTCACGAACTGATAGTGAGGGTAATCTTATTAAATTGACTAATGAAATTGTATGTTTATGGTTAAATAATAATCATTACGATGTAGTCTTAAGCATAAAGGAATTTTCTAAACTCAGTACCAGTTCTTTTTGTGTTAAATGTATGAGTTATTTTACACGCCATGAATATGTCGATAATCACCTATGTGCTACAAATAACTTAACTTGTTTACGATGTTATAAATATCCGAATAATTGTAAAGATAAAAATAATAAACTTATTTGTAGCAGTTTTATTTTTTATAATGAAAATTGTTTTACAAATCATTTAACAAATAAAATTTTTAAACCCTCTCATAGTAATTATAGCCGTTTAACACCTTGTCAATATTATTTTTTTTGTAAAACCTGTAACAAAATTTGTCCGCGATTCTTTTTCATTTTTTCTAATAAAACAGTTAAACATGATTGTAGCAAAACGATTTTGTTTTCATTGTGACAAATACATGAAACAACCTCACTTTGGTTATGTGAAATCCATTTCACTTGAATATAACAAGGGGAAGAAAGTGAACCCACTTTATTTTTTTTTTGATTTTGAAACAAAAGTAACCGAAACTAAATTGCTCGTACCGTTTTATTGTATCGTCCAAAAGGTATGTAAAAAATGTCAACATATTGAATTTAAAAAAACAAAAATATTTGAAAAAAGGATCAAGAAATTATCGATAATACTATTGAAAAAGTTAGTTGTTGTGGCAATAGACAATTTATTTTTGATAACAATGTTATTGAAACTTTATGTGAATTTATGTTTGAACAAATAAATTCCGTTTGGATAGCTCATAACGGGGGTAGATTTGATACTATTTTTATTTTAAAATATCTTTTAGAAATAAAACAGATAATGCCGAATACTATAATGAACGGTACTAAAATAATGAGTTTAATAATTAAAGAACAAAATATTAGAATCCTCGATAGTTATTTGTTTTTTTAGTATGAAATTAGCGGATATTCCAAAAGCAATGGATCTTCAAGGGGAATGTAAGGGATTTCATCCTTATGAATTTTACGATTTAACTTATGAGGGTGAAATTGTAGATCGGAAATTTTTTGATACGAAAAATATGAATACAGCAACACTTAATGAATTTGAAAAATGGTATTTAGAAAAAAAGAAAGAGAAATATATATTTCGTAAAGAGATTTATTATTATTGTTGTAGTGATGTAGATATTTTAAGAAAGGGATGTGTTAAATGTTCTACAATGATCGGTACCATAGGTCATATCACCCCCTTTTATGCAAAGAATTGTATTACGATTGCTAGTTTAGCTTTGAAAGTGTATAGACTTAATTTTTTAAAAACAAATTGTGTGGGAATTATTCCTGCTTCGGGGTATAGGGGTGGTGTAAAACAGAGTTTAATTGCTATTGATTGGTTAGATGAAATTAATCGAGAATTAGGAGGAAATTTAGAATATATCTGTTCACAAAATGGTGAGAAAAAAATTCTAGGACGTTTTGTCGATGGTTTTTATAATGAAACGATATATCAATTTCATGGTTGTTTTTATCACGGATGTCCCAAATGTTTTGACCCCTATGCATTAAACGTTCTTACAAACGAAAAATATAGTAATTTATATGCAAATACGCAACGTTTTTCTTGGACAATAAAAAATGCCGGTTACAAATTAATCGAGATGTGGGAATGTGATTATTTAGAAGAAAAAATATACACAGAAACAATTAATTGAAAAGAAAAGAAAATTTTATCCGTTTACTCCTTTAACACCACGTGATGCATTATATGGTGGACGAACTTCCCCCGTATGTTTATTTAAAGAAACAAAACCCAACGAACGAATAAGTTACGTAGATTTTACATCGCTATACCCTTATGTACAAAAAATATATGATTTTACCCGTGGGTCATCCTACTATTTTTCTGGGAAAGATTGTAATAAAATAAAAATCAAGGACATATTTGGTTTAGTAAAATGTTGTATTTCACCTCCTCGAAATATTTACTTTCCTGTTTTACCCGTTAGAATAGATGGGAAATTATTATTTCCATTATGTTATAAATGTGCTGTGGATAAATGTAATAAATGTGACCATAATGAAAGCGATCGATACTTGACGGGTACTTGGACTAGTGTTGAGATTAATGTTGCTATAGATAGGGGATATAAAATAATAGCTCTTTACGAAATATATCATTTTGAACGCAAAGAAAAAATCTTTTCACAATACGTAAATCAATTTTTAAAAATCAAACAAGAATCTTCAGGATTTCCTACGGATTGTTTGAACGCAGATGGAAGTAAAAATGATGATAAAATTAAACAGTATTGTAATGATTATTTAAAAAATGAAAATGTTTTTTTAGATAAAGACAAAATAGAGAAAAATCCCGGATTAAGAACTATTGCAAAAAACATTTTTAAATTCGTTATGGGGAAAATTTGCCCAAAACGAAAATAATACACAAGTGTGTTTTTTAAACGATTATGAAGAATTATTAAATATCGCCAATGATAAAAGTAAAAAATTAACATCGATGGAATTTATAAACGAAACATTATTACGTTGTACATATGAAAAAATTGATGATGCAACAACCCCTCTAAAAACGGGAAATGTAATCATTGCATGTTTTGTTACTGCATATGCACGTTTGAAATTATACGAGTTACTCGTTAAATTAGACGATCGCGTTTTATATTTTGATACAGATTCTGTTATTTATATATCTGATGAAAATAATTATACTGATGTTAAAACGGGAAATTATTTAGGAGATTTAACGAATGAATTAAATGAAAATGAATGGATAACAAATTTTTGTTCAACGGGTCCAAAATGTTACGCGTATATAACTAATTTAAATCAGGAATGTATTCATGTCAAAGGTTTTACTTAAAAAAAATGAAACAATAAAAGAAAAATTGAATTTTTTATCCTTGACACAATGTGTTAAAAATCAAGATCAGATCATCGAAATTAAATATCACAATAAAATATGTAAAGATAAACTTAATCATATTTTTATTGAGGATGAAATAAAAAAATTTTCATTTACATTTAATAAACGTGTTGTTAAAAATAATTTTAATACGATTCCGTTTGGATTTTTAGATAACTGAAATGAACAATGTTTCATTACCATTTCAACACCCTTTTATGTTAACGTTATGTGGTCCTAGTCAAAGCGGGAATACATATTGGATATTACAATTATTGAAAAATATTAACATTATGATTACACCCGCAATTGTTAAAATGGTTTATTTATATTCAATTTATCAACCTCTGTACGCTGAAATGGAAAAAGTTCTTGCGGAAAAAACAGATATTAGTGTTGAATTTATCGATTGTCAAAAGGGTATTCCCCGCATTACCGATATACAAACGAATACCCGTGAAAATACTTTAATAATATTAGATGATCTCATGTTAGTTGCAACATTATCAAAAGAAAATCTTGAAAGAATAGATAATATTGCAACTCAAGATGTCCATCATCGTAATATTAGTGTTATTTTTACATGCCAAAATTTAACATATGGTAATGGTAAATTGCGAAATTTACGTGTCAATAGTCAATATTATGTTATGTTTAAAAATTTAAGCAATTATAATAATATGTATACGATATGTGATAATAAAAAAATTAATAGAAATAGATTTAATAAAGTATTAAGTGAAAATTAATGAGAAACCCTATGGTTATTTGGTATTTGATAATTGTAGAAAAGGGTATGAAAATTGTAGAATTAGAACCAATGTATTTCCACATGAATCAACGATAATCTATGATTTGTAAATAAAATGTAAAAATAAAAATAAAAATGTTTTTTTAAAAATAATAAGAGTTGTTGAAAATTTTTTAAAAGTATATATATGTATAGGGTGTGTATATTGTGCATGAATTTTTAAAAAAACATGGCAAGGAAACGATATAGAAGGGTCTCTAGAAAAAACAAACAAAAAGGTGGTAGTGTTTTCTAGATTTTTTGGGACCGTTGGGATCAATAGTTGGAAATCAATTGGGAATTGGTATTCGAAAAAAAAAGAAAACAAAAAAGGGGTGTTCGAAAAAGAAAACAAAAAGGGGGGTATTGGAGTCTCTGGTAACGCGGTCCGGCATAAAATGTTTTTAAAAAGTATATATAGTATGGGATGCGTATATTGTGTATGAGTTTTTAAAAAAACATGGCAAGAAAGAAGATATAGAAGGGGGAGGGTCTCTAGAAAAAACAAACAAAAAGGGGGTATTTTCTTACCGGGACCAAATCAATTGGGGTTTGGTATTCGAATAAGAAAAAGAAAACAAAAAGGAGGGTTTGGACGTTTGTTACTTAAAGCACTGGGGAAAATATAAAACATTAAAAAATGTTAATTTTTTGTTTAATTAAAAATTGGCATTATTAAAACTACAACATGGACTGATTGTTATTACTCTTACAATTTTTTTTACATTTTTTTATTATATATTCCCACGAGTACACGACCTAAAATTGTTTCTATTTTTTTTTTTAATTTAATATCGTTTTTTAGTTTAATACGTTCATTTTTTAATATTTTTTTGTTTATTATTATTATCGATTTCATTACGACATTGATTGTATAAATATAATAAACTCCAATTTCCACACACGCAGTATTTTTGGATTGTAATTGTTTACGTTGAATATATTGAAATTTTAGTCCTTTTTTAACACTATAATCATACCAATATATTTACGTTTATAAAACGAGACATCTTTTGCAAAACTATCAAAAAAATACATATGTTTTTCTTTATCCACCCATATAGCAACCCAATGTTGACCGTTTTGATCTGCTTCATCCGTATTCCAAATCCAACACGAGGGATAATAAATTTTTTTAGGAAAAATATTTGCAGGAAATGTACCCAAATAATATTTATTTAAAAACTTATTTATTTTTTGAAATTTTATTAATCTCGTTCGTAAATAAAAAATTGGGTTAAAAAACAATGTAAATTCATTGAATTTTTTTGTCGCCATTGTCTTCGTGTTGTATAGGGTGGCGTTGAAGGTGTAGGAATGCGGGTAGTGAGTGATGTAGATGGTTCTTCGTTACGTGCAAGATCCGAAGTGGTTTTCCCAAATTTATATAACGTTGTCGTAATTTTATATTACGTATATAATAGGCGGGCATATGTAATTTTTTCAATTCTTTTAAAGCAACCGTCTGCTTATGTTGTGTAAGATTGAACATGTTTTGTTTGCTGACATTATGCGTTAAATCGTATAATAAATCATGATGGTTTATTCCAACACCGTTTAATTTTACTATATCTGTACCCTTAAGTTTAATTTTTTTCCTTTCAAGAAATAATTTTATTTGTTGAGCACTTGTCCCAGTTGGTGTTCTCTTTATCTCGGGTGATTCATCATTGTTCACCCTCATTTTCAAGTTCATTACTTTTTCTTTTCATCTTTTGTTGTCTTTTTAAAAAACTAACCATACTCTCTGCGACACGTTGATCATTATTAAATTTTTTCATTTCTTCTTTCATGTTATTTTTACTTTCAATAAGTTCGAAATTATTTTTGTTGTTAATTCCCTGCAATAATTTTTCGTTTTCATGATCAGTTTTGATTAAATCTAAAATTTCATTTAATTTACTCGGATTAATTAATTGCATTTTATTTACTTCGGTCATTTTTTTTTATTTGTTGGTTAAGTAATTTGTATGCTTTTTGCTATATGTTGATTATACGAAAATCCTCAGATAATAATATTTTTAAATCTTTTTCTTTTATTTTGTTCTTAGAAAACTTATTCAAAATATATTTATTATCACTGGAAAGTTGGATAGAAATTTTTTTATTTAAAATATTTTTAGCAATGTATTGTAATTTATTAATTAAATGAGAATCTAGCAACGTATTTTTTTTATCAATATCTGCTTTAAGATATTTTTTTAATGATGGTAAAAAATCCTTTTTTTTTTTTTCAAAGGCTTTTTTCTTTATTTTATTTAATTGAACTAATGTTTCTACAAATTTTAAATCGTCGTCGCAACTTGATGAAGAAGAAGTAACGGAACTTTCACTATCCATTTCATCACTAACATCATCGCTAACAACATCGCTATCATTTTCACTATCAACTTCATCATCATCATCATCATCATCATCTCTTCAATTATCATTTTTTTCGTCTTTTTTTTCCTCTTCTTTTTTTAATTCATCTTTTTTTTCTTCATTCATTTTTTTTATGCGTAAACTGAAAACGGTGGATATACAAGAATATGTTCACGATGTAGGGGTATTTTGTTAATAACTGTTTTTTTATTTTTGGTTTTTTTTATTCTATTCTTTGTTGTAATGGGTTTTGTGTTCTTCATATTTTTTTGTACATCCCCTTGTTACAAATGTTGATAATTAAATGCTGTGTAATAATCTTGCAGGGGTATTTAATCCTACTCTAATTTCATTTCGAAATTCACCAACAAATATTAACGCGCCTACAACTGTATTTGAGAAAAATGAAAATCCACATTAACATTTCCCGACGGTCTTATGGGTAATACTGAAAGATGAGAGTCACTATTATCTGTTAAATCAAATGCTAGTATACAATACCCGTTTTTAAAGTCATTATAAGTCATGGGCATTTCTGAATAGTTACGATTTAATACCGCGCGTAATTTTGAGTAAGCTTCAGCTTCATTTTCAATTCTCCCGACAAACAGCATTATTTACCGAAACTTCAACATTATCATAATTAGGCCAGTTAAACTCAAAAATATTATGAGTATATGATCCGTTCCAATTTGCTAATGGAGAAAATACAATATATAAACGTGTAGGAACGCTACCATTAAACACATCGATTACTTGATGTGAATTTCGTCCTGCAGCTAATGATTCAGTAATACAACGATAATTGGTTGTATAATATAATGTTTCTTTATTATTGGTCACCATCCCTATATTAAGTGCATTTGATAATTGTTTTTTGGGTTTAAATACAGGAATTTTTATTTTAAAATCGTCTAGGGTAATTATAGTATCAGCAACGTTCATATTCGCATGATTGGCCCCCATCATTACAATTGTATTTAGTGCACGCGTTAAACGTAATTCAACTTTATACGCTGTAGGAATATATATTTCAGCACCACCTTCGCTAAATAATGAACAATCAATCTCATCTATCAAATACTGTGATTGATTTTGAAATGCAAGTGTTTTTTGTCTTCCTCCTGCATTTACGACAGCAGTTCCATTATGAACACCCGCGATACTGCTCATATGTTCGGCTGTATCTAAATATGCTAAATTAATCTCTTTAGAATCTTTATATCCCGACGGTGTTTGACGCATTATAAATTCTATCCATGATGCAAAATGTGCAAAATTATCTGATGGTGTAATTAAATTTTCATTTATTTTTAATTCTTTTGTTTTCCACATTGTACGAAGGGGTAATGAAATCATCGAAAACCCCGATGCTGCGGGTCATATAACTCCTGCAGCATTTCTAATTGATACTCTAGCCATTATTTTAGCATCACTTGTTTTCATTAATCCAACGGCGTTCCCATGTCTTGTAAACGTGTATACTGTCGATTGATTATCGACAGGCGTCGCAATAATTTCAGTTTCACGACATTCAGTAAACGTATCATTATAGGGTGATGAAGTAAAAAATTGTAAAGGTTCACTAAATAATATGTCATTTTTTTCCACATCTTCAATTTTTTTACTCATATTTTTTTTTTAAACGTTAATTTTAAGAATATTTGAAAGTGTTCCCAACACTTGAGGAAGAAACATGCCCAGTGCCAATGCTCCTCCAAAACCTCCTTTTTGTATTTTTCTTCTACGTTTTTCTTATACCCTTTTGTTTTTTCTTTTTTTTATATATCTTTTACGCGTCATTTATTTTATTTTTAAAAAACAACATAAGCCACAACAATAAAAATAATATTCACAACATTATGATTTTTTTATATAACATTGTTTTTTATTTATACTTTTTTTTTACAGTTTATCTATTTTGTAACAAACGTATTACATTTGGATCTATTTTTTTTCTCTTTTTTTTTATTATCACTTGTATAATAAGTATCTAAATTTAAATTTGAGGGTAATCCCACACCATCATTTAATAAAATTTCTTTCTTAGTTGGATTTTTCTTTATTTTTTCTTTTCACAACAAAATATGATGAGGAATAATTTTTTCCACGATTTCTACCATTTAACAATTCAGTATAATCTTCTACGGATAGTTCATTTATTTTATTCAGTCATTATTTTTTTCTTCAAATAAATTTATATAGATCTTAATTTCTTCACCTTTTAACGGCACGTTATTCTCATAGTTAATAAAGAACTGTAGTGATTGTTTAGCCTCTTTATCACTCATAAATAAAAAATAGGGGAATTTTTTTCTCTCATCATTTAATGATGTATAAGGATTTTTTTCGTCAATATAAAATAATTCTTTTATAGTATATATAAAACGTTGTGTTGCATTAGAAATAATAGTAGATGAAGAAACTGAAATCGTTCCATTATTTATTTTTTTTGATTGTGTTATAGCACTGAAATCCACTATTTACTAAAATGTAAAGAGAAAAAGGATAAAATATTTTATATTTTTTAATTATCATTTCCCCATTTTTTTCTTCAAGAATAATCAAAAGCATTATGTTGAATGTATTAAACAATCAATACTAAGCGTTCCTGAATCAAAAGAAACTAATTTTCCTGTAGTATCTTTAACTTTAATATGAATCTCTCTTATAATGTCTTTTTTAAATTTTCTCAATGTTTTTTGGGGACTATTAACAAACTAATTGTCCATTCCCCCCACCACCTTGTCGATTCCATTGAATGGGTACTGTTGTTAACAATTCGGAACAACTATCACCAACTAACCCCAGTTCTATTTCATCACAATATATAAACATTTTATTTAATCCGTCGGATACATCGGGTAAGTAATCAAAATGTTTAGAAAAAAGGGTTCGCGGTGTAGGGTTATCTTTTTTTATTTCAAACAAGAGAGGTACGATTTCAAGATCTTTTTCATTTTTTAAACCTAACATAAAAGCTTTTTTTTTTGAAAATAATATATTAATCTTTTGATTAAAAGAAGCATATTGAATACCCTTTTTTTCTACCGTAGTCTTATTAGATAATCGAAATTCATTTACCTGTAACCCATCGGCTGCTTTACTCGCATTTTCATATACCCAATACTCAATCTCAACATTAACATTAATAATTACTTTCCCATTTGACCCGATGGTAAAAAAAATTTCAAATCCTTCTAAGATATTATTTAAAAATATAATTAATGAAGATAAATCATAAATTCCGTCGGGTATAATACATTTATCCGATGTAAAAACGAACTCACTGTTTGCGTATACCGAATTATTAATTTCTTCAGGTATAAAATTCTTATAGGTTATGATAAATGAAAAAAAACATTCGTCACCTACAATATTTTTAGTTGTTTGAGGATAACAAACTTGTTAAAACTTCTAAAAAACATTCATTGTTCAAAGCATCAATAGGTTGTGCAATTTTCATTTCAAAATCATTAATCAAATTCTTTTGAAGTCCTCTTGATATTGAATTACTAGCAATGTGTAAATTCTTTTTTTTTTTAAAACTTGTAATTCAGCACGATAAAAAATTCCTTTAATTTCTTCACGTTGTTCGTCTTCTAATTGATATGTAACGGGATCGGTGATAAATACTTTTTTAATAAAAATATCTCATTAGTCCATCGTCGAAGACTGCTTTTTTCAATACGTACGCAATGCGTACGCGAGTACCTTCTTGTATCAGATCTTGAGTGGGAATAGGATAATTTAAATGATCACGTACTATTTTATTTTTTACTTTACGTATTTTTCCTTTTTTTTCTTCGCGATAAATTTCAAAAGGTGTTGCACCAGCTAATGCTTTATGTGGGGAATTATTATAAACGATTAACAATAAGGGGTAAATACTGAATATAGTCAAATTCTCCAGTCATTGTTAAAACACGTCGAACCATTGTTTTTAAAGTTCCAATTACACGTTCCACATGGGATGCTTTTATTTCTCTATTATACGTATGAAATACTTCAAAATTATACTTTTTACTTAATTTCGTACGTATATCTTGAAATTCTGTTCCTTCATCACTTTCAATTTTAAGAGGGGCTATTCCTTCTTCAATAAGAATACTTTCAAATTTATTTTTAACATTATTAGACGTTTTCTTTTTTATTAATTTTACCCAACAAAATCTTGAAAAAATATCAATACACACCAGCCAATAACGATATTGATTATTATATCGGGCTAAATCTTTATTTTCAGCTAAATCAATTTCCCATTGTTCATTATTTTTATTAACAGCATATTTCAAAACGTCTATATTTTTTTTTACTACTACTATGTAATCTATAATTAGAATAATCCTCATCAGTTAATGTTTCTCCTTTTAATAATCTTGAAGTTTTTTCAATAAAGTCAGCAGATAATTTAGTTTTTTTCTTTTTACTCATTTCTATAATAAAGAAATAAAATTAATATAATATTCTTCAAGTTCCACAACGAGTTCTTTGTCGCGTAATATACCCATATAATCAACTTCTATATTTTTACATGCTAACTCTTTATTTATAGTATCGCCGTACAAACATAATGTATCTTGTATATTTTTACAATATCTAAAACGATAATAAAACATTTCTGAAATTATTGTTGGACTTAAACGGTGACAAACCTCATCATCATCACTTTCTACTTTTATTTTCTTAATCTTTTCGTTGTCGTCGTCGTCGTCAAAATTGAGTGTGGTTTTCTTTTTCTTCAATACTCGTTTTTTGACTGGGGTAGGTTGGGATTTATGACCTGTTGCATGATTATACTTTCTTAGGGCAATAATATATTCATCCAAGGAATCTTTCTTTTTTATATGGAAACTACCCCAATCATCAGACCATACGATTTCACTTGACGTTGCGTTGTTGTTGTTGTTGTTGCTGGTTGTCGGTGTTGGATCATCGTCAAATTCCATTGCATCGGCTAATTCGTTATCTTGATGTTGATGACAAATTTCCAAACCACCCCACGCATCTGTACGAACAACCAAACGGCATGTTTGCTTTTTCCAATTTTCAAATCTTACCACTTCAAAAAATATCTGCACCAATTTCTCTTGAATGCTAATCTTATTAAGAACATTCAACAATGAAGGAATATGATCATTTTTCACTTCAACAGCGCTATTGTATGTGTACTTGTCACATCTTTTATTTGTAGGATATACTTTTGCGAGTATAGCATTACCGTTGATTTTTTTTTGTGCAATTATTTTTGCAGACAAATCTGTATACGATTGCATTTTATAAAAATGATCATATTGTTGTCTTGCATAAAGTTCCACCATCTCTGAATCTGTTCCAAGGGTAAATGATGAATCACTGTAGGGACAGTGTTTATTTTATACCCTCCTCACAATTAAAAAAAATTTCCATCAAAAAAATTGTATTACACTAATAACATGTATAATTGATTACAACATTTGATATCGAATAAACTATAGTGTTTTCTTTGCATAACTCCTAAAATTTTACATAACTTTTTATGTTGTTTTTGTGTTTTTATTTTACATTCTATTTTATTTTCTAGAAATGCAACAAGTGCTTTCCCTATTCTTCCATTTCCATCGGAAAAAGGATGAATGGTTTCAAAAATAAAATAAATCAAAACTGATATATTTTTTCTTTGATAGTTTTTTACATAAAATTCATCTAAATGTTCCATATATTGTTGAATATATAAAGGATCAATCCCCTCATGACATCCAACAAATCTTTTTTTTTTACTGTAATGTCCAGCATTCGTTAAATGAACCATAGATATTTCATGAATAGTTTTACAACATTCACTTATTTTCCATTTTTTATTTTTTTCCATATAAAATTTTCGAAGGGCAAAACAAAATCTCCCACATCTCATCCAAAATTTTTTTCATTTTCTTCGTCTTCTTCCATTCGTATAACATCATACGCAAACACTTTAAATTTTATACAGTCTTTTATTTCCATTTTCTACATACACGTTTGTTCACTAATACTTTTATAAAAAATATCCCAATTAACATTCGATTCAGTCAGTTCGTTTTTCATATATAGGGTTTCTTGAAATTAAATTATAATTCAATGTTGTTTGTATATAATTTCTTATCATAGTAAATAAATCTTTTACTTCATCTTCAACCATTATTACATGTGCAAATACTTTCTCATTATACTTAAATTCTCCCGTATGTCCCCCATAATTTTTTATTCGTGTAACATCGACAGGATGTAATAGTAGGGGGTGATTTTCATTTAAATCATAATTACGTTTGTTTAAAATATTTTAATTTCAAAGGATCAAACTCAAAAAAATAACTATGACTCTTACAATTTTTATACCGACATTTATCAAAGGATACTTTACCCTTTTTTATATAATATATAAAATTCCAAAAATCATATCTAATATTTTTTTCAGAAAGACCTTTTTTTTGTCTATTGAGAAATCTTCCTATAGGGTTATGTTTACGACAATAAAATATAAAACATGAAGTGACCATGATAATATTTTTAGTTGAACTACAATAAACATAAGAATTGAAAATACTAGGTGCTACCATTAACAAATAAATATTTAAAAAAAGATTTAAATCACCTTTCTCGCGCTGTATGTGCTTAAATTTGCTTACTAAACTTTCTTTTCCATAACCCAGGGTATAAGATATGTATTTTCTTTCAAACGTTAGATTTTGTAGAAAATATGTATAATGGTACTTATCTTTGGTGTTTAAAAATTGAAATTCATTTGAGATGTTTTCAAGGGGTAATAAAATATATAATTCTTTAAAACAATCGGGAAATGAAAAAAAAATACAGCCATAACGTGTCTGATTCAACTAGTACAGTACGTTGTTGAAACCATGATCTCTTCAAGGAATATTTTCTTTGACTTGTTTGTAAAAATTCGGGATCAAATAAGAGAAACGATCTTCTAGGATAAAATGGGATTCCATTCCATGGGTTCCTTGGATTTTTTTCATATTGACTGTATAGCTTTCTTCACCTGGGTGAATGTTTTCACAATTCATCCATGGGACATGTGATATATTTTCCACGATAATAATCAAATAATCCACATAACCAAAATAAATATCCAATTTCTCCTTGGTTAAAATATTGAAAATAAAGAACAACTCTTAAAATTGTTTCAATCATAATGCTGTGATTTTGAAATATTTTTTACTCTTTATATAGCTTTTTCAAATTCATTAAGCTAAATAAACATTAATCTAAATAAAATAAAAAACATTTTGTTTTCGGATTCATTCTTCAGTTGAATCTCATGCAAGCAATATGTCAAAACCCAAGCAGTATGATCTTCACTATCTTAAAGAAAATTGTCGAAATCAAAAATTTATTGTACGTAAATGTGAAACAAATCCTAAATCCATGCTTTCCTATGAATCGATTAAATATAAATTTGGAAGTTATGGAGTATGTAGAAAATAAAAAGCTTAATTATAAAACAATATATAACAACACATGTGGCAGGAGATTGTGGTATACATAATTTCGTAGATCAAGAAGTGTATATAAATTCTTTTTTTTTAAATAAAAAACGCTTTTCTCGATTTATTTTGAACTGTTTTATTTCAAATATTTAATTCATTAAAATTATTACATAATTCCCCACAACAATCTAAATATACATGTTGTTGCAACATAGATTTATCAAAATGTATTTTATTTATTAATGTTACAATATAATTTCCATTACTGGTACCATAAATCACATTAAGTATAGACAATATATTTTCATCTTTAATAAGAACTAAATAAAGCTCTTGACCATCAAAATTTTCACGATAATGATATTTTTACTAATCTAAATCTTGAATCCTTACATTTACCATACAAAAACGTTTTTGAATAACAGAGGATATTATTTATCTCAAAACATTCAAGGGTCGAAATTAACGTAGGTAATCTCGGTTCTCTATCAATAAATACTACATGTTTTCCCACTAACTGATCATACAATAACATAGTCTCGCTAAAACCGGTTATTAAAAATCTATAATATCTTTTTCCACCATATCGTTTCCGAAATATAGATTGTTCATTTTTATCTTCCACATAAATGTTAAAATATTTATAATCATAATCAGCACATCTAAACTGATAGGGATGTTTCACTCCATTCCAAAAAATAAAACGTTGAATCTCGTGTTTTTTCTATCTCAAACAATTCAGCATGTAATAAATATTGAATGTCGGGGTAAAGAATTTCATCAAAATCACGTTCTCGTACAGCCATTTAAATCTTTTTAAAAAAAAATTCGACGTCTTTTTTCTTCTATTCGTCTATTTCCACTGAAACATTCACTGTATATTTCCACCGTATATTTAACTTGTTTAACACCCTACGTTTAAAACTGTTTAGTCTTGAAAGTTTTAATTCATCTGGATGAATCGGACACGGGTGTTTGTTAATACATCTTCCACAAGGATGTTTGTTATAATATAATCTATTATATCGTTCATCTGCTGTTTCTTTACGTTCCATTGTCTAACAAATATAAAAACAATTATTTTTTTTACTCTTATTTATACTATTTTCTTTTTTTAATTTCTGTTTTCTTCTTTAAATCTTTTAACATCGTATCTTCTTTAACAACCATCTCTTTAATCTACAACAACATTTTTTTTGTTTTGGATCCGGTGTATAATTCACACACACTTCCCCACACATATTTCCGTTAAGACATTGTCCACAGGGATATTTTGAATAGAATAATCTATTATATCTTGCATCAACGGTTTCCATGATATTTTTATAAAACCATTTTTTTACATTTTTATTTATACCCTAATAAAATTTCTTTTTTGATTTTTTTATATATATTTTAGAATATCTGTCTTTTTTAATTTTCATTTTTCTTTTTATATTTTTTTTTATAAAAAATTATATATAAACACGGTACCGAAAAGTTAAACGTTATTGTGAATGATGTCGAATTCACATGTACAGTATCGTGATTGTGATGAACATAACGGTAGAAGTTATCAAAGAATAATTGCTGATGACTTTAACCCCTACAAAATTGAAGATGCAAGTAACTATTATCCAAGTCGTTTTCTAGCAAAAGAATTACAACCACTTTACCTATGTTGTAAAGAAATGTCAACCTACGGAATTATGCGAATGTATTGAAGATATACCCTATGAAGATATATCCTCAACGCCTCAAACATATTACCTAGCTCTGGCAGTTAAAAAGAAACATGAATATGAAAATGATGAATGGAATTGTTCATGTCTGGGTGAAAACATAACAACAATTGTTGACTATGATGCATCTGATCTTTTACAAAAAGAAATTACACTAATAATAGATTCTAATAATTTCATGAAAGCTGTAGCATATACTCAATAAAAACTTTTTTTTAAAAAAATTCGTGTTTTTTTATTTATTATATATATAAGATTACATATTTGATTTAATCATATCTAGAACAAGATGAATCAAGAACAAGATCTCGTGACCTGTGTCAATTATAGGGGTGTAGCATATTATGACTATACTCCTCGTTATTATTCATGTCATTTTCTTCAAAAACATTTTCCTAAACTATACATATTTGGTAGAGGATTGTAAACCTGCTATACTATGTAAAGAATGTAATCCCCCATTTTGTTCTCCATCTCAAGTTCTACGAACTAACTCTGAAAATTATTAAACAGGGATTACTTGAAGAGAAGGGAATAACCCTAAAAACAATTCTTGAAACTAAAAGTGATCATCTCTTGTATAAAAAAATTAAACTAATAAATGGTAAACTCAATAATTCCACAACAAATTAATTTTTAAAACACATTTATTTTTCTTGTAATAAAATTTTTACACAAAAATAAAAACTCGATATTCTGTTTCTAACTTTCAAGATTTTTTTAAAAACATTACAACGAATGAAATATTTGTTTCCCTCTACCCCTATGGTCAATGAAATAGTAGGGTTTAATATTTAATATAGGTGTTGAGTTTGCTAATTTTACATTACCATTATTAATATTTATATATTTTCCCTTCAATGATGATAAGAGGTTCTGTAAATTCTCCTCCGGAGCTCCAAACGAGTCTACTATCATCAATTTGAAATATCGAGGTCCTTGCCAATCTTTCAGATATATATAATATCCATATCTTAACAACGAGGGAATCACAGGTTCATAGTTTACTAATTGTATGGGTTGAGTTTTTATAATAAAATGTAAGATAAGCATGAGATTCACATTCTCCAAAATCAATCATTGAACGCAGCCACATGTTGAAAAAATAATAGAAAAAATATATTTGATACCCTGCTTTTATAGTTTTGCAAAAATCTATAAAAGTAGGTTGTCAAGCTATAAAATTTTCACAAAACGTCCAAAAAAATATTGTCAAGATGGCTTATTGCAGTTTCTGTTGTTGTGAAGTGAATTCCTTCTATCATTTTTTCATGCATTACAGATGTAAAGAATGCTTTGTAAACCATCATTATTGTTATCCTTGTAAACATAATTACTCACGACTTATCTATAGTAGAATAGTTGATCTATGTGAATGTGATGATAGAATACAAAGATGGAAAAAAACTTATTTGGATTAATAAAATTTTTTTTAAAATACATTGTCTACCATTTCCAAAATTCATAAAACTTATGATTATAATTCGGATGATCTTTTTTCCATCCTCCTTTTTGAATTTTTTTAGAACGTCGTCGTTTACGTATTCGTTTTTTTATTTTCGCTTTTCTTATACATCTCCTACTCCTACACTTCATTTTTTTTTATGTTAACTAAAGTACGACAAGCAATGGTTTAAAAAAAAAAAAGAAAATAACCCATCTATTTATACTATTCTGTTTTTTGATTTTTTTTTAATATCTTTTTCTGAGACACATAATATTATATAAGAGGTTTAAACTAAAAAACTTTATCATTACTGAAAAAATGTCCGTATTACGTTTTGTTAGTATATGTACAAAGAGTATAACTTTTTTTGACTGCTCCAAAAATACTGTTCAGTGCTATTTAGCATGTGAATCTCTTCTTAAAGAAAATCCTGAATATATATTTTGTAGAGGATTGCAAACCTGTTACAATAATTGAAACAAAACAATGTTCTGTAATAAAAAAAAATGGTGTGGAACAACATCCGTATGAACTAACCCTGAAAGTTATCAATCATGGAGAATCTGGAAAAACACTAAAAATATTATCAGAGGATGATGTTCCTCATCTTTTACATAAAAATGTTAAGTTTATAAAAAATGACGAAGACATAATAATTCCTTCACTTGTATAAATTTATTTAATAAAACATGTTATTTTTTTTTACATGAATTTACTCTAATATACTTTTCTTTACTCTAAAAGTTTTTTTCTTTTTTGTTTTTGTCGATGCTTGTTCTTATAATCAGCTAATTTACGGATTCTTTCACTGTTCCATAATTTTCCCATTTTACCCTGACGTTTTCCATATCGATATAACGTGGACGGATCATATATTCTACCCTTAAAATGGTAGAAATCATCAGCATAAGAACGAATGATTTCTCCCCCATATGGAAGCCAATCATTTTGATTCATTGAGATAAACAACCCCTTGAAGATATCCAATTTCTTTATCTTTTACAATTTCACGACTACATTCAAAAAACGATATTTCATTTAATTTAAGGACAATTCTGTGGAGTATGAATTAATTTCGCTGCCTCTATCAATTTTTCAGCATTTTCTGGGCTACGTATTTGAAATTACCAAATCTTTCGCGAGGGTATATACCCCATCTTCAACAAAATAACTGAACATTTTTTTTATGATATCGTTTTTTATACCGCAGGTTTTGTAGAAATGAAATACATTTTTCTCAAAAAACTATCATATAAATAAGCTGAAACTTTTCTTTTTCATTTATACACGCGTGCTTATATATAAAACATTGCCCAAACATATCTACAAAACTTAGTTTTTAATAAAAAATGGCTACGAAAGAAGAAATAACGAACGAAGCTGGAGAACCCATACCCCTGAATGGTTCCCCTCTCGTATGGGATTACGGCGCTAAAGGAGAAGGATACGCGTACGGTGTAAGTGTACGGGATACGGATACGTATACGTCCGAAAGTGTTTAATTTCGAGGACTTCAGACCCCCCAAACCTATTCAGGATGATTCTGATAGTGATGATAGTTTGAAAACATTTTTGGGGATAGTGATGATGACGAAGTAAAGGAGGAAAAAGTATTTAATAGAAACAACATTAAAAAAAAGTATATACCCGCTGTGATATTAATACTCTTCGCCAGAAATTTCCAAATCAAAAATATATTTTACGACACTGTATATACTTTCCCTCGGGTAAGCTATCCGGATATAAATTATATTTAGAAGTAGTAGATGGGGGAATTCTTTGTCCGCATAAATATCTAACAACAATTATGATAACTGATGATTCCATACTTAGTTCTATTAATAAAGAAATGTATTTAGATTAAATAAAAACAATAAAAAGTTTTGTTTTTTCAAAAAAAAAGTTATTTTATTGTGTGTTAAAATTCTCTTAAAATGTATTTGAGGTTTTTTCTCCAAATTTATTTAAACACTTTTTACGATAACTTTTTTCACTAATATTTTTATTGGATATTTCATCTAAAATTATTTTGAGGTTTTTTCAAACTATAACCTCAAACTTTTTTGGAATAAAAACATCCAAATAATTTTTATGAGATATATCATCTTTGAGGAAATATCATTTTTAAAAATACAGTAACTAGGGAATATCAGTCATTCAGCCATAAGATGGCGTCGAGGTAAGAGCTCCACGGCGGAAATTTCTATGATTAATTCTATAAGTCAAAATTTGATTATTTTTATTTCAACATCGTACAACTCTTCCAATAAAAATAATATGGACGTTTTTTTGGATGGTAAGTATAAATCACATCGGGTGAGGTATGATGGTCGTTTATAAAGTTTTTTTTTGAATTTTAAATATCTATCTCATGAAATTGACTACGATCACCTTGATTGACCTTCCTCTCTGGTCGTCAAACTCAAGGTTAATCAAAAAAAACTGGTCGTACAACAACACCAGGTTTCATGAGATAAATATAAACAAAATTCACAAAAAACCTCTTATATACGACCAGGTGCATATCCCCCCTGATTTGATGGCTGGTCGTTCTATACAGGGTGACCACACCTTAAAAAGCTTCAACCCCCCTGGAAACTGGGATTGGAACTGTGCTCTGATTGGTCAATTCAAATCTTTCTTGATTCTGATTGGCTTAGAGCTCAGTTCAAATCCCTTCCTCACATGTATATATATATATATATATATATTACTACTATTATACGGGTTGGATTCCTGTCTGGAGCACAGATTTCAGTTTTTTTTTAGTTTTTTTTCCTGTGCTTTATACTTAACACATTTTTCATTATTTGTTTTATCATTATTCATTAACTAGAAATATATATGTTATACGCAACACCCTTCGCCCGCTTACTGTTTGAAACTTTTATAGCGTAGTTGCTAATTTACTACTGTAATACAGTACTGTAGTTGTTTTACTTGAATTAGGTAATAGCCCATTTATTTGCAAAACTGAATAGATTTGCAGTGGACAATATCTGTGAGAGCTTTGTGTTGTTTGAATTTAATTCTTTCATAGGACATCAAACTAAATAGCACAAACTTTTTAAAATTGTTGGGTGCAGTACCCGCACTGAACAGAATAGTGGGGAAGTTTACTGCTTCTACCATCAATCACTAAGAAAGAAATTACAGTAATGTCTCACACTATTGATGATGATTCATCAAGGCCAGCGAGAGCAAAACCCGGGCCAATAAAATTTCCGTGAGATGTATGCATGATCCCTTAATTGCAAGTATATATTTTTTGATACCTCATAACTTTATTATGTTATTGTCCCCGCGCCCTGAGGGCGAGGGTGCTAATATCGACCGGCGTTTAGTCCCTTATCACGCCATTGTTACACGCAAGATGCAAGCGAATCCTAATCTCGGATCGGATTTATAGGTATATATATATATATATATATATATATATATATATATATATATCACTGCCTGAAGATTCTTTTACAGATGAAACAAGTTGTAGCAGACCAGTTTTGAGGTAAGCGAACATCTATTATTTGCTCTAACTATATGTTGTTGAGCACTATTTGCATTTCGTAGACCAAAACCTACACGTATATATATATATATATATATATATATATATATATATATATATATATATATATATATATATATATATATATATATCAAATAGAGAGCTTGTGTTTGTGTTTCGAGAGTGCTCGATACCATCGGTAGAGCAAATATATAGAATAACTGGACACGGTTACACTTTCGACATTAGTTTATTGCATACAGTTCTGTTTCGTACAGGCGAACCTGCACTCATCAGTGCTAGACTAAATGTGACTTATAAAAACAGCTACAGCACCACAAGCATCATATTACATCTTCCGTTACTGGCCTATCTTATAACATTATGAGATCACGCCTGTAATTAGAGACTTTGCGTGTTTAACTCGTGAAGACGTTCCGTAACAGAAATTTCGCTTTATGTCTACACTTACTAATTAGTTCGTTCCGTTTGTTCAAAGTTGCGCTCTCCGGTTTGCATAAAATATAAAACTTCTCTTCTATACATAAATTACATCGTTTCGTGATATTAGAATAGTGGGGAGCACGGCATAAAATGTTCCATTTGATAGCGTAGTTCAAATTTTTGTCTTTCAGATTCCAAATATGTTTGCTCAGTTCTGTTGCGTTTCGTTTTGTTTCCGTTTTGAATGAGGCCTTATGGTTTGCGTATCTGGATTTGAAGCTGGTTGCGGTCAGGCCAACGTACGTTTCAGTTGCATTGCCGCAGGTTACTGTTGCACGGTAGACAATGTCTTTGGAGAGACATTCACCGTCCAGGGGGCACTTTGCATCTTTCGGGCAGTTGCATTTCCTCTCGAGCTCGGGGTTTACGCTGTTCCGCAACAGTTTCTTGTTGTTTCCCTCGATTATGGCTCCCACGTTCGGCATGCAGCTGTACGAAATCTTTGTGGTATTCCGATTAAAAATCTTGTGGAGTTTATTATTAGTCGGGAAGCATTTATCTATTGTATTCAGAAATTCTTTGCCGATGTTTGTTTTGACGTTGTGATCGTAGGGGGGTTATACCAAATAATGTTGCGTTTTCTGTTTGCTTTCGGTTGATCAGGTTTCTCGTAGTTTAGTTTGTAGTTGTATCCGTTGTCGTCTAAGGCTTTCTGGTAGGCAGGCGCTGCGTTATTAAATACTTCTTCGTTGGAGGATATCTCTGAAAGTCGTTTGTTGATTCCTATCGGGATGTTCTTCAAGACGGCTGGTGGGTGGTTGGACTTAGTATTAACGTATTTGAGAGTGTTATTCGGTTTCATATATGGTTTATGTAGGCCTGAGTCCAAGTTAAGGGTTACATCGAGGAAATTCACCACTTTCTTGTTTGCTTCGATTGTAATTCTTAGTTCGTTATCTTGGAAGGTTTTACAGATATCTTTCTTCATTCGCTCGGTTTCTTGCGGTGTTCCTGTGGATATTCCCAGGCCATCATCTCTGTAGAGGCCTATAGAGTTGCCGTATTTCGATTGCAAGAGAGATAACATATAGCATACTACGAGCTCACAGGATTCCGCGCCGTCGAAACTGCCCATTGTTACGTCAAAATCCGCTATCGTTGTCTTTTTTCTTCCAGGGTTCTTCCGCGTTGAAAATTAGGCTTCGTTTCGCATGGATGATGATTTCCTTGTCGCTTTCTTTAACTTCAGTATATTGCTTTGCAAAGTCGATTGCTTTCAGGAGGAGACGCTCGGTGATTGACGGGTAGAAGTCGATGATATCGAAGTTAATGAAGTTGCTATCTTGTTTGTTGGGTGATTTTCGGAACCATTCGAGAACCTCTCGCGTGCTTTTCCATAAATTCAGCCCGGTTGATTCAACGACGCTTCTCACTAATTTACTAAGTATGACTTTGCTAACGTAATCCTATTTCTGACTTGGTTGGGTTTATTAATCTGCAGGTGGGGTTATTTTCAAAGTTGGGTTTATGATCTTTTAGGGTGATGAAGGCTTCTTTTTCCGCTAACTTGTCTATTCGGTCGCTAAGGTTTATGCTTTCTGCGATGCGCTTGGCCTCTCTGTTGACTGATTCTACTTCGCTCTTGCTTGCCTTCTTGTAAGTCTTGGTCACATTTTTGCTTACAAGTTCGTTATAAGTTTCGGGATTCATCTTATAGTAATTTGTTGTTTTGTCGGCCTTAATCGTTAACTTCTTGTCGTGTTTTGTTGTCTTTAAGTCTTGTAGTAGTTTACTTTGGAAATCGTTCGGTTTGTTTTCGAATTCGATACCTTGAATCAAGTTGGCCATACACTCTTCAAATTCTTTCAGCTCGCTAATTACAGGCGGTGAATTTTGCGTGTTAAATCCATATTTTTCTTGAGTTGGTTCTGCTGTCTTGGGGTTAAGGAAAAAGTAGGCTTTCCATCTTATACGTTTCATGAATAGTTCGGTTTTCTCGATGAGTTTCTTTAAATATGATGATCTTGGTGCTGTAGGTATGTTCTTTGTCGAGTATTCAAAAGATATCCGGTCCATATTGATACACGAATCCAAAAGAGTGCTCGACAATTAAGGAGCGAATATATCAAATAGAGAGCTTGTGTTTGTGTTTCGAGAGTGCTCGATACCATCGGTAGAGCAAATATATAGAATAAACTGGACACGGTTACACTTTCGACATTAGTTTATTGCATACAGTTCTGTTTCGTACAGGCGAACCTGCACTCATCAGTGCTAGACTAAATGTGACTTATAAAAACAGCTACAGCACCACAAGCATCATATTACATCTTCCGTTACTGGCCTATCTTATAACATTATGAGATCACGCCTGTAATTAGAGACTTTGCGTGTTTAACTCGTGAAGACGTTCCTTAACAGAAATTTCGCTTTATGTCTACACTTACTAATTAGTTCGTTCCGTTTGTTCAAAGTTGCGCTCTCCGGTTTGCATAAAATATAAAACTTCTCTTCTATACATAAATTACATCGTTTCGTGATATTAGAATAGTGGGGAGCACGGCATAAAATGTTCCATTTGATAGCGTAGTTCAAATTTTTGTCTTTCAGATTCCAAATATGTTTGCTCAGTTCTGTTGCGTTTCGTTTTGTTTCCGTTTTGAATGAGGCCTTATGGTTTGCGTATCTGGATTTGAAGCTGGTTGCGGTCAGGCCAACGTAACGTTTCAGTTGCATTGCCGCAGGTTACTGTTGCACGGTAGACAATGTCTTTGGAGAGACATTCACCGTCCAGGGGGCACTTTGCATCTTTCGGGCAGTTGCATTTCCTCTCGAGCTCGGGGTTTACGCTGTTCCGCAACAGTTTCTTGTTGTTTCCCTCGATTATGGCTCCCACGTTCGGCATGCAGCTGTACGAAATCTTTGTCGTATTCCGATTAAAAATCTTGTGGAGTTTATTATTAGTCGGGAAGCATTTATCTATTGTATTCAGAAATTCTTTGCCGATGTTTGTTTTGACGTTGTGATCGTAGGGGGGGTTATACCAAATAATGTTGCGTTTTCTGTTTGCTTTCGGTTGATCAGGTTTCTCGTAGTTTAGTTTGTAGTTGTATCCGTTGTCGTCTAAGGCTTTCGGGTAGGCAGGCGCTGCGTTATTAAATACTTCTTCGTTGGAGGATATCTCTGAAAGTCGTTTGTTGATTCCTATCGGGATGTTCTTCAAGACGGCTGGTGGTGGTTGGACTTAGTATTAACGTATTTGAGAGTGTTATTCGGTTTCATATATGGTTTATGTAGGCCTGAGTCCAAGTTAAGGGTTACATCGAGGAAATTCACCACTTTCTTGTTTGCTTCGATTGTAATTCTTAGTTCGTTATCTTGGAAGGTTTTACAGATATCTTTCTTCATTCGCTCGGTTTCTTGCGGTGTTCCTGTGGATATTCCCAGGCCATCATCTCTGTAGAGGCCTATAGAGTTGCCGTATTTCGATTGCAAGAGAGATAACATATAGCATACTACGAGCTCACAGGATTCCGCGCCGTCGAAACTGCCCATTGTTACGTCAAATCCGCTATCGTTGTCTTTTTTCTTCCAGGGTTCTTCCGCGTTGAAAATTAGGCTTCGTTTCGCATGGATGATGATTTCCTTGTCGCTTTCTTTAACTTCAGTATATTGCTTTGCAAAGTCGATTGCTTTCAGGAGGAGACGCTCGGTGATTGACGGGTAGAAGTCGATGATATCGAAGTTAATGAAGTTGCTATCTTGTTTGTTGGGTGATTTTCGGAACCATTCGAGAACCTCTCGCGTGCTTTTCCATAAATTCAGCCCGGTTGATTCAACGACGCTTCTCACTAATTTACTAAGTATGACTTTGCTAACGTATCCTATTTCTGACTTGGTTGGGTTTATTAATCTGCAGGTGGGGTTATTTTCAAAGTTGGGTTTATGATCTTTTAGGGTGATGAAGGCTTCTTTTTCCGCTAACTTGTCTATTCGGTCGCTAAGGTTTATGCTTTCTGCGATGCGCTTGGCCTCTCTGTTGACTGATTCTACTTCGCTCTTGCTTGCCTTCTTGTAAGTCTTGGTCACATTTTTGCTTACAAGTTCGTTATAAGTTTCGGGATTCATCTTATAGTAATTTGTTGTTTTGTCGGCCTTAATCGTTAACTTCTTGTCGTGTTTTGTTGTCTTTAAGTCTTGTAGTAGTTTACTTTGGAAATCGTTCGGTTTGTTTTCGAATTCGATACCTTGAATCAAGTTGGCCATACACTCTTCAAATTCTTTCAGCTCGCTAATTACAGGCGGTGAATTTTGCGTGTTAAATCCATATTTTTCTTGAGTTGGTTCTGCTGTCTTGGGGTTAAGGAAAAAGTAGGCTTTCCATCTTATACGTTTCATGAATAGTTCGGTTTTCTCGATGAGTTTCTTTAAATATGATGATCTTGGTGCTGTAGGTATGTTCTTTGTCGAGTATTCAAAAGATATCCGGTCCATATTGATACACGAATCCAAAAGAGTGCTCGACAATTAAGGAGCGAATATATCAAATAGAGAGCTTGTGTTTGTGTTTCGAGAGTGCTCGATACCATCGGTAGAGCAAATATATAGAATAACTGGACACGGTTACACTTTCGACATTAGTTTATTGCATACAGTTCTGTTTCGTACAGGCGAACCTGCACTCATCAGTGCTAGACTAAATGTGACTTATAAAAACAGCTACAGCACCACAAGCATCATATTACATCTTCCGTTACTGGCCTATCTTATAACATTATGAGATCACGCCTGTAATTAGAGACTTTGCGTGTTTAACTCGTGAAGACGTTCCTTAACAGAAATTTCGCTTTATGTCTACACTTACTAATTAGTTCGTTCCGTTTGTTCAAAGTTGCGCTCTCCGGTTTGCATAAAATATAAAACTTCTCTTCTATACATAAATTACATCGTTTCGTGATATTAGAATAGTGGGAGCACGGCATAAAATGTTCCATTTGATAGCGTAGTTCAAATTTTTGTCTTTCAGATTCCAAATATGTTTGCTCAGTTCTGTTGCGTTTCGTTTTGTTTCCGTTTTGAATGAGGCCTTATGGTTTGCGTATCTGGATTTGAAGCTGGTTGCGGTCAGGCCAACGTACGTTTCAGTTGCATTGCCGCAGGTTACTGTTGCACGGTAGACAATGTCTTTGGAGAGACATTCACCGTCCAGGGGGCACTTTGCATCTTTCGGGCAGTTGCATTTCCTCTCGAGCTCGGGGTTTACGCTGTTCCGCAACAGTTTCTTGTTGTTTCCCTCGATTATGGCTCCCACGTTCGGCATGCAGCTGTACGAAATCTTTGTGGTATTCCGATTAAAAATCTCGTGGAGTTTATTATTAGTCGGGAAGCATTTATCTATTGTATTCAGAAATTCTTTGCCGATGTTTGTTTTGACGTTGTGATCGTAGGGGGGGTTATACCAAATAATGTTGCGTTTTCTGTTTGCTTTCGGTTGATCAGGTTTCTCGTAGTTTAGTTTGTAGTTGTATCCGTTGTCGTCTAAGGCTTTCTGGTAGGCAGGCGCTGCGTTATTAAATACTTCTTCGTTGGAGGATATCTCTGAAAGTCGTTTGTTGATTCATATCGGGATGTTCTTCAAGACGGCTGGTGGGTGGTTGGACTTAGTATTAACGTATTTGAGAGTGTTATTCGGTTTCATATATGGTTTATGTAGGCCTGAGTCCAAGTTAAGGGTTACATCGAGGAAATTCACCACTTTCTTGTTTGCTTCGATTGTAATTCTTAGTTCGTTATCTTGGAAGGTTTTACAGATATCTTTCTTCATTCGCTCGGTTTCTTGCGGTGTTCCTGTGGATATTCCCAGGCCATCATCTCTGTAGAGGCCTATAGAGTTGCCGTATTTCGATTGCAAGAGAGATAACATATAGCATACTACGAGCTCACAGGATTCCGCGCCGTCGAAACTGCCCATTGTTACGTCAAATCCGCTATCGTTGTCTTTTTTCTTCCAGGGTTTCTTCCGCGTTGAAAATTAGGCTTCGTTTCGCATGGATGATGATTTCCTTGTCGCTTTCTTTAACTTCAGTATATTGCTTTGCAAAGTCGATTGCTTTCAGGAGGAGACGCTCGGTGATTGACGGGTAGAAGTCGATGATATCGAAGTTAATGAAGTTGCTATCTTGTTTGTTGGGTGATTTTCGGAACCATTCGAGAACCTCTCGCGTGCTTTTCCATAAATTCAGCCCGGTTGATTCAACGACGCTTCTCACTAATTTACTAAGTATGACTTTGCTAACGTATCCTATTTCTGACTTGGTTGGGTTTATTAATCTGACGGTGAATGTCTCTCCAAAGACATTGTCTACCGTGCAACAGTAACCTGCGGCAATGCAACTGAAACGTACGTTGGCCTGACCGCAACCAGCTTCAAATCCAGATACGCAAACCATAAGGCCTCATTCAAAACGGAAACAAAACGAAACGCAACAGAACTGAGCAAACATATTTGGAATCTGAAAGACAAAAATTTGAACTACGCTATCAAATGGAACATTTTATGCCGTGCTCCCCACTATTCTAATATCACGAAACGATGTAATTTATGTATAGAAGAGAAGTTTTATATTTTATGCAAACCGGAGAGCGCAACTTTGAACAAACGGAACGAACTAATTAGTAAGTGTAGACATAAAGCGAAATTTCTGTTAAGGAACGTCTTCACGAGTTAAACACGCAAAGTCTCTAATTACAGGCGTGATCTCATAATGTTATAAGATAGGCCAGTAACGGAAGATGTAATATGATGCTTGTGGTGCTGTAGCTGTTTTTATAAGTCACATTTAGTCTAGCACTGATGAGTGCAGGTTCGCCTGTACGAAACAGAACTGTATGCAATAAACTAATGTCGAAAGTGTAACCGTGTCCAGTTATTCTATATATATATATATATATATATATAGACCCCCCACTATTCTGTTGCTGCACTCAAAAATTTAAAAATGCCAAAATCCCTGGGTCTTGATTGGTGTATTCTGCAGACCAATGAAATGTTGCAACCATTATGCGTATTGCGTACCTACCAGTAACACAAAGTACCCGTTCATCTCAACACTTTCCCCAATTCCACTGGCTAAATGCATTTATTATACATTCAAAATTCATTCTCGTTTCCTATTGGTCAATTCCAGTGAATTCTTAAACTCTGGCAGGTGCGACCTCATTTCTATATTGAATACTGTGAATTATTGCACGGAGGTGTCCAAAACAAAAATTATTTAACACTGATGACGTCACTAAGGACCAAACGTGCAAAAATTACAAATTAAAAAACGCCTGTAGTAGATTTGTTTGTATATTTTTATAGTAAGACTATCTAATTGAACAATGTACAATAAAACAATTATTGGATTCGGCTTATGCATGATATTTAAGAGTTATCCAGACCTCGGTCAAAGTTATCTGCTTTGGCAGGTAACATTGACCTCGGTCCTGGATAATTCTTGATATCATGATGCTCAAACCTCATCCAATAATTGTATATTATGCTGTACTGTTACTAACCATACAATAACATTATAAAGGTATGATGTGTCTAAAAATATATACTTGCAATTAAGGGATCATTCATACATATCATGGAAATTTATGGGAGGGGTACACATGTCAGTCGTGGGGCCCGAGTTTTGCTCTAGTGTGAGACAAGTGCTGTAATTTCTTTCTTAGTGATTTATAGTAGAAAACAGCAGTAAACTTCCCCACTATTCTGTTCAGTGCAGGTGCCAAGTACTGCACCCAAAAATTTAAAAAGTTTGCACTATTTAGTTTGATGTCCTATGGAAGAATTAAATTCAAACAACACAAAGCTCTCAGAGATATTGTCCACTGCAAATTTATTCAGTTTTGCAAATAAAATGGGCTAATACCTAATTCAAGTAAAAGAACTACTGTATTACAGTAGTAAATTAGCAACTACGCTATAAAAGTTTCAAACAGTATAAGCGGGCGAGGGGTGTTGCGTATAACGTATTTCTAGTATGGTAGTAACAGTACAGAGATGCGGCTGAGGATATCAAGAATTATCCAGACCGAGGTCGATGTTATCTGCCGAAGCCGAAGGCTGAGTATCCTCGGTATATACCACACTCGGTTCGTTTATCTCGTATATACCACACTCGACATCCGCAGCTGCCCGGAGGCGATTGCGGGCTCATTTAGACCGTAAATATTGCTTTCCGCGGGCTAGCAATTGGCTAGTGATGCTTACAACTTTCTCGAAATAAATGAATTCGAGAATTCATCAATGTGTTTAACATTATTATTATCATTATTATTATTTATTAAATTATAACCGAGTAGTAATTAGTTTTAATTATTTAATTAGGAAAATCTGACCGTGGCTTTAGCCACGGTGGTACCCCTCTGGATCCGCCCCTGGGCATAAAAATGGTGTGAGAAGTAGAAGCTGCATTACTCATTACTGCATGTAAAGTAGAACTATCCAAAATATAAAAAGGAACTTCATTAAACCCAAACCAAAATTTCCCAAAGCCTACAGCAGGTCTTCGTTTTGGTATCTTTTCCCATGTGTTTGACTAAATTGGTGGACCATGACCCCTGTTTGTGCCATCAGATATATTAATCTATAAGCCTATAAAAGAAACTAGTAACCTCAAGAAGCAAAAATTCTTATGTTTACATATCTTCAGATAAATATCCTCGAAGACAACCAGACACCATCCCAGAATCCAAATTTAAATATAAATATATAAAAAATAACCAAATAAACAAACTTCACACGTTGAATATTCTTCTAGAACTCAGTTAACATTTACCCTAAAGAATAAAGCTGGGGTCTTCGATCCGAAATTATTAAAATATATAAATTTTATAGGTGAAATGTCCCCTCAAATACGAGGCGCCATCTCGGTAAAGGCTGAAAAAGACAGGTCCAATATTCAAGGGGATTTAGGCGATAATAATAGAAAACAAAGACTTGAAAAGGAATGAGCATAAGCTAATAATAAAAAGTTAATAAGCTAATCATAAAAAGTTCCAAGCAAAATAAAATGACAAAAAACTTTTACGAAATTAAATAAAAGAAAAACGTTCGTTAAGACCAAGAGGATATGTGGTGCCAAGTTTAAAAATGAGACGCTTATCTTGCCGCTTGCGGTTATCGTTGCCACCGGAAATTGGAAGGATGGCACAGACTTTAATGTCTGAAACCAAATGGTTGGAGCTGTTTGAAATGGCGGGGCTACAGGTTTGTCACCATCATTGATCCTCACGGAACGAAGATGTTCAGCAAACCTGTCTGAAAGGCGTCGCCCAGTTTCACCGATGTAGATTTTAGGGCATTTATCGCAAGAAATGCAATAAATTATGTTGGTGGACGTGCATGAAAAAGCATGACGGATTGTGTGGTCGAATTTGGGGGCAGTAATAACTGTAGGCATGGGATTGAGAAAAGGGCATGTGTTACAGCGGGAACGGCCGAATTTTTCGAGACCGACGTTTTCAGCGAATCACCATTAATCGAAATTAAAATATCAAGGAACGACACAGAGGTCTCGCTGATTTCCCACGTGAACTTCAGAGCAGGATGAAAATCATCAACAAAGTTGATGAACTTCTCTAAAAGGACACGTGAACACGACGCTGTTCCTAAACAGTCATCGATAAATCTGCCGAAAAAATCAGGCAAGGGACCCGTGTATTGTTCAAAGATCTGTTTTTCAACATAACCAACAAATAAGTTAGCATAGCTTGGACCCATTTTGGTGCCCATCGCAACACCCGTTATTTGTTGATAATGTTCACCATCAAACGAAAAATTGTTAAGGGTAAGCACTAGTTTCTGCTAAGCGGAGTAACGTGGTTGTGGAGGGTTTCTAAATTAGTGCGCTGATCATAGAAAAACTTCAGAGCTTCAAGGCCATCACAATGGGGAATGACGGTGTATAAGGACTTGACGTCCATCGTGAAAATAAATTTATCGGAACTACTGAAACGTAACTGATCGAAAATTTGCAAGGCATGTTTAGTATCTTTGATATAAGAAGGCAACTTCTTAACCAAAGGATACATAACGTTGTCTAGAAAACTGGAAACGAGCTCGGTGGGGCAACTACAAGCGGAAACAATCGGCCTGCCAGGATTGTTAGGTTTATGGATTTTAGGTAGGAAATATATGACAGGCGTTCTGGGGGTTGTTAATATAAGGTTAGATGCAGAGGCAGGCAATTCACCGGCTTGGATGAAATTCTTGATGGTAGTTTTGACGGATTTTTGGTGAGATTGAGTGGGATAGGAATTCAACTTAGTATAAAAGAAGGTGTCGCTGAGTTGACGAAGAGCCTCTTGTCGATACAAGTCCGCTCTCCAGACAACTACAGCGCCAGTGGTAATGAATTCAAAGCTAGAAACTCTTCTTTGTTAAGGTTATGAACTTGTTTTCTGCGCGGAGGGTGCAATTTATCAATGTCATGGCGGCATTGTCTTACGAAAAGATGGAGGCTCTTCGTCAACTTCTATGTTTAATTTCGTAAAAGTTTTTTCATCTCGTCTTACTCTGATGAAGGGCTCCGCTCGAAACGTCAGTATCTCGTCACTAAATTCTTGGCAGTTTACCACCTTTTCACTTTGCTATATATATCAAAATATATATATATATAATATAATATATATATATATACAATCTCAGGAACGCGGGTTTGATTCCCAGCCGAAAGGGCTTGCATTTTTCGCATTCTGGTGCCTGTTGGGTCTTAAAGGGCAACTGCATTGGAAAAATAATTGGACTTTTAAATAAAGACCGAAGAATATAATATTTGGAAATATTAGTAGTTTTACAATATTAGCTCTTGTACTCAAGAAATCAGATTTGTCATTCTCGCGTATTTTTATCCTCATGGACGCCGCCATTTTGAGTTTTGTACGCTGGCTCAAGTTTGTTGTACAGCGGAATTTTCCTTTCAATTTGACGTCATATCGTCAATTTTATCTTGATTTTGACGATATGATGTCAAAATTGAATGGATAATTCCTCTGTACATCAAACTTACGCCAGCATACGGATACAAAAAGCAGATATAATAAAACTATTAACATTTCTAAACATTATATCCAAGGACCTTTCATTTTAAAAGTAACTTATGTTTCGACTGCAGTTTCCCTTTGGTGTACATGACACATTATGTATATATTCAACACACTCTCATAATTTTCTCTTATATGATGAATACTGTATATAAGATTGCTTGATCAAAGATAAATAATGCTTAATATCATTAAGTTCCAACAAAGCCTGTGAAAAGAAAAGTAAAACACAGAAAAAAAACTAAATTTGCAAAATTACAGCATTCCCATGCAAGAATGCTGCTACTACCTGTGATTTCACTAATTCTGGATGAAATTAATCACCTTTTAAATAACTAGGTGGTAAACTATTAACGAATTATATAATTTTTGCTGGCTAATATATTGAGTCTGATGTAAATAAACTTTTTCCCATAAATATCCTGGAATATAATATTGTAAATATGAATGTATGCACTAAGCATGCAGTGCTGGCCTGTAATTATGTTGCTAGATTTATGCAATTATATGTATTTATTAAGCATTAATAAAAGGAAGTTAACAATAAGCGGTGTCATTTCTCGTTCGGTCAGGACCTTCGGTGCCAGGTCCCCGGAGTGTTTACCCCCTCTTACAGAGTGTATATAAAGGGCTAGCTTAATCTGCATGTTCGGTTTTACTTGTTTCTCGTTTGCTCTCCCTCCCTGTCTTGGGATCTTATTCACCCACCCTCTGTTTCCCTGACGCGGTTTAGCTGCCCGCTTCCCTTTAGCACCTGGTTGCATTAATTTTATTTTAGCTCCGCTCTTATGAGTTGTTTAGATCAGCAGGGCTGTTTGTACTTGCTCGTCCCTGGTTTGTTTGTTTGTTTGCACACCCCAATCCTTCCTAGTGGCGAAAGGTTCTTCTACTGTGGTGAGTATCTACTGTCTATAATCTAGCTTGGTCTCCATCACCGAAACCGTAAGTACCTGTGTATTCTTGTATTCTTAATTTTAATTTTCCCCGTCTAGACGGGTGACTTTGTAGATATGGGATGGAGGAGGTACCGTTGGTCGGGGGGATCAGCAGGTCCTTGTTGATGTCTCATCATGGCTTGTCGCAGCCGGCATATCAGCTACTGACTCCATCTACCGATCTGCGCTCTGCCATCGTAGTTAGTGTGCGTGTTATCATTATGGGTCATGTAGTTGAGAAACCGCGTAGATCGTTAATAGGATTTAAAGACTGGTTAGATCAGTTTTATATATGAAATAAAGAAATCAAATGAAAATGAATGCCAATTTTATTTGTGAAATGTTAAATGCATATTACACTTGCATATTATTTCAGTGCTACATACTGTGTGTAAAATTAATAAATTATTTATTATTAGAAATTTCATGTATAAATTAATAATTTTCATACTGTATATAATTAAATTCTCCATACTATGATTTGTTTTTCATATATAGAAATTTCATATATGAAATGTTAATTTCATATCTGAATTAAACATTTATGAATAAATTATTCGATATATGATTTCTTTTTCATATATGGAAATTCTATATATGAAATCAAAAATTTCATATATGAATTAAACATATCATATATGAATGAATGATTCCATATATGATTTATTTTTCATATATGGAAATGTCATATATGAAATTACCATTTCATATATGAAATTTCAATTTCATATATGAAACTTTTATTTCATATATGAAATTTCAATTTCCTATATGAAATCTTATATTTCATATATGAAATTGCCATTTCACATTTGAAATCTTATATGAAATTTTCGTAAGGGATGCTTTGGAACTCATTGCCAACTTCTCTCAAACATGAGAAGACTTTCTCAAAATTTAAGCAGAAAATTAGAAGACATGATTTCTGCATTGACAACAACCATATATAGCTCCAATATGTAGCTTCTTTGTATTATAGTAATTGTATTATAGTTGTAAATAGATAATCAAACTAAAAAGAACAAAAATATGTAAATATTGTTTTTTGTTAAGTTGTATACACGGCTTCTAGGTAGACCAGATTTAATTTTTATACTTTTGTAATTCTTAATTTCTGATAGAACCACCGTGTTTAAATAAAATATCTATCTATCTATCTATCTATCTATCTATCTATCTATCTATCTATCTATCTATCTATCTATCTATCTATCTATCTATCTATCTATCTATCTATCTATCTATCTATCTATCTATCTATCTATCTATCTATCTATCTATCTATCTATCTATCTATCTATCTATCTATCTATCTATCTATCTATCTATCTATCTATCTATCTATCTATCTATCTATCTATCTATCTATCTATCTATCTATCTATCTATCTATCTATCTATCTATCTATCTATCTATCTATCTATCTATCTATCTATCTATCTATCTATCTATCTATCTATCTATCTATCTATCTATCTATCTATATCTATATCTATATCTATATCTATATCTGTATCTATATCTATATCTATATCTATATCTATATCTATATGTCTATCTATATCTATATGTCTATGTCTCTATGTCTATGTCTATGTCTCTATGTCTATGTCTCTATGTCTATGTCTCTATGTCTCTATGTCTCTATGTCTCTATGTCTCTATGTCTCTCTCTCTCTATCTCTCTCTATCTCTCTCTATCTCTCTCTATCTCTCTCTCTCTATCTCTCTCTATCTCTCTCTCTCTCTATCTCTCTCTATCTATCTCTCTCTATCTCTCTCTATCTTTCTCTATCTCTCTCTATCTTTCTCTATCTCTCTCTATCTCTCTCTATCTCTCTCTATCTCTCTCTATCTCTCTATCTCTCTCTATCTCTCTCTATCTCTCTCTATATATCTCTATATATCTCTATATATCTCTATATCTCTATATATCTCTATATATCTCTATAATATCTCTATAATATCTCTATAATATCTCTATAATATCTCTATAATATCTCTATAATATCTCTATAATATCTCTATAATATCTCTATAATATCTCTATAATATCTCTATAATATCTCTATAATATCTCTATAATATCTCTATAATATCTCTATAATATCTCTATAATATCTCTATAATATCTCTATAATATCTCTATAATATCTCTATAATATCTCTATAATATCTCTATAATATCTCTATAATATCTCTATAATATCTCTATAATATCTCTATAATATCTCTATAATATCTCTATAATATCTCTATAATATCTCTATAATATCTCTATAATATCTCTATAATATCTCTATAATATCTCTATAATATCTATATAATATCTATATAATATCTATATAATATCTATATAATATCTATATAATATATATATAATATCTATATAATATATATATATATATATATATATATATATATATATATATATATATATATATATATATATATATATATATATATATATATATATATATATATATAGTGGTGGTAATGCCGGGATAATAATCTGCAAAATGTATATTCCAACACTCGAAATTCACATTTCCTTCGAGTTTAAATGTCAAATATAATTGAAATACTCTCCTATTCCGTATAAACAATAACTCAGTCCCGCTTTAACACAACTGCACTGTACTCCACCTACACTCCTTGTTCATCACAACTACTGTACACTGTAATCCCAACATCACCTGTGTCCAATAACCATGACAACATTAATAAACAATTAATACATTATTTCGCTGTCTGTAATAACGTTATAAATTGTGTACTCGCTATTTAATCACAAAATAATTATACATGGCAATGTTTCGTAATCTTTCACTCTTTAATTCCATTCCTCGCTCTCTTTCATTTCATTCCATGCAGGAGGATGTAAGTCAGCCTTACACCGATTCTTGGAATCAATGGTGGACAAGGTGAAAGAAAGAATTTCCAACACTGAACTCCATGCAGAACCTCGCACAATGCTTCTCCCACAATGTACATGGGACACGTTTGGAGAAATTTTGGCTAACAGTGGAGGAAGGTTATTTGACGAAGTTGTCTCATTTTTTTCCACAATGAATATGTACTCGTCGTCAAAATTAACAGTACAAGACAATCGAGAGTACCAAGATTTCTTAAAAATGTTCACCGGAAAGGCAAAAACCAGAGAGACAAGTAACTATGATATATTATAATTAATATATACTCACTAATAATTCATGTAGCAGACGTTTAATTTTGAGACCCGAACTTTAAACAACCAATTACTGATTTTAAATAGCCCCGCTCGCATACATATGCACCCTGTCAGTGCAATCTACTCATTCTTATACTCTACTTCTACCATCTCAAAAACACTGATAATAACACATTTAATAATAACAAATTCTTAATTAAACAACTTTTAAAATATTTTTCATGGACAGTAAAATGCTTCAGTGGAACACTTAAACAAATGCAATAAAATGTATTGCATTCAAACTATAACTACAATAAAATTACATGATGTATTCATTTGTGTTTCATCACACAATATCTTTAAACAAATAATAGTTAACGAAAACGATTAAAATAATTTGCTGTAATAACATTAGAAATAAATGCACATGCAATTATCCTCACGATGACAACAAACAACCTTCACATGTCATCGCTGTCTCTCTAAATATCATTTTCCCTTTTTTTCAGTTACAGGGAATGCAAACTACAATATGTCGCAAAACAACTTTAACCTTAATTGGTTTTACAGAACCACATTCAGCATTACAAATCATTCATAATGCGCAAAACAACGCCAAAGGATTCACTTCAAGAATTTTATGGTACGTCCCTACATCCATCTACAGTCGCCTTGTAGATTTAGAGCTAACAGAAGAGGAAAGGGAAACAATTGAAGATGGTTACAACAATCTTGGTAAGTCAAGTAGCAAATGTAAATTGCGGGGCCTCATCAGTGGCGTAGGTAGAGCGGGGGCTCACGCCCAAACGACTTTCCAGGGACGTTTGCCGGAAATTTGTAACACGGTTAACACAGTTTTGCCGTGTTGATATATATTAGTATATATCTCGACATTTCAATGCTATCATTATTATGACACATAATGATAGCATTAAAATGTTGGTTGAATCTTGTGAATCAAGTTTAGAGCAACTGAGCATTTTTATGCCAAGTGAAATTCGAGTGAAATGGTGGTGCTTGAATGCGAGAATGTGCATGCTTTTCGCAATGCGTGGAAGTTTGGAGAAGCTGTTCCATGATGTTTTTATTATAAAACCACACCAACGAATATTTCAATGACTTCCGTGGATACATTCATGTAGTATTTTACAATCATATATGTATACATGCACTACCGATTACAATTCTACATCATTGTAGAATTTAACCACGCCCATGTCCCCGGGAAATTTGAATTCCTGAGAGATTCCTAATTGTTTCGCTGATATATAGCTGTGCCGCCAGACCACACTCACATGCAACACACATACACTCCTGCAGCTTCGAAAAGCTCAGCAATTACATAATAAACGTGGTGCTTCCAAAAATTATCTCTTATAATTATCACAACTCAATCTGTTCTGTACTGTCTTCAAAACTATTACAGTCATTGTTCAATAAAAAAAATGTGACCACAACACGATTTTGACCATGCATTAATTCATACATCAATCACTTACGAGTATACATATTTTACTAAACATTTCCCGCTTATACATTTATTTCAAATTCTATTTGAACTTCTTCTTCAACTTTATTTGGCTGGAGAGAAAACATTCTGCATAGATGACTCTGGAAAAATCGTAGATGTGAAAGTGACAAGAGATCACTACCAGCTATGCAATGATGAATTGAATGGGAGATGAATGTGTGCAAACAATATCACTATGATATCCTTCTCAATGGTAAGTTTCTATCTCAAGGAGTCTTTCCTGTCTGTTCCAGTCAAAAGGGGTCATAGAAGACCCTCGGAGTCGTCAATCGAAAAACACGGAAACGGTAACGCAATATAAAAAATTAAAATTTGACAAGCCCCTGCCACATGAGATCCACTCACACGCCAAGTTTGACTTGATTTCATAAACATCTCTGCGATTGGTGGTATTTTGAATTTTCATGATGCTACGCAGGAGTGCAAGATGGACTTTTCAACCTGTTTTATGATAATTGATGCTAATTTATGTTAACATAATGTGTCTTAATTGTTCGTGAAATTCAAAGGCATTGGTAACAGCCGGTTTATTGGGCTTTCAGAATAGGTATAGGTTTAGGAATAGTTACCTATGCGCGATGACTATGTAGTTAATAATTTAAATTTGACGTTTTGTTGTTTTCACGGAAAATCCTCAGGGGCAGCACTTCCTTGCAATAATAACTCCTAGTCCTAACCCTATAACCATTATCCATTATCTCGCGTTTTGGAGTTTTATATATTCGTAAAATTTAGGTCTTCCTGTGCAAAATCATTATATATCTGGTCCCGCCGAAAATTTCATCTTATGGGACTTTTTGCTGTTAAAGTTATCGGATGAGATGTCGCAAGAGGAATTTTTGTAGCAAGTAACAAAAGAAAACTGGCTTGGAATGCCTCTTGCGACAACACATCCGGTAACTTTGATGGCGAAAAACACCATAAAGTGAAATTTTCGGCTGACAATATATTTTATGATTTTCCTCAAAACACAAGGTCCTTTTATGTATTCCCTTTTAGTCATTTACAACATCTAACTGATAGCACATCGAGCGTAAAGGGGAGCGTCGCGAGTTTTCATTTCGCACGAAGATCTGCTACTGTCGCTTGCAAAATATTTACATTTGAGCTACTTATGGTCTGATGAGCGACATGAATCTAACAAATTGGATTTTTAATGAATCATTGAAGTTCTGAAAAATTCTATTACAAAAAACTAATTCAAGTTTAATGTGAAATTACATCAAAGGATCAGGTTTTTATTGTGTCTTAAAGCTTTTTACTCCTTTCGTTCCAAGACCCATCGCATTAGTATTAGTATAACTCCCTGCACCAAGGTTTGCAGATTTTCCACCACATTGTGGTTCGGTGTAGACAATCCAATCTACTCCCTCGCCGACAACGGCAGAGAGTCCAGGTCCATCGAGTGCCGCTACGACATTGTCGCTATCCTCTGCAAAATCCTAGAATATCAAGAGGTATATTTATTGTAACGAGAAGCGTTCGTGATTTATTAATTTCTAACCCTGTAATTATCGGGGTGGGGTTAACTGAAGATGTCCTAATTAATTAGATGTAAAAACTGTTCACGTGCATGCCAATACATGTAACACAATGATTATATATAAATAAGTAATGATAATATGAAAAAAACAGTAAAATGATCATATGAGAACATTTGTGGGTTGTCCTGACGTACCTGATGGCGCCCGCCGTAATTAGGCGCAGCGTATAATGTAATGGTGTTTGTGGACATAATCTAAAATGTAGAAAATACCCAAACATCATGTTAAGCCGTCCGTTGAAATTATTGTATTGTATTGTATCGTATCGTATCGTATCGTATCGTATCGTATTGTTTTCTATGGTATTGTTTTCTATTATATATTATATATTATATATATATTATATATTATATATTATATATTATATATTATATCATATATCATATATCATATATCATATATCATATATCATATTATATATTATATATTATATATTATATATTATATATTATATATTATATATATATATTATTATATATTATATATTATATATTATATATTATATATTATCTATCTATCTATCTATCTATCTATCTATCTATCTATCTATCTATCTATCTATCTATCTATCTATCTATCTATCTATCTATCTATCTATCTATCTATCTATCTATCTATCTATCTATCTATCTATCTCTATCTATCTATCTATCTATCTATCTATCTATCTATCTATCTATCTATCTATCTATCTATCTATCTATCTATCTATCTATCTATCTATCTATCTATCTATCTATCTATCTATCTATCTATCTATCTATCTATCTATCTATCTATCTATCTATCTATCTATCTATCTATCTATCTATCTATCTATATCTATATCTATATCTATATCTATATCTGTATCTATATCTATATCTATATCTATATCTATATCTATATCTATATGTCTATCTATATCTATATGTCTATGTCTCTATGTCTATGTCTATGTCTCTATGTCTATGTCTCTATGTCTATGTCTCTATGTCTCTAGGTCTCTATGTCTCTATGTCCCTCTCTCTCTATCTCTCTCTATCTATCTCTCTCTATCTCTCTCTATCTCTCTCTCTCTATCTCTCTATATCTCTCTCTCTCTCTATCTCTCTCTATCTCTCTCTATCTCTCTCTATCTCTCTCTATCTCTCTCTATCTCTCTCTATCTCTCTCTATCTCTCTCTATCTCTCTCTATCTCTCTCTATCTCTCTCTATCTCTCTCTATCTCTCTCTATCTCTCTCTATCTCTCTCTATCTCTCTCTATATATCTCTATATATCTCTATATATCTCTATATATCTCTATATATCTCTATATATCTCTATATATCTCTATAATATCTCTATAATATCTCTATAATATCTCTATAATATCTCTATAATATCTCTATAATATCTCTATAATATCTCTATAATATCTCTATAATATCTCTATAATATCTCTATAATATCTCTATAATATCTCTATAATATCTCTATAATATCTCTATAATATCTCTATAATATCTCTATAATATCTCTATAATATCTCTATAATATCTCTATAATATCTCTATAATATCTCTATAATATCTCTATAATATCTCTATAATATCTCTATAATATCTCTATAATATCTCTATAATATCTCTATAATATCTCTATAATATCTCTATAATATCTCTATAATATCTCTATAATATCTCTATAATATCTCTATAATATCTCTATAATATCTCTATAATATCTCTATAATATCTCTATAATATCTATATAATATCTATATAATATCTATATAATATCTATATAATATCTATATAATATATATATAATATCTATATAATATATATATATATATATATATATATATATATATATATATATATATATATATATATATATATATATATATATATATATATAGTGTGGTAATGCCGGGATAATATTCTGCAAAATGTATATTCCAACACTCGAAATTCACATTTCCTTCGAGTTAAATGTCAAATATAATTGAAATACTCTCCTATTCCGTATAAACAATAACTCAGTCCCGCTTTAACACAACTGCACTGTACTCCACCTACACTCCTTGTTCATCACAACTACTGTACACTGTAATCCCAACATCACCTGTGTCCAATAACCATGACAACATTAATAAACAAATTAATACATTATTTCGCTGTCTGTAATGACGTATAAATTGTGTACTCGCTATTTAATCACAAAATAATTATACATGGCAATGTTTCGTAATCTTTCACTCTTTAATTCCATTCCTCGCTCTCTTTCATTTCATTCCATGCAGGAGGATGTAAGTCAGCCTTACACCGATTCTTGGAATCAATGGTGGACAAGGTGAAAGAAAGAATTTCCAACACTGAACTCCATGCAGAACCTCGCACAATGCTTCTCCCACAATGTACATGGGCCACGTTTGGAGAAATTTTGGCTAACAGTGGAGGAAGGTTATTTGACGAAGTTGTCTCATTTTTTTCCACAATGAATATGTACTCGTCGTCAAAATTAACAGTACAAGACAATCGAGAGTACCAAGATTTCTTAAAAATGTTCACCGGAAAGGCAAAAACCAGAGAGACAAGTAACTATGATATATTATAATTAATATATACTCACTAATAATTCATGTAGCAGACGTTTAATTTTGAGACCCGAACTTTAAACAACCAATTACTGATTTTAAATAGCCCCGCTCGCATACATATGCACCCTGTCAGTGCAATCTACTCATTCTTATACTCTACTTCTACCATCTCAAAAACACTGATAATAACACATTTAATAATAACAAATTCTTAATTAAACAACTTTTAAAATATTTTTCATGGACAGTAAAATGCTTCAGTGGAACACTTAAACAAATGCAATAAAATGTATTGCATTCAAACTATAACTACAATAAAATTACATGATGTATTCATTTGTGTTTCATCACACAATATCTTTAAACAAATAATAGTTAACGAAAACGATTAAAATAATTTGCTGTAATAACATTAGAAATAAATGCACATGCAATTATCCTCACGATGACAACAAACAACCTTCACATGTCATCGCTGTCTCTCTAAATATCATTTTCCCTTTTTTTCAGTTACAGGGAATGCAAACTACAATATGTCGCAAACAACTTTAACCTTAATTGGTTTTACAGAACCACATTCAGCATTACAAATCATTCATAATGCGCAAAACAACGCCAAAGGATTCACTTCAAGAATTTTATGGTACGTCCCTACATCCATCTACAGTCGCCTTGTAGATTTAGAGCTAACAGAAGAGGAAAGGGAAACAATTGAAGATGGTTACAACAATCTTGGTAAGTCAAGTAGCAAATGTAAATTGCGGGGCCTCATCAGTGGCGTAGGTAGAGCGGGGGCTCACGCCCAAACGACTTTCCAGGGACGTTTGCCGGAAATTTGTAACACGGTTAACATTAACCTGTTATAAACCTACCTAACAGTTTTGCCGTGTTGATATATATTAGTATATATCTCGACATTTCAATGCTATCATTATTATGACACATAATGATAGCATTAAAATGTTGGTTGAATCTTGTGAATCAAGTTTAGAGCAACTGAGCATTTTTATGCCAAGTGAAATTCGAGTGAAATGGTGGTGCTTGAATGCGAGAATGTGCATGCTTTTCGCAATGCGTGGAAGTTTGGAGAAGCTGTTCCATGATGTTTTTATTATAAAACCACACCAACGAATATTTCAATGACTTCCGTGGATACATTCATGTAGTATTTTACAATCATATATGTATACATGCACTACCGATACAATTCTACATCATTGTAGAATTTAACCACGCCCATGTCCCCGGGAAATTTGAATTCCTGAGAGATTCCTAATTGTTTCGCTGATATATAGCTGTGCCGCCAGACCACACTCACATGCAACACACATACACTCCTGCAGCTTCCGAAAAGCTCAGCAATTACATAATAAACGTGGTGCTTCCAAAAATTATCTCTTATAATTATCACAACTCAATCTGTTCTGTACTGTCTTCAAAACTATTACAGTCATTGTTCAATAAAAAAATGTGACCACAACACGATTTTGACCATGCATTAATTCATACATCAATCACTTACGAGTATACATATTTTACTAAACATTTCCCGCTTATACATTTATTTCAAATTCTATTTGAACTTCTTCTTCAACTTTATTTGGCTGGAGAGAAAACATTCTGCATAGATGACTCTGGAAAAATCGTAGATGTGAAAGTGACAAGAGATCACTACCAGCTATGCAATGATGAATTGAATGGGAGATGAATGTGTGCAAACAATATCACTATGATATCCTTCTCAATGGTAAGTTTCTATCTCAAGGAGTCTTTCCTGTCTGTTCCAGTCAAAAGGGGTCATAGAAGACCCTCGGAGTCGTCAATCGAAAAACACGGAAACGGTAACGCAATATAAAAAATTAAAATTTGACAAGCCCCTGCCACATGAGATCCACTCACACGCCAAGTTTGACTTGATTTCATAAACATCTCTGCGATTGGTGGTATTTTGAATTTTCATGATGCTACGCAGGAGTGCAAGATGGACTTTTCAACCTGTTTTTATGATAATTGATGCTAATTTATGTTAACATAATGTGTCTTAATTGTTCGTGAAATTCAAAGGCATTGGTAACAGCCGGTTTATTGGGCTTTCAGAATAGGTATAGGTTTAGGAATAGTTACCTATGCGCGATGACTATGTAGTTAATAATTTAAATTTGACGTTTTGTTGTTTTCACGGAAAATCCTCAGGGCAGCACTTCCCTTGCAATAATAACTCCTAGTCCTAACCCTATAACCATTATCCATTATCTCGCGTTTTGGAGTTTTATATATTCGTAAAATTTAGGTCTTCCTGTGCAAAATCATTATATATCTGGTCCGCCGAAAATTTCATCTTATGGACTTTTTGCTGTTAAAGTTATCGGATGAGATGTCGCAAGAGGAATTTTTGTAGCAAGTAACAAAAGAAAACTGGCTTGGAATGCCTCTTGCGACAACACATCCGGTAACTTTGATGGCGAAAAAACACCATAAAGTGAAATTTTCGGCTGACAATATATTTTATGATTTTCCTCAAAACACAAGGTCCTTTTATGTATTCCCTTTTAGTCATTTACAACATCTAACTGATAGCACATCGAGCGTAAAGGGGAGCGTCGCGAGTTTTCATTTCGCACGAAGATCTGCTACTGTCGCTTGCAAAATATTTACATTTGAGCTACTTATGGTCTGATGAGCGACATGAATCTAACAAATTGGATTTTTAATGAATCATTGAAGTTCTGAAAAATTCTATTACAAAAACTAATTCAAGTTTAATGTGAAATTACATCAAAGGATCAGGTTTTTATTGTGTCTTAAAGCTTTTTACTCCTTTCGTTCCAAGACCCATCGCATTAGTATTAGTATAACTCCCTGCACCAAGGTTTGCAGATTTTCCACCACATTGTGGTTCGGTGTAGACAATCCAATCTACTCCCTCGCCGACAACGGCAGAGAGTCCAGGTCCATCGAGTGCCGCTACGACATTGTCGCTATCCTCTTGCAAAATCCTAGAATATCAAGAGGTATATTTATTGTAACGAGAAGCGTTCGTGATTTATTAATTTCTAACCCTGTAATTATCGGGGTGGGGTTAACTGAAGATGTCCTAATTAATTAGATGTAAAAACTGTTCACGTGCATGCCAATACATGTAACACAATGATTATATATAAATAAGTAATGATAATATGAAAAAAAACAGTAAAATGATCATATGAGAACATTTGTGGGTTGTCCTGACGTACCTGATGGCGCCCGCCGTAATTAGGCGCAGCGTATAATGTAATGGTGTTTGTGGACATAATCTAAAATGTAGAAAATACCCAAACATCATGTTAAGCCGTCCGTTGAAATTATTGTATTGTATTGTATCGTATCGTATCGTATCGTATCGTATCGTATTGTTTTCTATGGTATTGTTTTCTATTATATATTATATATTATATATTATATATTATATATTATATATTATATATTATATATTATATATCATATATCATATATCATATATCATATATCATATATCATATTATATATTATATATTATATATTATATATTATATATTATATATTATATATTATCTATCTATCTATCTATCTATCTATCTATCTATCTATCTATCTATCTATCTATCTATCTATCTATCTATCTATCTATCTATCTATCTATCTATCTATCTATCTATCTATCTATCTATCTATCTATCTATCTATCTATCTATCTATCTATCTATCTATCTATCTATCTATCTATCTATCTATCTATCTATCTATCTATCTATCTATCTATCTATCTATCTATCTATCTATCTATCTATCTATCTATCTATCTATCTATCTATCTATCTATCTATCTATCTATCTATCTATCTATCTATCTATCTATCTATCTATCTATCTATCTATCTATCTATCTATCTATCTATCTATCTATCTATCTATCTATCTATATCTATATCTATATCTATATCTATATCTGTATCTATATCTATATCTATATCTATATCTATATCTATATCTATATGTCTATCTATATCTATATGTCTATGTCTCTATGTCTATGTCTATGTCTCTATGTCTATGTCTCTATGTCTATGTCTCTATGTCTCTATGTCTCTATGTCTCTATGTCTCTCTCTCTATCTCTCTCTCTCTATCTCTCTCTCTCTATCTCTCTCTATCTCTCTATCTCTCTCTATCTCTCTCTATCTCTCTCTATATATCTCTATATATCTCTATATCTCTATATATCTCTATATATCTCTATATATCTCTATATATCTCTATAATATCTCTATAATATCTCTATAATATCTCTATAATATCTCTATAATATCTCTATAATATCTCTATAATATCTCTATAATATCTCTATAATATCTCTATAATATCTCTATAATATCTCTATAATATCTCTATAATATCTCTATAATATCTCTATAATATCTCTATAATATCTCTATAATATCTCTATAATATCTCTATAATATCTCTATAATATCTCTATAATATCTCTATAATATCTCTATAATATCTCTATAATATCTCTATAATATCTCTATAATATCTCTATAATATCTCTATAATATCTCTATAATATCTCTATAATATCTCTATAATATCTCTATAATATCTCTATAATATCTCTATAATATCTCTATAATATCTCTATAATATCTCTATAATATCTATATAATATCTATATAATATCTATATAATATCTATATAATATCTATATAATATCTATATAATATATATATAATATCTATATAATATATATATATATATAATATATATATATATATATATATATATATATATATATATATATAATATATATATATATATATATATATATAGTGGTGGTAATGCCGGGATAATATTCTGCAAAATGTATATTCCAACACTCGAAATTCACATTTCCTTCGAGTTAAATGTCAAATATAATTGAAATACTCTCCTATTCCGTATAAACAATAACTCAGTCCCGCTTTAACACAACTGCACTGTACTCCACCTACACTCCTTGTTCATCACAACTACTGTACACTGTAATCCCAACATCACCTGTGTCCAATAACCATGACAACATTAATAAACAATTAATACATTATTTCGCTGTCTGTAATGACGTATAAATTGTGTACTCGCTATTTAATCACAAAATAATTATACATGGCAATGTTTCGTAATCTTTCACTCTTTAATTCCATTCCTCGCTCTCTTTCATTTCATTCCATGCAGGAGGATGTAAGTCAGCCTTACACCGATTCTTGGAATCAATGGTGGACAAGGTGAAAGAAAGAATTTCCAACACTGAACTCCATGCAGAACCTCGCACAATGCTTCTCCCACAATGTACATGGGCCACGTTTGGAGAAATTTTGGCTAACAGTGGAGGAAGGTTATTTGACGAAGTTGTCTCATTTTTTTCCACAATGAATATGTACTCGTCGTCAAAATTAACAGTACAAGACAATCGAGAGTACCAAGATTTCTTAAAAATGTTCACCGGAAAGGCAAAAAACCAGAGAGACAAGTAACTATGATATATTATAATTAATATATACTCACTAATAATTCATGTAGCAGACGTTTAATTTTGAGACCCGAACTTTAAACAACCAATTACTGATTTTAAATAGCCCCGCTCGCATACATATGCACCCTGTCAGTGCAATCTACTCATTCTTATACTCTACTTCTACCATCTCAAAAACACTGATAATAACACATTTAATAATAACAAATTCTTAATTAAACAACTTTTAAAATATTTTTCATGGACAGTAAAATGCTTCAGTGGAACACTTAAACAAATGCAATAAAATGTATTGCATTCAAACTATAACTACAATAAAATTACATGATGTATTCATTTGTGTTTCATCACACAATATCTTTAAACAAATAATAGTTAACGAAAACGATTAAAATAATTTGCTGTAATAACATTAGAAATAAATGCACATGCAATTATCCTCACGATGACAACAAACAACCTTCACATGTCATCGCTGTCTCTCTAAATATCATTTTCCCTTTTTTTTCAGTTACAGGGAATGCAAACTACAATATGTTGCAAACAACTTTAACCTTAATTGGTTTTACAGAACCACATTCAGCATTACAAATCATTCATAATGCGCAAAACAACGCCAAAGGATTCACTTCAAGAATTTTATGGTACGTCCCTACATCCATCTACAGTCGCCTTGTAGATTTAGAGCTAACAGAAGAGGAAAGGGAAACAATTGAAGATGGTTACAAACAATCTTGGTAAGTCAAGTAGCAAATGTAAATTGCGGGGCCTCATCAGTGGCGTAGGTAGAGCGGGGGCTCACGCCCAAACGACTTTCCAGGGACGTTTGCCGGAAATTTGTAACACGGTTAACATTAACCTGTTATAAACCTACCTAACAGTTTTGCCGTGTTGATATATATTAGTATATATCTCGACATTTCAATGCTATCATTATTATGACACATAATGATAGCATTAAAATGTTGGTTTGAATCTTGTGAATCAAGTTTAGAGCAACTGAGCATTTTTATGCCAAGTGAAATTCGAGTGAAATGGTGGTGCTTGAATGCGAGAATGTGCATGCTTTTCGCAATGCGTGGAAGTTTGGAGAAGCTGTTCCATGATGTTTTTTATTATAAAACCACACCAACGAATATTTCAATGACTTCCGTGGATACATTCATGTAGTATTTTACAATCATATATGTATACATGCACTACCGATACAATTCTACATCATTGTAGAATTTAACCACGCCCATGTCCCCGGGAAATTTGAATTCCTGAGAGATTCCTAATTGTTTCGCTGATATATAGCTGTGCCGCCAGACCACACTCACATGCAACACACATACACTCCTGCAGCTTCGAAAAGCTCAGCAATTACATAATAAACGTGGTGTTTCCAAAAATTATCTCTTATAATTATCACAACTCAATCTGTTCTGTACTGTCTTCAAAACTATTACAGTCATTGTTCAATAAAAAAATGTGACCACAACACGATTTTGACCATGCATTAATTCATACATCAATCACTTACGAGTATACATATTTTACTAAACATTTCCCGCTTATACATTTATTTCAAATTCTATTTG
>JAYKKM010000456.1:260000-262500 GCA_035772405.1 Chrysogorgia sp. JL179-B06 | reverse complement strand
TCAATGCTATCATTATTATGACACATAATGATAGCATTAAAATGTTGGTTGAATCTTGTGAATCAAGTTTAGAGCAACTGAGCATTTTTATGCCAAGTGAAATTCGAGTGAAATGGTGGTGCTTGAATGCGAGAATGTGCATGCTTTTCGCAATGCGTGGAAGTTTGGAGAAGCTGTTCCATGATGTTTTTATTATAAAACCACACCAACGAATATTTCAATGACTTCCGTGGATACATTCATGTAGTATTTTACAATCATATATGTATACATGCACTACCGATACAATTCTACATCATTGTAGAATTTAACCACGCCCATGTCCCCGGGAAATTTGAATTCCTGAGAGATTCCTAATTGTTTCGCTGATATATAGCTGTGCCGCCAGACCACACTCACATGCAACACACATACACTCCTGCAGCTTCGAAAAGCTCAGCAATTACATAATAAACGTGGTGTTTCCAAAAATTATCTCTTATAATTATCACAACTCAATCTGTTCTGTACTGTCTTCAAAACTATTACAGTCATTGTTCAATAAAAAAATGTGACCACAACACGATTTTGACCATGCATTAATTCATACATCAATCACTTACGAGTATACATATTTTACTAAACATTTCCCGCTTATACATTTATTTCAAATTCTATTTGAACTTCTTCTTCAACTTTATTTGGCTGGAGAGAAAACATTCTGCATAGATGACTCTGGAAAAATCGTAGATGTGAAAGTGACAAGAGATCACTACCAGCTATGCAATGATGAATTGAATGGGAGATGAATGTGTGCAAACAATATCACTATGATATCCTTCTCAATGGTAAGTTTCTATCTCAAGGAGTCTTTCCTGTCTGTTCCAGTCAAAAGGGGTCATAGAAGACCCTCGGAGTCGTCAATCGAAAAACACGGAAACGGTAACGCAATATAAAAAATTAAAATTTGACAAGCCCCTGCCACATGAGATCCACTCACACGCCAAGTTTGACTTGATTTCATAAACATCTCTGCGATTGGTGGTATTTTGAATTTTCATGATGCTACGCAGGAGTGCAAGATGGACTTTTCAACCTGTTTTATGATAATTGATGCTAATTTATGTTAACATAATGTGTCTTAATTGTTCGTGAAATTCAAAGGCATTGGTAACAGCCGGTTTATTGGGCTTTCAGAATAGGTATAGGTTTAGGAATAGTTACCTATGCGCGATGACTATGTAGTTAATAATTTAAATTTGACGTTTTGTTGTTTTCACGGAAAATCCTCAGGGGCAGCACTTCCCTTGCAATAATAACTCCTAGTCCTAACCCTATAACCATTATCCATTATCTCGCGTTTTGGAGTTTTATATATTCGTAAAATTTAGGTCTTCCTGTGCAAAATCATTATATATCTGGTCCGCCGAAAATTTCATCTTATGGACTTTTTGCTGTTAAAGTTATCGGATGAGATGTCGCAAGAGGAATTTTTGTAGCAAGTAACAAAAGAAAACTGGCTTGGAATGCCTCTTGCGACAACACATCCGGTAACTTTGATGGCGAAAAACACCATAAAGTGAAATTTTCGGCTGACAATATATTTTATGATTTTCCTCAAAACACAAGGTCCTTTTATGTATTCCCTTTTAGTCATTTACAACATCTAACTGATAGCACATCGAGCGTAAAGGGGAGCGTCGCGAGTTTTCATTTCGCACGAAGATCTGCTACTGTCGCTTGCAAAATATTTACATTTGAGCTACTTATGGTCTGATGAGCGACATGAATCTAACAAATTGGATTTTTAATGAATCATTGAAGTTCTGAAAAATTCTATTACAAAAACTAATTCAAGTTTAATGTGAAATTACATCAAAGGATCAGGTTTTTATTGTGTCTTAAAGCTTTTTACTCCTTTCGTTCCAAGACCCATCGCATTAGTATTAGTATAACTCCCTGCACCAAGGTTTGCAGATTTTCCACCACATTGTGGTTCGGTGTAGACAATCCAATCTACTCCCTCGCCGACAACGGCAGAGAGTCCAGGTCCATCGAGTGCCGCTACGACATTGTCGCTATCCTCTGCAAAATCCTAGAATATCAAGAGGTATATTTATTGTAACGAGAAGCGTTCGTGATTTATTAATTTCTAACCCTGTAATTATCGGGGTGGGGTTAACTGAAGATGTCCTAATTAATTAGATGTAAAAACTGTTCACGTGCATGCCAATACATGTAACACAATGATTATATATAAATAAGTAATGATAATATGAAAAAAAACAGTAAAATGATCATATGAGAACATTTGTGGGTTGTCCTGACGTACCTGATGGCGCCCGCCGTAATTAGGCGCAGCGTATAATGTAATGGTGTTTGTGGACATAATCTAAAATGTAGAAAATACCCAAACATCATGTTAAGCCGTCCGTTGAAATTATTGTATTGTATTGTATCGTATCGTATCGTATCGTATCGTATCGTATTGTTTTCTATGGTATTGTTTTCTATTATATAT
>JAYKKM010000456.1:240000-257500 GCA_035772405.1 Chrysogorgia sp. JL179-B06 | reverse complement strand
TAAAATGTATTGCATTCAAACTATAACTACAATAAAATTACATGATGTATTCATTTGTGTTTCATCACACAATATCTTTAAACAAATAATAGTTAACGAAAACGATTAAAATAATTTGCTGTAATAACATTAGAAATAAATGCACATGCAATTATCCTCACGATGACAACAAACAACCTTCACATGTCATCGCTGTCTCTCTAAATATCATTTTCCCTTTTTTTCAGTTACAGGGAATGCAAACTACAATATGTCGCAAACAACTTTAACCTTAATTGGTTTTACAGAACCACATTCAGCATTACAAATCATTCATAATGCGCAAAACAACGCCAAAGGATTCACTTCAAGAATTTTATGGTACGTCCCTACATCCATCTACAGTCGCCTTGTAGATTTAGAGCTAACAGAAGAGGAAAGGGAAACAATTGAAGATGGTTACAACAATCTTGGTAAGTCAAGTAGCAAATGTAAATTGCGGGGCCTCATCAGTGGCGTAGGTAGAGCGGGGGCTCACGCCCAAACGACTTTCCAGGGACGTTTGCCGGAAATTTGTAACACGGTTAACATTAACCTGTTATAAACCTACCTAACAGTTTTGCCGTGTTGATATATATTAGTATATATCTCGACATTTCAATGCTATCATTATTATGACACATAATGATAGCATTAAAATGTTGGTTGAATCTTGTGAATCAAGTTTAGAGCAACTGAGCATTTTTATGCCAAGTGAAATTCGAGTGAAATGGTGGTGCTTGAATGCGAGAATGTGCATGCTTTTCGCAATGCGTGGAAGTTTGGAGAAGCTGTTCCATGATGTTTTTATTATAAAACCACACCAACGAATATTTCAATGACTTCCGTGGATACATTCATGTAGTATTTTACAATCATATATGTATACATGCACTACCGATACAATTCTACATCATTGTAGAATTTAACCACGCCCATGTCCCCGGGAAATTTGAATTCCTGAGAGATTCCTAATTGTTTCGCTGATATATAGCTGTGCCGCCAGACCACACTCACATGCAACACACATACACTCCTGCAGCTTCGAAAAGCTCAGCAATTACATAATAAACGTGGTGTTTCCAAAAATTATCTCTTATAATTATCACAACTCAATCTGTTCTGTACTGTCTTCAAAACTATTACAGTCATTGTTCAATAAAAAAATGTGACCACAACACGATTTTGACCATGCATTAATTCATACATCAATCACTTACGAGTATACATATTTTACTAAACATTTCCCGCTTATACATTTATTTCAAATTCTATTTGAACTTCTTCTTCAACTTTATTTGGCTGGAGAGAAAACATTCTGCATAGATGACTCTGGAAAAATCGTAGATGTGAAAGTGACAAGAGATCACTACCAGCTATGCAATGATGAATTGAATGGGAGATGAATGTGTGCAAACAATATCACTATGATATCCTTCTCAATGGTAAGTTTCTATCTCAAGGAGTCTTTCCTGTCTGTTCCAGTCAAAAGGGGTCATAGAAGACCCTCGGAGTCGTCAATCGAAAAACACGGAAACGGTAACGCAATATAAAAAATTAAAATTTGACAAGCCCCTGCCACATGAGATCCACTCACACGCCAAGTTTGACTTGATTTCATAAACATCTCTGCGATTGGTGGTATTTTGAATTTTCATGATGCTACGCAGGAGTGCAAGATGGACTTTTCAACCTGTTTTATGATAATTGATGCTAATTTATGTTAACATAATGTGTCTTAATTGTTCGTGAAATTCAAAGGCATTGGTAACAGCCGGTTTATTGGGCTTTCAGAATAGGTATAGGTTTAGGAATAGTTACCTATGCGCGATGACTATGTAGTTAATAATTTAAATTTGACGTTTTGTTGTTTTCACGGAAAATCCTCAGGGGCAGCACTTCCCTTGCAATAATAACTCCTAGTCCTAACCCTATAACCATTATCCATTATCTCGCGTTTTGGAGTTTTATATATTCGTAAAATTTAGGTCTTCCTGTGCAAAATCATTATATATCTGGTCCGCCGAAAATTTCATCTTATGGACTTTTTGCTGTTAAAGTTATCGGATGAGATGTCGCAAGAGGAATTTTTGTAGCAAGTAACAAAAGAAAACTGGCTTGGAATGCCTCTTGCGACAACACATCCGGTAACTTTGATGGCGAAAAACACCATAAAGTGAAATTTTCGGCTGACAATATATTTTATGATTTTCCTCAAAACACAAGGTCCTTTTATGTATTCCCTTTTAGTCATTTACAACATCTAACTGATAGCACATCGAGCGTAAAGGGGAGCGTCGCGAGTTTTCATTTCGCACGAAGATCTGCTACTGTCGCTTGCAAAATATTTACATTTGAGCTACTTATGGTCTGATGAGCGACATGAATCTAACAAATTGGATTTTTAATGAATCATTGAAGTTCTGAAAAATTCTATTACAAAAACTAATTCAAGTTTAATGTGAAATTACATCAAAGGATCAGGTTTTTATTGTGTCTTAAAGCTTTTTACTCCTTTCGTTCCAAGACCCATCGCATTAGTATTAGTATAACTCCCTGCACCAAGGTTTGCAGATTTTCCACCACATTGTGGTTCGGTGTAGACAATCCAATCTACTCCCTCGCCGACAACGGCAGAGAGTCCAGGTCCATCGAGTGCCGCTACGACATTGTCGCTATCCTCTGCAAAATCCTAGAATATCAAGAGGTATATTTATTGTAACGAGAAGCGTTCGTGATTTATTAATTTCTAACCCTGTAATTATCGGGGTGGGGTTAACTGAAGATGTCCTAATTAATTAGATGTAAAAACTGTTCACGTGCATGCCAATACATGTAACACAATGATTATATATAAATAAGTAATGATAATATGAAAAAAACAGTAAAATGATCATATGAGAACATTTGTGGGTTGTCCTGACGTACCTGATGGCGCCCGCCGTAATTAGGCGCAGCGTATAATGTAATGGTGTTTGTGGACATAATCTAAAATGTAGAAAATACCCAAACATCATGTTAAGCCGTCCGTTGAAATTATTGTATTGTATTGTATCGTATCGTATCGTATCGTATCGTATCGTATTGTTTTCTATGGTATTGTTTTCTATTATATATTATATATTATATATTATATTATATATTATATATTATATATTATATATTATATATCATATATCATATATCATATATCATATATCATATATATTATATATTATATATTATATATTATATATTATATATTATATATTATATATTATATATTATCTATCTATCTATCTATCTATCTATCTATCTATCTATCTATCTATCTATCTATCTATCTATCTATCTATCTATCTATCTATCTATCTATCTATCTATCTATCTATCTATCTATCTATCTATCTATCTATCTATCTATCTATCTATCTATCTATCTATCTATCTATCTATCTATCTATCTATCTATCTATCTATCTATCTATCTATCTATCTATCTATCTATCTATCTATCTATCTATCTATCTATCTATCTATCTATCTATCTATCTATCTATCTATCTATCTATCTATCTATCTATCTATCTATATCTATATCTATATCTATATCTATATCTGTATCTATATCTATATCTATATCTATATCTATATCTATATCTATATCTATATGTCTATCTATATCTATATGTCTATGTCTCTATGTCTATGTCTATGTCTCTATGTCTATGTCTCTATGTCTATGTCTCTATGTCTCTATGTCTCTATGTCTCTATGTCTCTCTCTCTATCTCTCTCTATCTATCTCTCTCTATCTCTCTCTATCTCTCTCTCTCTATCTCTCTCTATCTCTCTCTCTCTATCTCTCTCTATCTCTCTCTATCTCTCTCTATCTCTCTCTATCTCTCTCTATCTTTCTCTATCTCTCTCTATCTCTCTCTATCTCTCTCTATCTCTCTCTATCTCTCTCTATCTCTCTCTATCTCTCTCTATCTCTCTCTATCTCTCTCTATCTCTCTCTATCTCTCTCTATATATCTCTATATATCTCTATATATTTCTATATATCTCTATATATCTCTATATATCTCTATATATCTCTATAATATCTCTATAATATCTCTATAATATCTCTATAATATCTCTATAATATCTCTATAATATCTCTATAATATCTCTATAATATCTCTATAATATCTCTATAATATCTCTATAATATCTCTATAATATCTCTATAATATCTCTATAATATCTCTATAATATCTCTATAATATCTCTATAATATCTCTATAATATCTCTATAATATCTCTATAATATCTCTATAATATCTCTATAATATCTCTATAATATCTCTATAATATCTCTATAATATCTCTATAATATCTCTATAATATCTCTATAATATCTCTATAATATCTCTATAATATCTCTATAATATCTCTATAATATCTCTATAATATCTCTATAATATCTCTATAATATCTCTATAATATCTCTATAATATCTATATAATATCTATATAATATCTATATAATATCTATATAATATCTATATAATATCTATATAATATATATATAATATCTATATAATATATATATATATATATATATATATATATATATATATATATATATATATATATATATATATATATATATATAGTGGTGGTAATGCCGGGATAATATTCTGCAAAATGTATATTCCAACACTCGAAATTCACATTTCCTTCGAGTTAAATGTTCAAATATAATTGAAATACTCTCCTATTCCGTATAAACAATAACTCAGTCCCGCTTTAACACAACTGCACTGTACTCCACCTACACTCCTTGTTCATCACAACTACTGTACACTGTAATCCCAACATCACCTGTGTCCAATAACCATGACAACATTAATAAACAATTAATACATTATTTCGCTGTCTGTAATGACGTATAAATTGTGTACTCGCTATTTAATCACAAAATAATTATACATGGCAATGTTTCGTAATCTTTCACTCTTTAATTCCATTCCTCGCTCTCTTTCATTTCATTCCATGCAGGAGGATGTAAGTCAGCCTTACACCGATTCTTGGAATCAATGGTGGACAAGGTGAAAGAAAGAATTTCCAACACTGAACTCCATGCAGAACCTCGCACAATGCTTCTCCCACAATGTACATGGGCCACGTTTGGAGAAATTTTGGCTAACAGTGGAGGAAGGTTATTTGACGAAGTTGTCTCATTTTTTTCCACAATGAATATGTACTCGTCGTCAAAATTAACAGTACAAGACAATCGAGAGTACCAAGATTTCTTAAAAATGTTCACCGGAAAGGCAAAAACCAGAGAGACAAGTAACTATGATATATTATAATTAATATATACTCACTAATAATTCATGTAGCAGACGTTTAATTTTGAGACCCGAACTTTAAACAACCAATTACTGATTTTAAATAGCCCCGCTCGCATACATATGCACCCTGTCAGTGCAATCTACTCATTCTTATACTCTACTTCTACCATCTCAAAAACACTGATAATAACACATTTAATAATAACAAATTCTTAATTAAACAACTTTTAAAATATTTTTCATGGACAGTAAAATGCTTCAGTGGAACACTTAAACAAATGCAATAAAATGTATTGCATTCAAACTATAACTACAATAAAATTACATGATGTATTCATTTGTGTTTCATCACACAATATCTTTAAACAAATAATAGTTAACGAAAACGATTAAAATAATTTGCTGTAATAACATTAGAAATAAATGCACATGCAATTATCCTCACGATGACAACAAACAACCTTCACATGTCATCGCTGTCTCTCTAAATATCATTTTCCCTTTTTTTCAGTTACAGGGAATGCAAACTACAATATGTCGCAAACAACTTTAACCTTAATTGGTTTTACAGAACCACATTCAGCATTACAAATCATTCATAATGCGCAAAACAACGCCAAAGGATTCACTTCAAGAATTTTATGGTACGTCCCTACATCCATCTACAGTCGCCTTGTAGATTTAGAGCTAACAGAAGAGGAAAGGGAAACAATTGAAGATGGTTACAACAATCTTGGTAAGTCAAGTAGCAAATGTAAATTGCGGGGCCTCATCAGTGGCGTAGGTAGAGCGGGGGCTCACGCCCAAACGACTTTCCAGGGACGTTTGCCGGAAATTTGTAACACGGTTAACATTAACCTGTTATAAACCTACCTAACAGTTTTGCCGTGTTGATATATATTAGTATATATCTCGACATTTCAATGCTATCATTATTATGACACATAATGATAGCATTAAAATGTTGGTTGAATCTTGTGAATCAAGTTTAGAGCAACTGAGCATTTTTATGCCAAGTGAAATTCGAGTGAAATGGTGGTGCTTGAATGCGAGAATGTGCATGCTTTTCGCAATGCGTGGAAGTTTGGAGAAGCTGTTCCATGATGTTTTTATTATAAAACCACACCAACGAATATTTCAATGACTTCCGTGGATACATTCATGTAGTATTTTACAATCATATATGTATACATGCACTACCGATACAATTCTACATCATTGTAGAATTTAACCACGCCCATGTCCCCGGGAAATTTGAATTCCTGAGAGATTCCTAATTGTTTCGCTGATATATAGCTGTGCCGCCAGACCACACTCACATGCAACACACATACACTCCTGCAGCTTCGAAAAGCTCAGCAATTACATAATAAACGTGGTGTTTCCAAAAATTATCTCTTATAATTATCACAACTCAATCTGTTCTGTACTGTCTTCAAAACTATTACAGTCATTGTTCAATAAAAAAATGTGACCACAACACGATTTTGACCATGCATTAATTCATACATCAATCACTTACGAGTATACATATTTTACTAAACATTTCCCGCTTATACATTTATTTCAAATTCTATTTGAACTTCTTCTTCAACTTTATTTGGCTGGAGAGAAAACATTCTGCATAGATGACTCTGGAAAAATCGTAGATGTGAAAGTGACAAGAGATCACTACCAGCTATGCAATGATGAATTGAATGGGAGATGAATGTGTGCAAACAATATCACTATGATATCCTTCTCAATGGTAAGTTTCTATCTCAAGGAGTCTTTCCTGTCTGTTCCAGTCAAAAGGGGTCATAGAAGACCCTCGGAGTCGTCAATCGAAAAACACGGAAACGGTAACGCAATATAAAAAATTAAAATTTGACAAGCCCCTGCCACATGAGATCCACTCACACGCCAAGTTTGACTTGATTTCATAAACATCTCTGCGATTGGTGGTATTTTGAATTTTCATGATGCTACGCAGGAGTGCAAGATGGACTTTTCAACCTGTTTTATGATAATTGATGCTAATTTATGTTAACATAATGTGTCTTAATTGTTCGTGAAATTCAAAGGCATTGGTAACAGCCGGTTTATTGGGCTTTCAGAATAGGTATAGGTTTAGGAATAGTTACCTATGCGCGATGACTATGTAGTTAATAATTTAAATTTGACGTTTTGTTGTTTTCACGGAAAATCCTCAGGGGCAGCACTTCCCTTGCAATAATAACTCCTAGTCCTAACCCTATAACCATTATCCATTATCTCGCGTTTTGGAGTTTTATATATTCGTAAAATTTAGGTCTTCCTGTGCAAAATCATTATATATCTGGTCCGCCGAAAATTTCATCTTATGGACTTTTTGCTGTTAAAGTTATCGGATGAGATGTCGCAAGAGGAATTTTTGTAGCAAGTAACAAAAGAAAACTGGCTTGGAATGCCTCTTGCGACAACACATCCGGTAACTTTGATGGCGAAAAACACCATAAAGTGAAATTTTCGGCTGACAATATATTTTATGATTTTCCTCAAAACACAAGGTCCTTTTATGTATTCCCTTTTAGTCATTTACAACATCTAACTGATAGCACATCGAGCGTAAAGGGGAGCGTCGCGAGTTTTCATTTCGCACGAAGATCTGCTACTGTCGCTTGCAAAATATTTACATTTGAGCTACTTATGGTCTGATGAGCGACATGAATCTAACAAATTGGATTTTTAATGAATCATTGAAGTTCTGAAAAATTCTATTACAAAAACTAATTCAAGTTTAATGTGAAATTACATCAAAGGATCAGGTTTTTATTGTGTCTTAAAGCTTTTTACTCCTTTCGTTCCAAGACCCATCGCATTAGTATTAGTATAACTCCCTGCACCAAGGTTTGCAGATTTTCCACCACATTGTGGTTCGGTGTAGACAATCCAATCTACTCCCTCGCCGACAACGGCAGAGAGTCCAGGTCCATCGAGTGCCGCTACGACATTGTCGCTATCCTCTGCAAAATCCTAGAATATCAAGAGGTATATTTATTGTAACGAGAAGCGTTCGTGATTTATTAATTTCTAACCCTGTAATTATCGGGGTGGGGTTAACTGAAGATGTCCTAATTAATTAGATGTAAAAACTGTTCACGTGCATGCCAATACATGTAACACAATGATTATATATAAATAAGTAATGATAATATGAAAAAAACAGTAAAATGATCATATGAGAACATTTGTGGGTTGTCCTGACGTACCTGATGGCGCCCGCCGTAATTAGGCGCAGCGTATAATGTAATGGTGTTTGTGGACATAATCTAAAATGTAGAAAATACCCAAACATCATGTTAAGCCGTCCGTTGAAATTATTGTATTGTATTGTATCGTATCGTATCGTATCGTATCGTATCGTATTGTTTTCTATGGTATTGTTTTCTATTATATATTATATATTATATATTATATATTATATATTATATATTATATATTATATATCATATATCATATATCATATATATCATATATCATATATCATATATATATTATATATTATATATTATATATTATATATTATATATTATATATTATATATTATTATATATATTATATATTATATATTATATATTATATATTATATATTATATATTATATATTATATATTATATATTATATATTATATATTATATATTATATAATATATATTATATATTATATATTATATTATATTATATTATATTATATTATATTAAATTATATTATAGTACTAGAAATACGTATATGCAACAACCCCTCGCCCAATTGCTGTTTGAAACTTACAGTACAGTACTTCTTTTAGTTCTAAATTCCTTGAATTAGATAAATAGCCGCTTCATTTGCCAAACTACAGTAAATAAATTTTCAGTGGACAATATCTCTCAGAGCTTTGCATTGTCTTTAATTGTTTCATAGGACATCAAAATAAATACATGCAGCCCAATTAAACTTTTTAATTTTTAAGTGCAGCAACAGAATTGTGGGGCGTCTACTGCTGATTCTACCATAAATCACTAAGAAAGAAATTACTTTTATCACAATATTGATGAATCACGAAATAATCAATGCAGTATTTTGTATATAGACACCAAAGGCTGTTGAAGGAAGAAAGTGCATCTCTATCATACAATGAGTGTCCTTTAAAAAATCAAATTCGTTCAAATGTCTACGGATGGCATGCATATAGTGCAAATGTATAGGGTCCATTCAAATTAGATTTACTAAGACGTATTAGGGATTCTACTCCAATTGTTTGTGTGGATAGATTATATATCATATGTCATATATCATATGTCATATGTCATATGTCATATGTCATACGTCATACGTCATACGTCATACGTCATACGTCATACGTCATATTATATTATATTATATTATATTATATTATATTATATTATATTATATTATATTATATAATATTATATAATATAATATAATATAATATAACATTATATAACATTATATAATATTATATAACATTATATAATATTATATAACATTATATAATATTATATAATATTATATAATATTATATAACATTATATAATATTATATAATATTATATTATATTATATATATTATATAATATTATATAATATTATATAATATTATATAATATTATATAATATAATATAATATTATATAATATTATATTATATTAAATTATATTAAATTATATTAAATTATATTAAATTAAATTAAATTAAATTATATTAAATTATATTAAATTAAATTAAATTAAATTAAATTAAATTAAATTATATTAAATTATATTAAATTATATTAAATTATATTAAATTATATTATATTATATTATATTATATTATATTATATTATATAAAAAAACTCGCACCCGGTCTCCGCCCTCTGGGTTTACTACCACTTTCGAATAATTTTGATAAATTTATGAGAGTTTCAAAACTCGGTCCTACAGCACTAATATATATAAATATATATATATATATAAATATATATATATATATATATATATATATATATATATATATATATATATATATATATATATATATATATATATATATATATATATATATATATATATATATATATATATATATATATATATATATATATATATATATATATATATATATATATATATATATATATATATATATATATATATATATATATATATATATATATATATATATATATATATATATACATAATAAATTGAAAGGATCGAAGCTTCAATCAAAATATACAGCCCACTAGCGAAAGGATGGAGCTAGTCCAGCCTCGCCACATTGAATAGTCCTTGTATTACTGCATATTTGACAATTATCACACTATTACATATCCCGTGTAAAATGAGGTCGAAAGACCAAATAACATGTCGTTAGCCTTATTTATATTGATAAACATTTGTCCCAAAACACCAATATGATTATACACCTATTCACACAATGCTTATATCTATAGTTATTCCATTCAAAACAAATGAAGAGAACAATGCGTCAACTTCAGCGATCATGAATAGCGCCCTTGATGACGAGTTACTCAAGATCAATGAGAGTGATGAATTAAATAAACTAAACAAACACCAATACGGATGACCAAATATACAACAATCAACAACAACGAAACGCACAGGACGACCACAAAACCGTAAATAATACCTTTTTTGACATGAAAAATCGCAACGACAGCATCCTAGAATATGATAATGGCAACCAGAAACCACTACTGACACTAACAATGACAGCGACATGCACATGGCCGGTAACCACAACCATACAGACAAACAACAATACAAACCAGGACGTACCAAATGCTACTGAACCAAACGACATCGACAAGAACAACGAAACTCCACCCAGCAATCTGGACAGATCTCCCAATCCCACCAACCAATACAATATGGAACACGATAATACCAACACTGGAGCATCGACAAGCATAGAACAACCTGACGAAACAAACATAAACACTGACTAGAAATACGAATTCGCAATCCCCTCGCCCGCCTTTTCTACCACTAATCCCCCACCCCACCTCTAGAGTTTCCCCATACATGGTCCCCAGTGCCCAGACTGCGTCTGTCTATAACAAATCCTTAAAAGCTGGTTCATCGTACGTAGATTTTGAACGGTATCTCGGCCAATATTTACTCGATTTTAATTCTAAAAACAGTTTTGGAGCCTAAATACATAACAAACGTGTCTACTATTATATTACGAGAACGTGCATACCCCTTAGTAAACACGGTTTATGTGCTTAGAAATTATTCGGCGATCAGCCAGTGCGGTCCAACCGCCTCGTCGTATATATCCTGCATGTTAGTGCAGAATAGCTATTGCTATACCCTCGGCGTCCGCGTCCGTGCCTGCGTCCGGGCCAAATTATAAGGTCAGTGTCAAAGGACATTGGCAATAAAAATTAAGTTTGTCGAATATGAAACAACTCGTAAAATGATAGAGTAACACCTTTTACAACTTTTCCGTATTTTACTTCGTTTTTGAAATACTTCAGTATGTTTGATATGTAAATGAGATGGTCTCTGACGTCAGGTGTGGGTTAGAGAATTTTCACTCATTAAAAAATGTCTTATATTTCAGTGATTGCTAAGTTTACAACGTTCATTATCATGAGGAGTTATTATACGCATATTTTCAAGTAAATGTGTGGAACAAACTTGAAGATGGAACTAATATTTAAATAAGTGAAAATTCTCTACCCATTCTCTACCCATTCTCTACCCATTCTCTACGTCAGAGACCATTCATTTACATATCAAACAAACTGAAATATTTCCAAAACGAAGTAAAATACGGAAAAGTTGTAAAAGATGTTACTCTATCATTTTACGAGTTCTTTCATATTAGACAAATTATAACAAATGTTTGTTATTTGGCAACAAATTGACATTGGCAACAAATTTTTGTTACCTGTTTACCATTGAACCAGAGGTATATACCCCACACGATAACAAGCTTTGCATGCCCGAGCTTTTGCCCGAGCTTTCACTATTTTGCGAAGCAGGCCATTGTTTTCAAAATATGCAGACGATTATAATTTAGCATAGAATGACAAATGCTACAGTAGCGATTATAGAATATCCGTCAACTTTTTAACTTAAATTTACTGACATAAATCAGAATGTGAAATCGTATTTATTATTTACTTTTAGCTAAACCTAGAGTAATGTAATTTTAAAGAACGAACCAATTCTATTATGACAATTTTCTACAATTTGACACGGTTTAATGACCATTTAATAGTAATTAAGCGTTACCGGTATTCTGTTCCTACTAACTAGCGTCTCTTCATGTAGAGGACACAGAAATTTAGCACGGTATAGAACTGCTTCGTTCTTTAAAAAATCCCGTTTATTTTTGTCTTAGAGTTGTCCAATTCATGAATTAAACCTATTATGGATAAAATAAACGGGATTTTTTAAAGAACGAGGCAGTTCTATACAGTGCTAACTAACATTTTACTCATGCAAATTTCTGTGTCCGGTACACGAAGTAAGATCTATCTCTTACTTGATTCTAGAAGACCAAATATTATCGAGTACTTCTAGCTCACTTTTTAGTTTCTGGCTTTCCCTCTCTCTAAGAGAGATACTGATGTGTCTTAGAAGGGTTTCTATTCTTATAATTTCAGTCATAAGTTCCCTGATTTTGTCAGTGTTTACGTTTCTAAATTAAATCGTCGCTTGATTTGACAACTATGCCGTCTCGTTCAACATTTCTAAAATCACCCACTGTTCCTGGTATTTGAAGGACTAACTGTTATGATCAATGGCTTATGGATTTACCACAATTTCAAAGATTTGAATAGGTTATACTTGCTTTTATTTGGCATATCACATCATCATAAATTAATTGAAGTATACGGTGTTTACAATATGGAGCAACTGGCAAGCTCGGGCCGTGCGCGCAGGAACGCTTCTGTCCCCGCATAGTCATATTCTGTGCTCATACTGTACCCGACTTTTGCTTTTGTATTATCTAATTAGTTCCACGCGATATCTCACACAACATGAAGATTCGACGTAAGGGGCGGTTTTCCACTGGGCGAATATTTTCGCGCAAAGCGAATATCTATATTCAAAATATTTCTGATTAGTTCCAGCTGAGAGCTCGTAAGAGGCATTTATAGGACGTAATTGGACAACCATACTGTAGTTGGGACAAGGGGTGAGTCGATAAAGAGTCTTTGTGTTCATTTGACTATTCTAAGACAATAAGCCAGTGTGTCGGGAAAAAACTTATGTCAATTCAGAGTATTGCATAATATGTGGTGATTTCAACATTGACTGGCTATCAGACGAAGGTCAGAAACAGCAGATATATTTAAAATATTTGGTCCAGCATATCAGCAAAAGTTGCATCTTCCTACAATCGATTATGCATCACTTCTGGATCATCTGTACACCAATATTGCAGACGAATACGTTACAAGTGGAACATATGAATCATATTTTTCAGACCACAAAGCGATGTGGCGTGCCTTAAAATAGATGAGACATGCATACATATAATATATCCATCATATAATGTTCGCTTCATAATATGTCTTACACACAGGTTAAAAGTTAAAAAGTTTAAAAACTACCAAACGTAATTTTAGACTACTATGTGATCTTCAGGGTTCAAATTGACCATTAACTAACCTTCGCCACAGCTGCAAAGCTGAGTAATCAAGCCGTAAACCTTAATTGCTACAACCTGTTAACAAATATATTTTGTATACTATAATAAAATTGTCGTATATTATGTAATAAACGATTGCTGGTAGCATATAGGACAACATGTATACTAAATACTTCTTTAGAGGTCAAAACAGTCCGAAACGCCCCTTCAAAACACCTAACAAATTCACACCACCCACACCTGACAATTCAAACCTTCTCGAGTACATTTCACATATATACCATGATTTGAAAACACTACACACACAACAAACTAACTCCACATACAACATATCACTGACAGAACTAAACTCTATTAATCAACTTAAAAGCAATAAGGATCTTATAATCAAACCAGCAGATAAAGGGGGAGCCATCGCAATCTGGCCCAAAAACGATTCTCTTGCTGTCGCTTATAAACAACTAAACAACACCAATCATTACGAAAAAAATCACTAATGACCCAACACAACCATTACTACAACAAATCAGAACATTGGTTAAACAACTACACAATGACAGCATTCTAACATTTCCACTATATCTCCTGCCCAAAATACATAAACCTGACATACCCGGTAGACCGATCATTTCCGGTTGTGGAGGTCCTACAGTAAAACTCTCTCAGTATGCTGATTACCTCCTCAAACCACTTATGGAACAGACCTGTATACCATCCTATGTTCAAGACACAACACATTTTCTTAAACGAGTATTTTTACTCAACAACAATCTACCGACTGACCATACTAATTACTATAGCACACTAACATACCAAATATGATGAAAGTATTAAAGCTTGGATTGATATGTTACAAGATAACAGTCCAGCTGACATTGATACCAAATACATAACTGACATACTCTCACTTGTACTCAATAATAACTTTCTCACATTTAACAATGAAACTTTCTTATAAATCCATGGTAGGCTACTGCAATGGGGTCACCCATGGCTCCCTCCTATGCAAACATATTCGTGGCGGTCCTTGAAAAACAAATGCTTCTTAATGCACCGAACGGACTAATCCCCTTTGAGTGGATAAGGTTCATAGATGACATTTTTGCATTGTGGATCCATAGAATTGAAACACTGCATAAATTATTCGAATACATGAACAACTTCCACCCAACAATTAAATTTTACTGCACATACTCCCACCACTCAGTAAACTTCCTAGACACTACTATTTATATCAACAAGGACAATCAATTTGGATCCGATCTCTACATCAAAACAACTGACAGAACCCTATTACTACACAATGACTCCTTCCGTCCGCCATCATGTACTGTAAGGAAAGCATAATTTTCAGCCAAGCACTTAGATACCGACGCATTATTACAGACAACAAACTACTTCAAAAAAAACTTGACAACCTTTCTATCATACTTATCAACAGAGGATACAAACTGAACACAATTAACAAAGCATTTTTACAAGCTTGTCAAACTAAACTTTTCCAATCGGCCTATAAGTCACTACATAGCACTGAAACTGCTTTGCTTAAGGTACATAATGATATTCTTAGGGCGATTGACAACCAATGTGCGGTCATCTTGTTATTGTTAGATTTATCTGCTGCGTTCGATACTGTCGATCATGTGATATTATTACAAAGGTTATCTAGTCGCTTCGATATAAGGGGCCATGCACTATCTTGGTTTGAATATTATCTCTCCAACAGGAAACAGTTTGTCAAGATACGTGATGCCAAGTCGAGTAGTCGCGATTTGCCTTGTGGCGTACCACAGGGCTCAGTTTTGGGTCCTCTGCTATTCCTTATATATACCGCCACTGGGTGATATCGTTAGACACCATAATATGTGATTTCATTTTTATGCTGATGATACTCAGATATATTTGTCATTTAAATCTACATCTGATGTGCAGAAACAGTCCTCACTCACTAGTATTGAGGAATGTGTTAAAGATATTAATACGTGGATGCTTTGTAACAATCTAACGCTCAATAATGACAAGACTGAGGTTCTGGTTATTGGGGCTCACCATCGACCACGCCCTGATCTTGATTTTTTATTAATAGGTGATGATCACGTGATACCGTTTGCGTTTGCTAGAAACCTTGGTGTTGTCTTTGACAACAGCATGAAACTTGAAAAACAAGTTTCTGCCATATGCAAATCTTCTTTTTTTCATATAAGAAATATTGATAAAATTAAATCTTACCTAAGTGAAGCAAATGTTAAGACTCTTATACATGCGTTTGTCACGTGCAAATTAGATATGTGTAATTCGCTGCTGCATGGCTTACCTAAATTTCTAATTCATCGGTTGCAATTTGTACAAAACTGTGCAGCGCGTCTCGTCGTGGGTAAACGTAAATTTGACCATATCACACCTGTGCTTAGGCAACTTCATTGGTTACCAATAGAGGATCGTACACTTTTTAAAATACTACTTATAACCTATATGGCAGTAAATGGCCTGGCTCCTTCTTATATTAGTGATATGCTTAGTTTTTATATTCCAGTACGTAATCTCAGGACAGCTTCAAAAGGTCTCTTAAATACACCTAAGTCTAACCTTGTAAGTTATGGCGACAGAGCTTTTTCTGTTGCGGCTCCTAGGTTGTGGAACAGTTTGCCACTCGCTATAAGGACAAGTTCTTCCATTAATATTTTTAAGTCTAGCCTTAAGACTTATCTTTTTAGTCGTGCTTTTAATTAATTATTCATTTATTTTGTTTAAACTATTGTATTTATTAGTGAAAAATTGTAAAGCGCCTTATAACTTTAGGATCATGGCGCTATATAAATGTAATAAATTATTATTAATTAAGAACTAAGCTTTATAAATCCTCCAAGACAGCACATGAAGAATAAAACAACTTGATGATGGTAAAGATAACTAATGACCAGGATAAACAAACTGTTGACCAACCAACCACGACAATTTATTTATGACATATAATCATTTATAATTAATACCAATATAGATGCACTACAACATCATTGTTAACAACCTATAGTTCAGGCTGGGATAGATAGCTCTGGGGAACCCTCCTGATACTAACCCTGGTCCTTTACCCTATCATAACCTACTAACCCGAACCCAAATTAACTGGATATGAATGATCCCTTCTGGGTTATCCATTCTTGCAACCTTTTACATGTTAGATTGTTATAATAACGCACCACTATTTTCCTTGTCTAATGTACTTTACCCTCTTTGTACATATATATTCTTACCTTTGTCAATCATTGATTACTATACTTCCAAGACACTATATACTTCACTATTTTAAATCAACTATTTTCTTTGTTTTCTCTGCTTAAACTATTAAACTATACATACATTTTATTCCACCATAATTATTATTTCCACCATAATTCCACATAACACAAAATCCACCTTAATATCGTACTATATCCCTTACTATCACATGAACACTGACTAACCCCCCATCATTATACACGTACTTGAACACACTAAGACCTGGCAACTAATGACACGCCCAAGTATATA
>JAYKKM010000456.1:0-237500 GCA_035772405.1 Chrysogorgia sp. JL179-B06 | reverse complement strand
ATATAATAATAATATAATAATATAATAATATAATGATATAATGATATAATGATATAATGATATATAATAATATAACAATATAATAATATAATAATATAATAATATAATAATATAATAATATAATAATATAATAATATAATATAATAATATAATAATAATATAATAATATAATAATATAATAATATAATAATATAATAATATAATAATATAATAATATAATAATATAATAATATAATAATATATAATATATAATAATATAATAATATAATAATATAATAATATAATAATATAATAATATAATAATATAATAATATAATAATATATATAATATAATAATATAATGATATAAAACGTGCTGTGCTGCGCAAGCAGTGTAGAAATACAAATCAAATATCTAATTATAGATATTTGATTTAAATTCCTCATCAGTGTTAGCTTCGCTTATCTCATTAAACATATATGTCCTGATAAAATCCGTAATGCAATCCAGATAAACCGTACAAATAACGACAACAAACTGTCAAGTGTGAAAATACATTAACTATTTGTATTTCAGTAGCGTGGCGCAAATTGACGCATTGAATGAAAGTGTAACGTTAATAATGAGATACTTGGGTTACTTCAGAGAAATACAGTAACTGAGCAAAACAGCAAACATCTGTATTCATTTGCGTATTAGGAAATAAATAACTCCCAAGTTCTTGCGTTACATTAGAAAACATTTGTTTAATTCATGCTTAATACAAGTTGTTGGATCTGTTAATGACAGACGATCGTTGCGATCATATGGAAACCGGGCTTTAGTGATGAAACCATATCACTAGTCATACTAACAAGTATATATAATATTAAATCATATCAAAGTTTAGACGAACCTAATGAAACTAATATTGCTCGAATAGATACAGAAAACTCTTATACGTATATTTGATATATACTCTGAAATTTTTATATATTTTATTCATTACTGTTAAGCTGTATAAAAACATAAGAAAATAACTTTAAACTCACATTATCTCACTTTACTGATCGATCTTCAAGATCATGATACATGGATGCAGATACGTCTTAATAGTCCACGCTGCCTGCATTGGCTGCTTATATAATATCGCTTCAGAGATCTAATTATGTCAATTTTCACAATACCACCTGAGCAACTACGCAGGTTCATGCGTGCGGAACGTAAACACTCCAGATAAATTGATACCGAAGATATTTTGTAGCCACTTTGACTAGACTGGATACAATGATGTGTATAGATATACAGAAAATAACCATAATTTATTATATAATAGACAGTGTTTAATTGATGGTTCCGCCACTAACAAAACTGATAATGTGTTAATATTATACACATTGCTGTAGATTGTATACTCACATGTGCGATTATTTATGGTAATCAAACATGTGTAATTGATTATCGTATTTTCAAATGTTTGTAAAATCATGACATTGAACTCTTGTGCTCTATTTTTGCTGATTATATAATAAACAGAAAAATACACGAATGATGCTTGAAAATATGAAATTTATTTCTCGTGTTGACCAGGATATCTCGATCACTAGTTCGCTCATGCGCTCACTCGTTCGATATCGTGATCAACACTGCACTCGAAATAAATTTCATATTTCGGAACATCCATGTATTACTCTCTATTTACTTAATATGAAATGTTATTAGGTGATCTGTTTTGACATGAGAAAGAGCATCATTCAAATTTGAATTTCAAAATTTGGTACGAGTTATGAAGCTTCATTTATAGAAAATCCGTTACAGATTACAACTCTAATATCAATATCATTAATTACATACTCTAATATTGAGATGTGCACATATAATGACCGTGACACTAAGGGGTCCGAATTGGTGCATGAGTTGTCGGATATATTCAGTACATTTTTTACATAAAAGGGTTTTTACGAAGGGTATATGCACGTTTGCGTAATATAACATATAACACGTGTGTTATGTATTTAGACTCGCTAATTCCAAATCTGTTTTCACAATTGTAAACGGTTTAATAATAATCGAGATAACGTTCAAAATAATATACGACGAAGCGGCTAGCTGATTGCCAAATAATTTCTAAGTATATAAACCGTTTATGATTGAAGAAGAATTGAGTATATGTTGGAATATCCTTAAAACAAGCAGGATTTTAATCAATTGAAATGCAAAATATTACTTGTAGTATGCGCAATTTTACTTATATATCTCACTTGTTCATCCTGCATATACTAGTGAAATATCGGACATTTTTTTTCTTCGCGGACTTGAATACAATTGGTCCGATATTTCACTACTACAGTACGGTACATATGAAGTTCAACGTATAAATCGAGCCTGCAGATTAGGTAGTTTTAATGTTAATCTTACATGCCAAATCTGCATTGTTTTTCAAAACCTCGCATTTGGAACCATGACTGAAAAATACAACGAGTTTACAAATAAAATAAAATAAAATAGTCGATATGTTGAGAAGTATCTTCGTTGATCAATATCTTGTTATTCCTTTGTTTTCAGTCTCTACTATACTTCCGAGAGTTTTCCAGATCTCGTTTTCGGCAAAAACAATGAACTTATGACAATTGACAAAACAATTGAAGACTGCATGTCATGGATATATATATATATATCAATATCAAGCACTCGATTGTCGAGTGTTTTTTCCTCTATCCAAATATACTGGCAAGATTAGCATTGCTGATTATTAAGACCATGGAATATGCTTGTCTTACTTCAGTCTGTAATCAGCGGCGTATATAGAGATTTCTTCATGGGAAGTGCTGATGTATATGGTATTTACGCACGCGTTAATTTGTTTTCAAAATGCGTAAAAACCATACAAGAGTACTTCCCATGTATACAAATTTGTTTATTATATAGATACTGATATTTTTCTATCCACATTCTAAAAGGTTTTATTTATTTTCTAAAAGATTTTATTTATTGGGCGAAACGTGTTCTGCACGTGTGACAAGATCGTTTCGCGTTCGCGATTGGCTAGCATCTTGAAATGGGTTTATACATGAATAAAACCGTGCGTAAATATCAGTATCTATATAATAAATCAGATTTCTTCACCTGAACGCGAATTTTTGTATAACACACCTATTTATAACCCACTTTTCTTCTATAATTCTAAAGCTTGTTTATGACATCATACATAACATTATTATAAACATGGCATAGCATAGTAAGATTTGTGAAGGTCTTATATAGACCTATTCGTTTTCAAAGAGGCTGACTGTCTGGTTTTATAGCGCTTTTATTTATATACATAATATATAACTAGAAATACATATACGCAATAACCCCCTCTCCCGCATTTTCTATTCCCCAGGGTCCAGACCGCGCACGCCGTGCATTTGTCGTCTCAGGATAACAAATCGCAAAAGTCATTGCGTCGTACGTAGATTTTGAACGTTATCTCGGCCAATATTTACTTGGAATTACCAAGTCTAAATACGTAACATACGTTTCTATTAGTACGAGAACGTGCATACCCTTCGTAATAACTATTTATGTACTTAGAAATTAATAAATTATTCGGCAATTGAACATTATCTCGATCAATATTTAACCGTTTTCAATTGTGAAAACTGATTTGGAATTAGCGAGTCTAAATAAATAACACACGTACCTATATTACGCAAACGTGTATACCCTTCGTAAAAACCTCTTTATCATGTAGTTCGTCAAATCACTGCACTCGACAATGGTCGCCCTTCGCCCCAAATCCAAATATTGTCCGATTCAAACGGATCACCCAAAAATTAGTCCTGCCATGCTCCGCTCAAATGTGAAGTTCGCGTGTGAAGGTCTTGTATAGACTTATGTTTCCAAACAGGCTGACTGTCTGGCTTCGTATACTGTGTACTAGCGCTCTTTTTTACCGCAATATATAATAATAATAATAATAATAATAATTGATGCCGCAGCGAGGGAGCCTGAAGCGAGCGAGCAAGGCAACAGACTTAATTTGTGTGGTGGGCAGTTTTTCAAATTTTGCCAAGCGCACTGCATTGTGGTTGTGCGCAGTACGAGTAACGTTCTGCGCACAACCACAATGCAATGGGACGATGGGATGAATGCATGATTTTTCTTTCACTGTGCGTGTTGGTATATTCGGCTGTGGTTTGCTAGGGTTTAGTGAGGTGAGTTTATTTAATGAATGCTATCGTCCTTCTGTAAGCGAGAGCGTTTTGTGAGGTGAGCTTATTTAATAAATGCTTCTGTATTATATGTTCTATATAATAAACAGATAAATACACGAATGATGCTTGAAAATATGAAATTTATTTCTCGTGTTGACCAGGATATCTCGATCACTAGTTCGCTCATGCGCTCACTCGTTCGATATCGTGATCAACACTGCACTCGAAATAAATTTGATATTTCGGAACATCCATGTATTACTCTCTATTTACTTAATATGAAATGTTATTAGGTGATCTGTTTTGACATGAGAAAGAGCATCATTCAAATTTGAATTTCAAAATTTGGTACGAGTTATGAAGCTTCATTTATAGAAAATCCGTTACAGATTACAACTCTAATATCAATATCATTAATTACATACTCTAATATTGAGATGTGCACATATAATGACCGTGACACTAAGGGGTCCGAATTGGTGCATGAGTTGTCGGATATATTCAGTACATTTTTTACATAAAAGGGTTTTTACGAAGGGTATATGCACGTTTGCGCAATATAATAGGTAGGTGTGTTATGTATTTAGACTCGCTAATTCCAAATCTGTTTTCACAATTGTAAACGGTTTAATAATAATCGAGATAACGTTCAAAATAATATACGACGAAGCGGCTAGCTGATTGCCAAATAATTTCTAAGTATATAAACCGTTTATGCTTGAAGAAGAATTGAGTATATGTTGGAATATCCTTAAAACAAGCAGGATTTTAATCAATTGAAATGCAAAATATTACTTGTAGTATGCGCAATTTTACTTATATATCTCACTTGTTCATCCTGCATTATACTAGTGAAATATCGGACATTTTTTTTCTTCGCGGACTTGAATACAATTGGTCCGATATTTCACTACTACAGTACGGTACATATGAAGTTCAACGTATAAATCGAGCCTGCAGATTAGGTAGTTTTAATGTTAATCTTACATGCCAAATCTGCATTGTTTTTCAAAACCTCGCATTTGGAACCATGACTGAAAAATACAACGAGTTTACAAATAAAATAAAATAAAATAGTCGATATGTTGAGAAGTATCTTCGTTGATCAATATCTTGTTATTCCTTTGTTTTCAGTCTCTACTATACTTCCGAGAGTTTTCCAGATCTCGTTTTCGGCAAAAACAATGAACTTATGACAATTGACAAAACAATTGAAGACTGTCATGGATATATATATATATATATCAAGCACTCGATTGTCGAGTGTTTTTTCCGCTATCCAAATATACTGGCAAGATTAGCATTGCTGATTATTAAGACCATGGAATATGCTTGTCTTACTTCAGTCTGTAATCAGCGGCGTATATAGAGATTTCTTCATGGGAAGTGCTGATGTATGGTATTTACGCACGCGTTAATTTGTTTTCAAAATGCGTAAAAACCATACAAGAGTACTTCCCATGTATACAAATTTGTTTATTATATAGATACTGATATTTTTCTATCCACATTCTAAAAGGTTTTATTTATTTTCTAAAAGATTTTATTTATTGGGCGAAACGTGTTCTGCACGTGTGACAAGATCGTTTCGCGTTCGCGATTGGCTAGCATCTTGAAATGGGTTTATACATGAATAAAACCGTGCGTAAATATCAGTATCTATATAATAAATCAGATTTCTTCACCTGAACGCGAATTTTTGTATAACACACCTATTTATAACCCACTTTTCTTCTATAATTCTAAAGCTTGTTTATGACATCATATATAACATTATTATAAACATGGCATAGCATAGTAAGATTTGTGAAGTTCTTATATGGACATATACGTTTTCAAACAGGCTGACTGTCTGGTTTTATAGCGCTTTTATTTATATACATAATAAAATAACTAGAAATACATATACGCAATAACCCCCTCTCCCGCATTTTCTATTCCCCAGGGTCCAGACCGCGCACGCCGTGCATTTGTCGTCTCAGGATAACAAATCGCAAAAGTCATTGCGTCGTACGTAGATTTTGAACGTTATCTCGGCCAATATTTACTTGGAATTACCAAGTCTAAATACGTAACATACGTTTCTATTAGTACGAGAACGTGCATACCCTTCGTAATAACGATTTATGTACTTAGAAATTAATAAATTATTCGGCAATTGAACATTATCTCGATCAATATTTAACCGTTTTCAATTGTGAAAACTGATTTGGAATTAGCGAGTCTATATAAATAACACACGTACCTATATTACGCAAACGTGTATACCCTTCGTAAAAACCTCTTGATCATGTAGTTCGTCAAATCACTGCACTCGACAATGGTCGCCCTTCGCCCCAAATCCAAATGTTGTCCGATTCAAACGGATCACCCAAAAATTAGTCCTGCCATGCTCCGCTCAAATGTGAAGTTCGCGTGTGAAGGTCTTGTATAGACTTATGTTTCCAAACAGGCTGACTTTCTGGCTTCGTATACTGTGTACTAGCGCTCTTATTTACCGCAATATATAATAATAATAATATAATAATAATAATTGATGCCGCAGCGAGGGAGCCTGAAGCGAGCGAGCAAGGCAACAGACTTAATTTGTGTGGTGGGCAGTTTTTCAAATTTTGCCAAGCGCACTGCATTGTGGTTGTGCGCAGTACGAGTAACGTTCTGCGCACAACCACAATGCAATGGGACGATGGGATGAATGCATGATTTTTCTTTCACTGTGCGTGTTGGTATATTCGGCTGTGGTTTGCTAGGGTTTAGTGAGGTGAGTTTATTTAATGAATGCTATCGTCCTTCTGTAAGCGAGAGCGTTTTGTGAGGTGAGCTTATTTAATAAATGCTTCTGTATTATATGTTCTATATAATAAACAGAAAAATACACGAATGATGCTTGAAAATATGAAATTTATTTCTCGTGTTGACCAGGATATCTCGATCACTAGTTCGCTCATGCGCTCACTCGTTCGATATCGTGATCAACACTGCACTCGAAATAAATTTCATATTTCGGAACATCCATGTATTACTCTCTATTTACTTAATATGAAATGTTATTAGGTGATCTGTTTTGACATGAGAAAGAGCATCATTCAAATTTGAATTTCAAAATTTGGTACGAGTTATGAAGCTTCATTTATAGAAAATCCGTTACAGATTACAACTCTAATATCAATATCATTAATTACATACTCTAATATTGAGATGTGCACATATAATGACCGTGACACTAAGGGGTCCGAATTGGTGCATGAGTTGTCGGATATATTCAGTACATTTTTTACATAAAAGGGTTTTTACGAAGGGTATATGCACGTTTGCGTAATATAATAGGTAGGTGTGTTATGTATTTAGACTCGCTAATTCCAAATCTGTTTTCACAATTGTAAACGGTTTAATAATAATCGAGATAACGTTCAAAATAATATACGACGAAGCGGCTAGCTGATTGCCAAATAATTTCTAAGTATATAAACCGTTTATGCTTGATGAAGAATTGAGTATATGTTGGAATATCCTTAAAACAAGCAGGATTTTAATCAATTGAAATGCAAAATATTACTTGTAGTATGCGCAATTTTACTTATATATCTCACTTGTTCATCCTGCATATACTAGTGAAATATCGGACATTTTTTTTCTTCGCGGACTTGAATACAATTGGTCCAATATTTCACTACTACAGTACGGTACATATGAAGTTCAACGTATAAATCGAGCCTGCAGATTAGGTAGTTTTAATGTTAATCTTACATGCCAAATCTGCATTGTTTTTCAAAACCTCGCATTTGGAACCATGACTGAAAAATACAACGAGTTTACAAATAAAATAAAATAAAATAGTCGATATGTTGAGAAGTATCTTCGTTGATCAATATCTTGTTATTCCTTTGTTTTCAGTCTCTACTATACTTCCGAGAGTTTTCCAGATCTCGTTTTCGGCAAAAACAATGAACTTATGACAATTGACAAAACAATTGAAGACTGTCATGGATATATATATATATATATATATATATCAAGCACTCGATTGTCGAGTGTTTTTTCCTCTATCCAAATATACTGGCAAGATTAGCATTGCTGATTATTAAGACCATGGAATATGCTTGTCTTACTTCAGTCTGTAATCAGCGGCGTATATAGAGATTTCTTCATGGGAAGTGCTGATGTATGGTATTTACGCACGCGTTAATTTGTTTTCAAAATGCGTAAAAACCATACAAGAGTACTTCCCATGTATACAAATTTGTTTATTATATAGATACTGATATTTTTCTATCCACATTCTAAAAGGTTTTATTTATTTTCTAAAATATTTTATTTATTGGGCGAAACGTGTTCTGCACGTGTGACAAGATCGTTTCGCGTTCGCGATTGGCTAGCATCTTGAAATGGGTTTATACATGAATAAAACCGTGCGTAAATATCAGTATCTATATAATAAATCAGATTTCTTCACCTGAACGCGAATTTTTGTATAACACACCTATTTATAACCCACTTTTCTTCTATAATTCTAAAGCTTGTTTATGACATCATATATAACATTATTATAAACATGGCATAGCATAGTAAGATTTGTGAAGTTCTTATATGGACATATACGTTTTCAAACAGGCTGACTGTCTGGTTTTATAGCGCTTTTATTTATATACATAATATATAACTAGAAATACATATACGCAATAACCCCCTCTCCCGCATTTTCTATTCCCCAGGGTCCAGACCGCGCACGCCGTGCATTTGTCGTCTCAGGATAACAAATCGCAAAAGTCATTGCGTCGTACGTAGATTTTGAACGTTATCTCGGCCAATATTTACTGGGAATTACCAAGTCTAAATACGTAACATACGTTTCTATTAGTACGAGAACGTGCATACCCTTCGTAATAACGATTTATGTACTTAGAAATTAATAAATTATTCGGCAATTGAACATTATCTCGATCAATATTTAACCGTTTTCAATTGTGAAAACTGATTTGGAATTAGCGAGTCTATATAAATAACACACGTACCTATATTACGCAAACGTGTATACCCTTCGTAAAAACCTCTTGATCATGTAGTTCGTCAAATCACTGCACTCGACAATGGTCGCCCTTCGCCCCAAATCCAAATGTTGTCCGATTCAAACGGATCACCCAAAAATTAGTCCTGCCATGCTCCGCTCAAATGTGAAGTTCGCGTGTGAAGGTCTTGTATAGACTTATGTTTCCAAACAGGCTGACTTTCTGGCTTCGTATACTGTGTACTAGCGCTCTTATTTACCGCAATATATAATAATAATAATATAATAATAATAATTGATGCCGCAGCGAGGGAACCTGAAGCGAGCGAGCAAGGCAACAGACTTAATTTGTGTGGTGGGCAGTTTTTCAAATTTTGCCAAGCGCACTGCATTGTGGTTGTGCGCAGTACGAGTAACGTTCTGCGCACAACCACAATGCAATGGGACGATGGGATGAATGCATGATTTTTCTTTCACTGTGCGTGTTGGTATATTCGGCTGTGGTTTGCTAGGGTTTAGTGAGGTGAGTTTATTTAATGAATGCTATCGTCCTTCTGTAAGCGAGAGCGTTTTGTGAGGTGAGCTTATTTAATAAATGCTTCTGTATTATATGTTCTATATAATAAACAGAAAAATACACGAATGATGCTTGAAAATATGAAATTTATTTCTCGTGTTGACCAGGATATCTCGATCACTAGTTCGCTCATGCGCTCACTCGTTCGATATCGTGATCAACACTGCACTCGAAATAAATTTCATATTTCGGAACATCCATGTATTACTCTCTATTTACTTAATATGAAATGTTATTAGGTGATCTGTTTTGACATGAGAAAGAGCATCATTCAAATTTGAATTTCAAAATTTGGTACGAGTTATGAAGCTTCATTTATAGAAAATCCGTTACAGATTACAACTCTAATATCAATATCATTAATTACATACTCTAATATTGAGATGTGCACATATAATGACCGTGACACTAAGGGGTCCGAATTGGTGCATGAGTTGTCGGATATATTCAGTACATTTTTTACATAAAAGGGTTTTTACGAAGGGTATATGCACGTTTGCGTAATATAATAGGTAGGTGTGTTATGTATTTAGACTCGCTAATTCCAAATCTGTTTTCACAATTGTAAACGGTTTAATAATAATCGAGATAACGTTCAAAATAATATACGACGAAGCGGCTAGCTGATTGCCAAATAATTTCTAAGTATATAAACCGTTTATGCTTGAAGAAGAATTGAGTATATGTTGGAATATCCTTAAAACAAGCAGGATTTTAATCAATTGAAATGCAAAATATTACTTGTAGTATGCGCAATTTTACTTATATATCTCACTTGTTCATCCTGCATTATATACTAGTGAAATATCGGACATTTTTTTTCTTCGCGGACTTGAATACAATTGGTCCGATATTTCACTACTACAGTACGGTACATATGAAGTTCAACGTATAAATCGAGCCTGCAGATTAGGTAGTTTTAATGTTAATCTTACATGCCAAATCTGCATTGTTTTTCAAAACCTCGCATTTGGAACCATGACTGAAAAATACAACGAGTTTACAAATAAAATAAAATAAAATAGTCGATATGTTGAGAAGTATCTTCGTTGATCAATATCTTGTTATTCCTTTGTTTTCAGTCTCTACTATACTTCCGAGAGTTTTCCAGATCTCGTTTTCGGCAAAAACAATGAACTTATGACAATTGACAAAACAATTGAAGACTGTCATGGATATATATATATATATATATCAAGCACTCGATTGTCGAGTGTTTTTTCCTCTATCCAAATATACTGGCAAGATTAGCATTGCTGATTATTAAGACCATGGAATATGCTTGTCTTACTTCAGTCTGTAATCAGCGGCGTATATAGAGATTTCTTCATGGGAAGTGCTGATGTATGGTATTTACGCACGCGTTAATTTGTTTTCAAAATGCGTAAAAACCATACAAGAGTACTTCCCATGTATACAAATTTGTTTATTATATAGATACTGATATTTTTCTATCCACATTCTAAAAGGTTTTATTTATTTTCTAAAAGATTTTATTTATTGGGCGAAACGTGTTCTGCACGTGTGACAAGATCGTTTCGCGTTCGCGATTGGCTAGCATCTTGAAATGGGTTTATACATGAATAAAACCGTGCGTAAATATCAGTATCTATATAGTAAATCAGATTTCTTCACCTGAACGCGAATTTTTGTATAACACACCTATTTATAACCCACTTTTCTTCTATAATTCTAAAGCTTGTTTATGACATCATATATAACATTATTATAAACATGGCATAGCATAGTAAGATTTGTGAAGGTCTTATATAGACCTATACGTTTTCAAACAGGCTGACTGTCTGGTTTTATAGCGCTTTTATTTATATACATAATATATAACTAGAAATACATATACGCAATAACCCCCTCTCCCGCATTTTCTATTCCCCAGGGTCCAGACCGCGCACGCCGTGCATTTGTCGTCTCAGGATAACAAATCGCAAAAGTCATTGCGTCGTACGTAGATTTTGAACGTTTTCTCGGCCAATATTTACTTGGAATTACCAAGTCTAAATACGTAACATACGTTTCTATTAGTACGAGAACGTGCATACCCTTCGTAATAACGATTTATGTACTTAGAAATTAATAAATTATTCGGCAATTGAACATTATCTCGATCAATATTTAACCGTTTTCAATTGTGAAAACTGATTTGGAATTAGCGAGTCTAAATAAATAACACACGTACCTATATTACGCAAACGTGTATACCCTTCGTAAAAACCTCTTTATCATGTAGTTCGTCAAATCACTGCACTCGACAATGGTCGCCCTTCGCCCCAAATCCAAATATTGTCCGATTCAAACGGATCACCCAAAAATTAGTCCTGCCATGCTCCGCTCAAATGTGAAGTTCGCGTGTGAAGGTCTTGTATAGACTTATGTTTCCAAACAGGCTGACTGTCTGGCTTCGTATACTGTGTACTAGCGCTCTTATTTACCGCAATATATAATAATAATAATATAATAATAATAATTGATGCCGCAGCGAGGGAGCCTGAAGCGAGCGAGCAAGGCAACAGACTTAATTTGTGTGGTGGGCAGTTTTTCAAATTTTGCCAAGCGCACTGCATTGCGGTTGTGCGCAGTACGAGTAACGTTCTGCGCACAACCACAATGCAATGGGACGATGGGATGAATGCATGATTTTTCTTTCACTGTGCGTGTTGGTATATTCGGCTGTGGTTTGCTAGGGTTTAGTGAGGTGAGTTTATTTAATGAATGCTATCGTCCTTCTGTAAGCGAGAGCGTTTTGTAAGGTGAGCTTATTTAATAAATGCTTCTGTATTATATGTTCTATATAATAAACAGAAAAATACACGAATGATGCTTGAAAATATGAAATTTATTTCTCGTGTTGACCAGGATATCTCGATCACTAGTCGCTCATGCGCTCACTCGTTCGATATCGTGATCAACACTGCACTCGAAATAAATTTCATATTTCGGAACATCCATGTATTACTCTCTATTTACTTAATATGAAATGTTATTAGGTGATCTGTTTTGACATGAGAAAGAGCATCATTCAAATTTGAATTTCAAAATTTGGTACGAGTTATGAAGCTTCATTTATAGAAAATCCGTTACAGATTACAACTCTAATATCAATATCATTAATTACATACTCTAATATTGAGATGTGCACATATAATGACCGTGACACTAAGGGGTCCGAATTGGTGCATGAGTTGTCGGATATATTCAGTACATTTTTTACATAAAAGGATTTTTACGAAGGGTATATGCACGTTTGCGTAATATAATAGGTAGGTGTGTTATGTATTTAGACTCGCTAATTCCAAATCTGTTTTCACAATTGTAAACGGTTTAATAATAATCGAGATAACGTTCAAAATAATATACGACGAAGCGGCTAGCTGATTGCCAAATAATTTCTAAGTATATAAACCGTTTATGCTTGAAGAAGAATTGAGTATATGTTGGAATATCCTTAAAACAAGCAGGATTTTAATCAATTGAAATGCAAAATATTACTTGTAGTATGCGCAATTTTACTTATATATCTCACTTGTTCATCCTGCATTATATACTAGTGAAATATCGGACATTTTTTTTCTTCGCGGACTTGAATACAATTGGTCCGATATTTCACTACTACAGTACGGTACATATGAAGTTCAACGTATAAATCGAGCCTGCAGATTAGGTAGTTTTAATGTTAATCTTACATGCCAAATCTGCATTGTTTTTCAAAACCTCGCATTTGGAACCATGACTGAAAAATACAACGAGTTTACAAATAAAATAAAATAAAATAGTCGATATGTTGAGAAGTATCTTCGTTGATCAATATCTTGTTATTCCTTTGTTTTCAGTCTCTACTATACTTCCGAGAGTTTTCCAGATCTCGTTTTCGGCAAAAACAATGAACTTATGACAATTGACAAAACAATTGAAGACTGTCATGGATATATATATATATATATATCAAGCACTCGATTGTCGAGTGTTTTTTCCTCTATCCAAATATACTGGCAAGATTAGCATTGCTGATTATTAAGACCATGGAATATGCTTGTCTTACTTCAGTCTGTAATCAGCGGCGTATATAGAGATTTCTTCATGGGAAGTGCTGATGTATGGTATTTACGCACGCGTTAATTTGTTTTCAAAATGCGTAAAAACCATACAAGAGTACTTCCCATGTATACAAATTTGTTTATTATATAGATACTGATATTTTTCTATCCACATTCTAAAAGGTTTTATTTATTTTCTAAAAGATTTTATTTATTGGGCGAAACGTGTTCTGCACGTGTGACAAGATCGTTTCGCGTTCGCGATTGGCTAGCATCTTGAAATGGGTTTATACATGAATAAAACCGTGCGTAAATATCAGTATCTATATAATAAATCAGATTTCTTCACCTGAACGCGAATTTTTGTATAACACACCTATTTATAACCCACTTTTCTTCTATAATTCTAAAGCTTGTTTATGACATCATATATAACATTATTATAAACATGGCATAGCATAGTAAGATTTGTGAAGGTCTTATATAGACCTATACGTTTTCAAACAGGCTGACTGTCTGGTTTTATAGCGCTTTTATTTATATACATAATATATAACTAGAAATACATATACGCAATAACCCCCTCTCCCGCATTTTCTATTCCCCAGGGTCCAGACCGCGCACGCCGTGCATTTGTCGTCTCAGGATAACAAATCGCAAAAGTCATTGCGTCGTACGTAGATTTTGAACGTTATCTCGGCCAATATTTACTTGGAATTACCAAGTCTAAATACGTAACATACGTTTCTATATTAGTACGAGAACGTGCATACCCTTCGTAATAACGATTTATGTACTTAGAAATTAATAAATTATTCGGCAATTGAACATTATCTCGATCAATATTTAACCGAACGCGTTCCAAACTAAAACGGGTTTTTCCAAAGTATTTTTTTTTCCGCAAAAAATGGAATATTTTACAGAAAATTATGCTCGCTGATTAATCCAAGTAAATAATGCTGAATTCTGCGGAAAAATAAAGAAGCATGATCATTGGTAGCAAAAAAAATGTAATTTATTCAAATATTACAATTGCGAATTACGAAGAAAGGCTATTCCGAATTTCGGAATACGTTCTCAACTCGAGTCCACTGAAATTGGTAAAAATTGCGAATTATACGAAGAAAGGCTATTCCGAATTTCGGAATACGTTCTCAAATCGAGTCCGTAGAAATTGGTTAAAATTGCGAATTACGAAGAAAGGCTAATCCGAATTTCGGAATACGTTCTCAAATCGAGTCCGTAGAAATTGGTTAAAATTGCGAATTACGAAGAAAGGCTAATCCGAATTTCGGAATACGTTCTCAAATCGAGTCCGTAGAAATTGGTAAAAATTGTGAATTACGAAGAAAGACTATTCCGAATTTCGGAATACGTTCTCAAATCGAGTCCGTAGAAATTGGTTAAAATTGCGAATTACGAAGAAAGGCTACTCCGAATTTCGGAATACGTTCTCAAATCGAGTCCGTAGAAATTGGTTAAAATTGCGAATTACGAAGAAAGGCTAATCCGAATTTCGGAATACGTTCTCAACTCGAGTCCGTAGAAATTGGTAAAAATTGTGAATTATACGAAGAAAGGCTAATTGAATTTCGGAATATATTCTTCACTCGAGTCCGCTGAAATTGGTAAAAATTGTGAATTATACGAAGAAAGGCTATAATTCCGAATTTCGGAATACGTTCTCAACTCGAGTCCGTAGAAATTGGTTAAAATTGCGAATTACGAAGAAAGGCTAATCCGAATTTCGGAATACGCTCTCAACTCGAGTCCGTAGAAATTGGTTAAAATTGCGAATTACGCGAAGAACGGCTAATCCGAATTTCGGAATACGTTCTCAACTCGAGTCCGTAGAAATTGGTTAAAATTGCGAATTACGCGAAGAACGGCTAATCCGAATTTCGGAATACGTTCTCAACTCGAGTCCGTAGAAATTGGTTAAAATTGCGAATTAATAATTAATAATTATAATAATAATTATTATATTTATATAGCGCATCATATCCACTAATTGTTCATGGCGCTTCACAACAATGCTACTATAAATAAAATACAAAATTAATTAAATGCCTACATAATATAGAGACCCATCATCAGCAAATTTGGTAAATAAATAAGTCTTTAGGGATTTCTTAAAAAGTAAAAGTGTACTAGATTTACGAATACTAAAAGGCAGCTTGTTCCAAAGTCTCGGGGCACATGCAGCAAAAGCTCTGTCACCAAAATCTTGGTGTGCGTTCTAGGTTGTGTCAAAAGCTCTTTAGATTCGGACCGTAGAGTTCTGGAAGACTTCTGATAATGTAATAAGTCTACTAGATACTTAGGACTGTACCCATTCAGTGCTTTGTAAACAAGTAGTAATATCTTAAATATGATACGATAGTGGATTGGAAGCCAGTGAAGTTCAACCAACACAGGGGTAATATGATCAGATCTGCCAGTACGAGTCAATTACGAAGAAAGGCTAATCCGAATTTCGGAATACGTTCTCAACTCGAGTCCGTAGAAATTGTTTAAAATTGCGAATTACGAAGAAAGGCTAATCCGAATTTCGGAATATATTCTTCACTCGAGTCCGCTGAAATTGGTAAAAATTGTGAATTATACGAAGAAAGGCTATAATTCCGTATTTCGGAATACGTTCTCAACTCGAGACCGTAGAAATTGGTTAAAATTGCGAATTACGAAGAAAGGCTAATCCGAATTTCGGAATACGTTCTCAACTCGAGTCCGTAGAAATTGGTTAAAATTGCGAATTACGAAGAAAGGCTAATCCGAATTTCGGAATACGTTTACAACTCGAGTCAGCAGAAATTGCTAAAAATTGCGCATTACTAAGAAAGGCTATTCCGAATTTCGGAATACGTTTACAACTCGAGTCAGCAGAAATTGCTAAAAATTGCGAATTACGAAGAAATGCTATTCCGAATTTCGGAATACGTTCTCAACTCGAGTCAGCAGAAATTGCTAAAAATTGCGAATTACTAAGAACGGCTATTCCGAATTTCGGAATACTCCACAGAAATTGCTAAAAATTGCGAATTACTAAAGGCCCATTTACACGACAAGAGTTTTTGGTACGGCACTCCAAATTTTGGCCGCGGGCCTATAGTTTTTGGCCCGGCAATTTGCGTTTATACGACAATTATTTTGATGGGCCGCCGGACCGAAAATTTATAGCGGGTACCCCAAAAACATGTGGGCCCGCTAAAAAATCAAGATCCCTTAGTGCACAAATGCAAGCGGTAATTCGCTTAGTAATTTTTCGCGCTGGATATTTGAAATATGGCGGTAAACAACAACACTTTAGAGCCCATAAAGCAGTGGATTATAAAGCGGTATATTCTTGGAAGTAAAACTAAGAGAACTTCTCCATCATTAAAACGTATAAAGAGAAGTGACAAATCTTCGATTCTCTTTCAAAAAAGGCGAAGAATTGCATTTGTGGAAGCTATATTGGCTTGCTTGTGTTGCCCACGAAATCGCTTGTTGTGGACACACCCAAGATCGTTTCTATGGATCGAAATGGTGGAGCAAATGTATGGTGATGAGTTATGGTACACTAACTTTCGAGTAAGAAAAGACACATTCGCGTTTCTTCTAAATACCATACGTAATGATATATGCCGAACTGATACTACCATGCGCTTAGCAATTCCACCGGAGCGGCGATTAGCCCTTACCTTGTATTTCTTGGCCTCTACTGCAGAATACCGAACGATCGGCAATCTATTTGGAGTCTCTACATCGTTTGTTTGTTTGTGTGTGAAAGATGTGTGCTGTGCTATTGCTAAACGGTTGTCAAATGTGATCAATTTTCCACAAGGAAACCAACTACTGAAAGTGATCGAAGGCTACGAGAAAATGTGGGGTTTCCCAATGTGTGCAGGGGCTATTGATGGGACGCACATTCCAATTCTTGCGCCATCGGAAAGTCACACAGAGTACGTAAATCGAAAGGGCTATCACAGCATTTTAATGCAGGCCGTAGTCGATTGCAATTACCTGTACAGGGATGTTGTGATTGGATGGCTGGGTAGTGTTCACGACGCACGCGTTTTTTCCAACTCAGCAATTTTTGCGAAAGGCAACGAGCAAAAACTCTTTCCAAACGACCTAACAAAGGAGATAAATGGAGAGGAAATCCCGCCTTTCATTGTGGCTGATCCAGCTTATCCATTGTTACCATGGGTAATAAAGGGATATCCCCAAAACAATAATGCGCCTAGGAGTGAACGGCTATTTAACTATCGACTAAGTCGCGCAAGAGTGACAGTAGAAAACACTTTTGGCAGGTGGAAAGGTCGATTTATTCGGTTCTCAAAGCGAGTTGACATGGATATTTCGAACTTAGTGAACGTTACATATGCATCCTGTATTTTGCACAACGTATGCGAGCTTCAGAAGAATGATTTCTTGCCACTATGGGGAGAAAATGAAGAGGTCCAAGTGATAGTGGAAGCATACGATGACAACGACAACGTATTGCCTGACGCTCAAAGTATTCGTGATACATTATCAAACTATTTTTCTGGACAATGAATGTCTCAAGCTTTTTGCTGTGATTCATGTTCAAACTATTGGGGGGCATTTTGTTTTTGTAAATTTCAGTAAATTTCAGTTTTCAGGATCACAGTCAACTCTTGTCTCGAGGACACCCTGGCCCTGGGAACCGTGACAGCGCACTTGTAGTGTCCGCAAATCCGTAATTAATAGCGGTGTGTCCGTAAAAGCGGGGTGTCTGCAAGGCGAGAGTTGGCTGTAGCGCCAAAATATTTAAAAAAACAACGCCTTTAAATCTTTGTAAACTAAATTGTTTTAACGGTAAGAATACGATATATTAGAATCTTGTAAATAACTTGTCTTGGTCGTCGCAGGTACCCTATAGAAAGTGCTATTATAATATTACTTAAAATAAGATTGCAGTTTATATTTTCGTAAACAATTAATATCAAAGAACCCTAAGATCATTAACAATTAGGATAAAAACTGAATTGTAAAACAACAAACAGTTCTAAAACTGGAAGAATGTCTTGTCTTTGTCTACAAATGTGCCGTAGACAGGGCCACTCGTTGGCGCAATACTGGAATTTGCACTTGCAATATTGTTTTGTTGGAAAGGTGCAAAAGGGGGTGCATAAAGAACTGTAGGAGCATTGGAACTTGAGGCACGAGGTTGATTATTTGCGTTCCCCATCATAATGCTTATCATTTTCAACTCGTGCTCTCTTTCTTCCTTCCTCCGTTGGGCTTCTACATCTGCCTGTTCTCTTTGAAATTCGTGTTCTTTTTCCATCCGCATTTCTTCAAGTTTTTTGTGTCCACAACAATCAAAACAATTACTAAATATAAGTTATAGATATATAGACCTCAAATAACTTCTATGTCTAACAGGAACTTTTGACCCTTATATTTCTACAAGAGTATTTCTGTGCATTTTTAATATTATTATCATTTTTGAGGTACATAAAATAATACTATATTACCTTTCAAACTCATCTTTACTAGTCTCTTTAAATATTTCAAACACTAATTCTAAACCCTTTTCAACCGAACTTTTTCTTTTCTTGGTACCAGTACCAACTTTCGGTGCTTTTCCCTCTTCATCTTTCTTCTTTTCATCATTCTTCTTTTCATCTTTCTTCTTTTCATCTTTCCCATTCTCGTTTTCATCCTTCTCATCTTCTTTTTCATCTTCTGTTTCACCTTTTTCCATCGCCTCAGCATTTTCTTCATCTAAAACAAACAAAGCTGCAGGGTTAGTTATCATCAGCCTGGTAAATATTGAAAATTAAATATTCGATTTTTGGAGTGAACACTCTTTGCAAGTCAAGGAATTAGTGGACAGAGACAATCTGCCCTACATTCTGGTATTCTTAGACTTGTGCATGAGCCACACTGTTCATGTTTTACATATTTTGGTATTAAAACATTATTTTGGTCAGTGTAGGTGGGTTAAGATCAGAAAATTATGCCCCCTCCCCCAACTTCTTTCCTTGATTTTGGCCAAATTGGAAAATCAAAATTGGAGAGAGTTAGGGATGTGTCGTCTCTGCACCAACACCACTGGAGTAAAATGATAAATAATGGTACATTGTAGCTTAGGGGGCATTCATTATTTATTGGTAATACAGGGTTGGCAAAAAAATATTGTACCAGCATTTGGAATTTTTTCAATATTTTAGATGGGTGAATGAAATTTTACCACAACAAAAATACAGGGGTTGAAAAAGGATGACTTTATTATAGTCTTGTCAGCCACCCTATATTCCTGTAGCTCTCTTATTGAAACTGTAAACTACACTCTGATAAAAATGGTTTATTTATTAATTGTTTTTTTTGTTTTTGTATCAGGTACTGTATGGCATTTTTTGCCTGAACTTGATACCAGCTAGACACCAGGGTTTAAAAAATAATGAATAATGCTACCCATGATTTGCCAACCCAGTATTCCCTATAAACAATGAATGGTCCTTTAGGGGTTAAATAATGATCATATAAAGAAATATTGATCATACTTTGATCAATCCCACAGTTTGGACATGAAAATCCTTCTTTTTCATCATAAACCATGAGAGAGACACCTTCTGAAGCATGAACACCATCGGAATACATTTCTTTTTCATAATCACAAGTTTGACATTTATGATGGAATGTGTTGCCTCTTCCATACTTTTCCACTAGACTATTAACTACAATGTAATAAATAAACACAGCTTGGTATATCACAAATAATAATTATTTCTTTATTTTATTAAGATACATTAGATTCATATATTGCATGGAAATAATCTATTTTCCAGTCTGGTAAAAAAAGTGACTTAGTAAAACCTTTATGTTCTTCTCAAAATGCCTCAAAAACACAGGAAATGCAGTTTTAGACACCGAAGATTCAGAATTTTCCTGGGGGAGCATGCCCTAGGCCCCCCTAGGAACCTTGTGCCTGGCATTCGAATTGTTTGCCCCCCCCTAACTATTCCCCCCCCCCCTAACTATTTGCCCCCCCCCTAACTATTTGCCCCCCACCCCCTACTGCCCTTCACATGATGGCAAAACTATTTTTTTAAGAACAACCAAATATAAAATATACCTAAGTCAGGATCATTATCATTGCAGTTGTCATCATTCTTCTTACATTCATCCATTGTATCAAGGATGGCAACTGGAGTAACAACATGCCTTTGAGATATAAAGCTGTCTATCTTATCAAAATATTTCCACTTCTTTTTTCTGTTATTTCCAGACTTTCTGCTTTTATCCTTTTTCAGTTTTATATTTTTGGCGCAATTTCTTCATTTTATTAATAACTTCTTTCAGTGTAAGGTCTTCATGTCCCTTAGCTTGCATTTGTTCCTATAGTGGAAAATAAGACAATATGTATGGTCCCTACAATAAATAAATATTAAATGCTTTAATATGCCTAACGTTGGTAGATATATAGGTCTATACAAAGTCTAAAGCATAGACGGGACGATCTCACTATCCGTGAACTCCAACGAATCCAAAGTGATACAAGCCATCCATGCAATAAATTATTACCTTTACCAAGAACACACTTATGCGACCTAAGGACTGATAGTGGCCGGCCTCCTATCTTTTCGCGCACCAAAAGACATGAACTTTCTTTCATTCCAAGAGCAATTTCTCTGAAATATAGAAACTCTCGCTAATGCTTACCATTTTTATAACATAATTTTAAATAGACGAGAACAAAATTGTTTTAATATTTTATATAATATTCTATATTGTAAGCTAAGTACTAGCTATTTATTTATGAGATTCTAATTATGTAAATCCATTGTATTTTTATACTAAAGATGGGTAATAAAAACTATTATTATTATATTATTATATTAATATCAGATTCGTGATTTAAGTGACAAAAGTCATAAAATATTCATGATGGGCTACCAAAATTTCTACTCTAGTTTCATGAATATGGCAAACATTTATAACATTTGCATATACATCATTCATACATATACATGTAGAAGACTCACCAGTAAAGTCCGATAAACACGACTTGTATCTTTCGAACATTTAGCTTTATCCAACGCTATTTGGATTGCCTCTTCGGACCAGAAATTAAGAAGAAGTGTGGTTTCTTCGTCAGACCATACTTTGCCTCTACTGTTTTTGGACGCCATGTTCACCCGAACATGTCGTTCCCGCCATAATTTCCCGCACAATCAGGTAGAAAAATTGCTGACGCTACAACATTTTGGGCACGGGTACCGCTTTTTAGCGGGCCGAGACTACCTCTCCAGGCGGTCTCGGCCCGCTTAAAATTTTCGGCCCGCGGACCCATAATTTTGCGTTTACACGACAAAAATCAAGAGTGCCGGGCCAAAAAATATAGGTGAGCGGGCCAAAATTTGGAGTGCCGTACCAAAAACTCTTGTCGTGTAAATGGGCCTTATGAAAGGCTATTCCGAATTTCGGAATACGTTTACAACTCGAGTCTGCTGGTAAAGATCGCGAATTAGCCCCCCTATCGGGGACCTAAGCCCCTCTATCGGGGAATTCCTGGCGCCCCCCTGCTGGGAACCAGTTTGGATTTTCTCGTTTAGGAAAAGCCATCCGTCGAAAACATACAAACCACATATAAGATGCCTGACATTCAGGATAACCGTCCAAATGCTTAATACTTTATGAAATTTGCACCGTAATTTTGAACGCGTTCCAAACTATTTTGGAAAAATCAAAAATAGCTTTTTTCCGCAAAATTCAATAATGGAAATACTTAAGTTTGCTTTCTTAGCATGAAAAAAGTGCTTTTATAATGCTAACAAATACTCAGACAAAATAATAGTTTACAATAGTCGGCCCTTTCTCGATATATGAGCAACCGAAATTTAAAATTATTATAACATCAACCCAAGTCAGTTTTAGGGTTAGGATTTGGATTAGGGTTAGGATTAGGGTTAGGATTAGCGATTATTTGAATTTCGGTTTGTTCATATATCGTGAAAGCGCCCAAAAGTCGCTTGTTGGTTGCCATATACCTATCAAATGTCTTCCTGGGGGTTGGAGTCTTGTAAAGAATATCATAATTTAAATTTAAATTTATATTGTACATTAATGATCTTCCAGAGCAGATTAATCCACCAACAGAAATGGCATTGTATGCCGATGATTCAAAATTATACAGAGTGATCAAATCCGATGCTGATACAGGTAATTTACAGAATGATTTAAATGAATTAAAATCTTGGACTGAAAAATGGTGTATGCAATTTAACACTAATAAATGCAAAGTCATGAGACTGTCGCGAAAGAAAATCCAGACAATCAATGGGTACAAATTGGGACATGAATCACTTGAATGTGTTAAAACCACCAAAGATCTAGGAATAACTGTGAGTGCGGATGTTAGTTGGGGAACGCATATTTCAAAGATTACAGCAAAAGCAAATCGAACACTTGGACTTATTAAACGAACGTGTAAAGATGTCGAAGACCAATCTATCAGGAAGCTCCTCTACCTCACATTGGTCAGGCCACAGTTGGAATTTTCATCAGAGCTGTGGTCTCCTTCAGAAGTAAAATATCAACTTATGTTGGAAGGAGTACACGTAGAGCTTCAAAGTTCATTTTGAATTACCCTGCTGACATTGATTATAAAGAACGATTGATTAATCTCAACCTTCTACAACTTGATGTCCGGCGAAACATGAAAGATTTGTTGTTCTTTTTTAAATGTAGAGCAGGTCTTTTGGACATTCAATTATTAGATTATGTACATAATCGACCAGCTCCTAAATATAACATTAGATCTTATGATGTGGATAATTTTAATGATTTTAAATGTAGAACTCAATATTTTAAAAACTCTTATTTTCCTCGAGTTATAACAAAGTGGAATTCATTGGACAGTGAACTTAAAACAATTTGTAGTCTTAGTCTTTTTAAGTCAAAACTTTATCAGAAATTTTGTAGAGAACTTAATGTTTACCAACTTCCACATAAATAGTTTGTATATTATTTTATTGATTCTTAAATCTGTAGTAATAATTAGGTCTTATATAACTTAAATAGGTTTTACATTGGTAGTCATGTTCAATTGGGGCAATGCCCTGTTTGGCCACCAGTTGCTTTAATTAATTATTTATTCATTTGTATCTAGTTATATATAGATGTATGTATAATTTTTGGAGGCAGCAAAGTAAATAAATCAAAATCAAATCAAATCAAAAACTTCTATTCGTTGGTATTAATGGCATTGGTTGATTCAAAATATAGATTTACATGGGGGAGTTGTGGATTTCCTGGCAACTCCCATGACTCAATGATCTTCCAGTCAACAAGTTTATGGGAACAAATTGAATTAAGAGGGTACATCCCAAACATTACTAAAAATTTAAATGGTGTTGAAGTTCCACCACTTATTCTCGCAGACTCAGCATTTCAACTTAAGCCCTGGTTAATGAAGCCTTACACTAATGCAAGCTAACGCCAAAGCAAAGGTATTTTAATTACAGGCTCAGCCGGGCTAGAATGGTTACAGAGGGTGCCTATGGTCAACTGAAGGGACGCTGGCGATTTCTAATGCACAAGTGTGATAGTTTTCCAAATGAAGTTAAGACAGTCACATTGGCCTGTATGGTATTGCACAACATCTGTCTCTCTAAAGAGGATACATTGCCAAGGATCCTGGATATTTCAATTAATCCAAACACCATGCAGAGGAGAGGTAGTTCAGAGATCCGTGACATACTTCATATGACGGACCCCAGACAAGCAAGGGATGAAAACAGTGGTGCTATTAAAATTAGAGATCATTTGGCAGACAAGTTTTGGCAAGAGAGAGAACTACTCATTGAATAAGAGACATAAACACATTTTTGTTAAGAACATTTGTTATTGGTATTCAACTTAATTTCAACATGATATAAACTACACTAAATTTATATTAACTTGTATAATTTGCAAAATGATTTTCACAAATTCAATAAATATGTACTGTACCATTGTAAAGATAAAAGAGAAAGGTTACACAAGTAACCATGTTCAGCTTCTCATCAGCCTTCATTATAAATTATATTATTATACTTTCAGGCTTTTGCTTGTTATGAAAGTTACCGAGTAAGTTCTGTTCAGTTTTAAAGCAAGCCTGAAAGTACAAAGAAATACTGCATCCATAACACTTGCAATCTTGCATACAGTATAGATTAACATAATTTTAAGAAACAATTTTAACTTTTAACAAAATTCTTGTAATGATATTTAGTATTTGCATTTTGTATAGGTTTTGTTCAAAGTGAAAGTCTCATGCTTCATAATTACAGTTGTTGATACTCTTTTTCAGTCTGTGAACTTGAATTGCCCATTGAATTAATCCCATGTGGAAATGCCTGAGCATATGATCTTTGTTGGTCATGCACAAATTCTGATTGAGGAACAGAAAGTTGATTCATATGTTGACCATTAATTAAGTTATCATGAAATACATTACCTCTGCAATATGCATTTTTCTGCAAGGGCTGCTGTTTGTTAGGAGCCTGCACATGTAAATTTCCTGCTATGGAATTGAACATATGCTGATACAGCATCAGCTCATGCTCTCTATTCTGTCTCATCTCTTCTTTCATAAAATTGACAAACTCTTTCATGGGATCCTTATCAACTATGCGTTGAACAACACGGACAACCTCTGATAATGCTTTTTCTTGATCCTTCTTTTTATCTTTCTTCTTTGATTTTACTGGAACATAGATTTTCTCTGGAACATCATTTTCCTGACTCTGTTCTGTTACCATGAGGCAAGAGGAAGATGATGATTCTCCAGTCTTGTTGGGAATTACAGAAGGTTCTATTGCATTTTCTGGCTTGCATGAATCCCTTGTCTTAACAAGTGCAAAAAGCTTATCGAACCAGGCTCCATACCCTTTTCATTTTGGAACCTTTTCACCCCAGTAGCGGTCTTTATAATTAATGCAGCTTTTTTGCAGTAACCCACACACTTTTTGAACTTGTTACGCAATTGGCTCACAGTGAATTGAATCTGTTCACTTCGTGTGTTGCACCTTTTTTTCAATTCCTTTAGAATACTCTCGTATATGATACCATTGTGCTAATATTTAGTATTGTTAAATATCAGCTTTTCTGTGTGATTCTCATTATTGACAATAATGTCTATGAAGTCGTCCAAGGCAGCAGAGGTCCACTTCCCCTTCGTCCAACCTTTTTACCAATTGATGCTTCGCATCCTGGCTTTGAAGACATTTCAGTCTCATCTTCTATTTCATCACTGAAATCCAACTTCACTCTGCAAAACAAAATTGCAAAAAACGTAGTAAACATAACTGTTTAATTTTGGTATCAAATTATGTTTTCATTTACTCGGAGGCTCAGTGAATTCGATGAATAATATGCCATAAAATGAATTTATTATGCCATAAACTATTCAATAAAATTAAAAGGAAATCTGATAAGCTGCAGGAAGGCTAGGAAGCTACATGAGAGCTGGATCCTTATGGTTTCTCAGCCTTGTCTTTCTGTATTTTTATTCAAACATTACTTGCTTTTACTGTCATTCTTGTTATATCTAATCTAGAAACCAAATAGTCTTTACAATACCTTTTTTGTTGGTGGAATTCTTCGTCGTCAGAGATTCTGCATCTCGTTGAAATTTAAATTACGTTTACAATTACTTGTGCAATCGGGGCAATAAGCGACGGTTTTGCCTGCCACCCAGCCATGCGTTGTATCATCTTCTTCAGCAAAGGAACACAAGTTGCAAATTTGTGACGCACAATGCGGAATACATTTGAATTTTGTTTGTCTCTCGCATTTCGTACAAGCAGTCATTTTGTCACTTCCCGCGCATCGCTGAGCGTCCCGCCTCTCGCGATAAGGGACTGAGGACAATATAAATATTTTAAATTTAACTTTTCATATTTTATGCATTTAATGCGGCTCATGATAAGCACGGCCGTTTGAATCAACGCGAGCTTCAGCCGTTCTTCACGCCTTACCTAGGCGTAATTTAAGATGAGCCGTGCTTAATATAGCACAGTGCCTTTTTGATTTAGACGCCGTGCTTCTCATGCACTTAATTACATCGTTAAGTACGGCTCATGAAAAGTATGGCGTTTAGAACGGGCCTTACGTTGTATGGCGTGCCGATCTGGACAAAAATACTTCTGTGAAATATATGACTTGTTGTGTGAAATATATGACTTGTTGTGTGAAATATATGACTTGTTGTGTGAAATATATGACTTGTTGTGAGATATATGACTTGTTGTGAGAGATATATGACTTGTGAAATATATGACTTCTGTACTTAATCGACGCCAGCGATTGGTCGGCGGACAATAATCATGCATGCAGAGTACTTCATGATATTTATCTCTGATGAGTTGATGATTCAATGGCGGAATTGGGTCTTACTAGCGAGCACTCGTATTCTGGACGATCCTTTTATTAGTATTAAGGAAACCCAACCCCAACACAACAAAAGATCCTAACCCTAACCCGCCGCCTAACGGGTTTTCTAACCCTAACCCCCGCCTAATTAGTTTACTAACCCTAACCCGTTAGGCGGGGAGTTAGGGTTAGGATATTTTTCATTTTTCAAATGATGTTCATTACTCTACCCTTGTTAAACTACTATTAGCGATTCCGACAAGCGTTCCCATCGTTCGTAAAACGAATTTCTAGACTCTCTTATTTACGTGGAAAATAACACGCGTACTCGCACGTGAGACATACTCCAAGGAAAAACACATAAACGACTAGCTTCTCGCTTCTGTAATCTAAACACACACTCCAAGGAAAATGTATAGAAAGCCGAGAAAAACTCTTCGAGTTCCAATGAGTAAGTTTACGGATATTTGTTTGCTTTTTGCATGACATTAATCAATGCAAATCTTTACAATATAACAATAATACCATTTCCACTCAGCGTTGGTTCCGGCGTGCGAGCCCGCGTGTTATTTTCAATGCGGAAATATAAAAACATTTTCTAAGTGTCTATAAATTGTAGTAAGTAGAGTCTAGAAATTCGTTTTAAGAACGATGGGAACGCTTGTCGGAATCGCTAATAGTAGTTTAACAAAGGTAGAGTAATGAAAATCATTTGAAACAAGTACTTATTAGAAAATTGGGGGAAATATTTTGACTCCAGTACAAATAGCACATGGAAGTCCCCGTACAACTCCAGTACGAATAGCCACTTCGTTATAATTAAGGGATACGAATAATATACTAACAGTTTAAAATTAAATAAATATACAAATGCAAAGCGTCGAATAACAAGCGCGCACTTGTCGTATCTAGGATTCAAATTATAGTGTCACTATTTTGGATTGTCAGTTAACAATTATTCTATGGTTTAACGGTAGTTTGACAGAGCAAGATAGCCTCGCGTCGGTAAATTTTATTTGCATGATTCCATTTTCAAAATCGCGCACTTTCAATCCCGCCAGTGAACTAATATGTAAATAAACCAACGGCAACGTAACGCAAAAACAGACTTATAAAAAAGCGCATGTACATTTCAGTATCTCACCTTGATGGCCACTTTCCTTTGTGTATTCGGCAGCTAGGTTCAGCGTGTTTGAAGTTGACGAACTGAATATTCTTTCTTGACAGCGCCTTGCCATCAATAAATATATATGCTTTCTTATCTTTCACAACAATAGACTATCTATTTATTCCGCCAGGCATTTCGCTCTGTAAATGACTTGAAACTACTGGTATACTTTGAAATCAGAACCTAACAGAAAAAGTGACGCCTTGTGGATCACCTCAGCATAATCCTTAGCTAACCAATCATAGCGAAGCATTTAAACCAAGGTGAGACAAACATCAAGATTCAAAATCTCGTTAGCCAATCACAAATTGGCGGTTATCTCAAAAATATTCCCAATCAAAAGTTTAAAGTCAACCTTCCGGCAGACTGTCAAACTGTCTTAAAGCGCCTAACAGAGCTTCTGGTTGTTTGTGGTAATGCTTTCCTCTCCTGGTTTTGAAAGCCAATAATTGAGCGAAGATGAATCGTCCGTTTTGGCTCAATGTTTTTCCAGTCCGCCATCTGAACAAATATCTCCGAGGTATTCTGTTATCTCTCGAATTTGCGCCATGGGATTCAGTGATGCCGAAATGTCTCCGGTAATCTCTCAGTGAAACGGTAAGACAAGCGAACATAATGATATTTTTCTTTTGAAATAAATTCGAATTTTTCATTTGAATAATATTTTTATTTCGATCTTGAAATAGACTCTTCCTCTCCAAGCTTTGTTACACCTATATCGACGCCAGGATCAATACTGCAGACTGATGGTAAGTATCGTAATAACTTGCAACTCTTCAATGGATACACCAAACACAATAAATATGATAAAGTGACAACATTAACAAGCCGGAGAATGCACTAGAACTTATTTGGTGCGCCGGAAAACCAAGGTAATGAAACACTATAATATTTTAGCGAGGTCGATCTCTATAGTGATATAAACGTGTTGTGCTATAGGTATAAACGTAGGCAGTGTAAAAAGTTGGTATTTAGGAGGTCTAACGTTTCGAGCGAAGGCGCTTCATCAGAGAGTTTACGTTACACTCAGAGAGTGAAACGTAAGCTCTCTGACCATTAAGGGCCTTCGCTCAAAACGTTGGACCTCATAAACACTAATTTCGGCATGAGTATATACCAACTTTTAGAGTATTCGATTTCTATTTAGTTTAGGTCTGAGATTGTATATATCACGCGGAACTTTCTTATTGCCTATGATTATGGACCAAACTAGTGTATTAAAAACAGGTCGACTAAAATGAAGGATTTATGAAGGATTTATCGACATGATATACTGCTGAGTCAACGCGCTTCTGGATTCCGGTCCGCTGCTCTACCAGTTGAGATACCGCGTCAACTGGGAAACCGTGTGCCAATTTAGCCATTAAAGCGCACGAAATATTTTCTCTACACTTTAACGCTTATGATCTTCTGTAAAATATCTCCAGCGATATCCGGTACTCGTTGCTCCAACTCAAAATCGTTTCGTGATTGCTTTTTGCCAATAGACAATAACCAGCGAATTATCACTCAGCGCTGTTTCGCCAGTTTTCTCGACGGGACGGCATGAATTGTTTCACTGATAAAGGGGTAATATATATAAGACCTGTTTCAAACGTCAAACTATATGTGCCAAACCTAATAGATACGACCGAAAAAAACAGTTTGTCTAGATTTTTCGCAGTAAGACGAGCTCAAACCATAACACTTGATACGCACGGCGCGGTCCTCCTCACATGATATAAACGTGTTGTGCTCGGCGTCGTGCGTAATACCCTGTAGGTCTAATGTTTCGAGTATGTATCTAGCAATCAAATTTTTATATATATATATATATATATATATATATATATATATATATATATATATATATATATATATATATATATATATATATATATATATATATATATATATATATATATATATATATATATATATATATATATATATATATATATATATATATATATATATATATATATATATATATATATATATATATATATCTTCGTACTGAACCATGATTGAACTGATTAACAAGCAGGTCGCCGACTGGCAGCCTCTCGTCCGACCAACTACGTCGGACAAAGAAACTGAATTTGACTTTCAAATGATTGAAATGAGCTATTACTTATTGTTCGGAAAGCAAAAATTATAGGCAAATGTGACAAACATGGATACTGACGCCATCGCGACGGAGCGCTATCTCATTAGCTTATTTTTTACGAATTCGCTGATTCTTAAAGTATAACGTAGACAGAAATTCTAACAACCCTCTCATTCCGATGTCCTCATTTTTAAAGATTTTGCTTATGATTATGATTATTATAAACGAAATCATTATTTCAATCATCTCATTTTTTAAGAACTTGCTAACACTTAAATTATAGGGGTAGGCAGAAATTCTGACAACCCTACAGTATAATTTCCTCATTTTTACGATTTTTCTGACACTTAAATTATAGGGAATGCAGAAATCCTGATAACCCTATAATTTCAATGGCCTCATTTTAAAATATTTTCTGACTCTTAAAGTATAGGGTATGCTGAAATTCTAACGAGTCACGTACGATCCTATCATTTCAATCCTTGAAGGACTGTTCGCATGAAATGGTTATTTCTACAGACAATTTTGTTTTACTTCAAGCGATTGCTAATTTGTGGAGAGAAAACTGAAATTTTGCGATAACTGATTTGGATAAAACCCGTTTTTTTCGCAAGATATTAAAAAAAACTAAAATTGACTTTCCATTTCGCAAATTTAAAACAGTTAACACAAATATGAAAAATATATTAAAAAATTTCCAGTTACTTCGGTAAATATTTAATTCTAGTGAAATATAGGATTTTGTGTAAATACAATTTTGACAAGAATTGGCATAAAATGAAGGTTTTCGTAATATTTGCAACTTTCTTCGGAATTCGCATTTTTTGCAAATTTTGTTGACTCGAGTTATAAACATATTCCGAAATTCGGAATAGCCTTTCTTAGTAATTCGCAATTTTTAGCAATTTCTGCTGAACTCGAGTGAAGAACATATTCCGAAATTCGGAATAGCCTTTCTTCGTAATTCGCAATTTTTACCACTTTTTGCTGGTTCGAGTTGAAAACGTATTCCGAAATTCGGAATAGCCTTTCTTAGTAATTCGCATTTTTTAGCAATTTCTGCTAACTCGAGTGAAGAACATGAATATTCCGAAATTCAGAATAGCCTTTCTTCGTAATTCGCGATTTTTAGCAATTTTTAGCAATTTTTAGCAATTTTAGCGGACTCGAGTTGTAGACGATTCTAAAATTCGGAAAAGCCTTTATTCTCAATTTTTAGCAATTTCTGCTGACTCGAGTGAAGAACTTATGGCCGAAATTCGGAATAGCCAGCTTTCTTAGTAATTCGCAATGTTTAGCATTGTTTTGCTGATACTAGTTGAAAATGTATTCCGAAATTCGGAATAGCCTTTCTTCGTCGTTCGCAATTTTTTGCAATTTCTGTTGACTCAAGTTACTATACGTATTCCGAAATTCAGAATAGCCTTTCGTCGTTATTCGCAATATCTAGCAATTTATTTTCACTCAAATGGATAGGATTTTAAATAAGGATAAAGTGCTGTCTTTTCTCGTAAATAAGAAGACAATAACAATTATTCGCAAAATTAAATAATTTAACATAATACGTATGCTGCATACCATCGATTCTAGGCAAATGCAGTATATTATTCGAATCACAAAATGTAACTCGCAAAACTCTACAATTTATAACATATTTTCGCAACAAAATTCTGAATAATTTTTATTTTATCAAGATTCACAGTTCTGTGCGAACTAATATTTAACAAATAATCGGCAAAATTCGTCTTTTTATTGAAAAAATGCGTCAAACTTTTGGAATGTGTAATTGTTTAAATAAATACATAATTTTTGCCGAAAAATATTGCAAAAATTCCGCAAAAATCACTAATTTATTGAAAAATTTCCAAAAAAAATACTTTGGAAAAACCCGTTTTAGTTTGGAACGCGTTACCGTTTTCAATTGTGAAAACTGATTTGGAATTAGCGAGTCTAAATAAATAACACACGTACCTATATTACGCAAACGTGTATACCCTTCGTAAAAACCTCTTTATCATGTAGTTCGTCAAATCACTGCACTCGACAATGGTCGCCCTTCGCCCCAAATCCAAATATTGTCCGATTCAAACGGATCACCCAAAAATTAGTCCTGCCATGCTCCGCTCAAATGTGAAGTTCGCGTGTGAAGGTCTTGTATAGACTTATGTTTCCAAACAGGCTGACTGTCTGGCTTCGTATACTGTGTACTAGCGCTCTTATTTACCGCAATATATAATAATAATAATATAATAATAATAATTGATGCCGCAGCGAGGGAGCCTGAAGCGAGCGAGCAAGGCAACAGACTTAATTTGTGTGGTGGGCAGTTTTTCAAATTTTGCCAAGCGCACTGCATTGTGGTTGTGCGCAGTACGAGTAACGTTCTGCGCACAACCACAATGCAATGGGACGATGGGATGAATGCATGATTTTTCTTTCACTGTGCGTGTTGGTATATTCGGCTGTGGTTTGCTAGGGTTTAGTGAGGTGAGTTTATTTAATGAATGCTATCGTCCTTCTGTAAGCGAGAGCGTTTTGTAAGGTGAGCTTATTTAATAAATGCTTCTGTATTATATGTTCTATATAATAAACAGAAAAATACACGAATGATGCTTGAAAATATGAAATTTATTTCTCGTGTTGACCAGGATATCTCGATCACTAGTCGCTCATGCGCTCACTCGTTCGATATCGTGATCAACACTGCACTCGAAATAAATTTCATATTTCGGAACATCCATGTATTACTCTCTATTTACTTAATATGAAATGTTATTAGGTGATCTGTTTTGACATGAGAAAGAGCATCATTCAAATTTGAATTTCAAAATTTGGTACGAGTTATGAAGCTTCATTTATAGAAAATCCGTTACAGATTACAACTCTAATATCAATATCATTAATTACATACTCTAATATTGAGATGTGCACATATAATGACCGTGACACTAAGGGGTCCGAATTGGTGCATGAGTTGTCGGATATATTCAGTACATTTTTTACATAAAAGGATTTTTAGGAAGGGTATATGCACGTTTGCGCAATATAATAGGTAGGTGTGTTATGTATTTAGACTCGCTAATTCCAAATCTGTTTTCACAATTGTAAACGGTTTAATAATAATCGAGATAACGTTCAAAATAATATACGACGAAGCGGCTAGCTGATTGCCAAATAATTTCTAAGTATATAAACCGTTTATGCTTGAAGAAGAATTGAGTATATGTTGGAATATCCTTAAAACAAGCAGGATTTTAATCAATTGAAATGCAAAATATTACTTGTAGTATGCGCAATTTTACTTATATATCTCACTTGTTCATCCTGCATATACTAGTGAAATATCGGACATTTTTTTCTTCGCGGACTTGAATACAATTGGTCCGATATTTCACTACTACAGTACGGTACATATGAAGTTCAACGTATAAATCGAGCCTGCAGATTAGGTAGTTTTAATGTTAATCTTACATGCCAAATCTGCATTGTTTTTCAAAACCTCGCATTTGGAACCATGACTGAAAAATACAACGAGTTTACAAATAAAATAAAATAAAATAGTCGATATGTTGAGAAGTATCTTCGTTGATCAATATCTTGTTATTCCTTTGTTTTCAGTCTCTACTATACTTCCGAGAGTTTTCCAGATCTCGTTTTCGGCAAAAACAATGAACTTATGACAATTGACAAAACAATTGAAGACTGTCATGGATATATATATATATATATATATATCAAGCACTCGATTGTCGAGTGTTTTTTCCTCTATCCAAATATACTGGCAAGATTAGCATTGCTGATTATTAAGACCATGGAATATGCTTGTCTTACTTCAGTCTGTAATCAGCGGCGTATATAGAGATTTCTTCATGGGAAGTGCTGATGTATGGTATTTACGCACGCGTTAATTTGTTTTCAAAATGCGTAAAAACCATACAAGAGTACTTCCCATGTATACAAATTTGTTTATTATATAGATACTGATATTTTTCTATCCACATTCTAAAAGGTTTTATTTATTTTCTAAAAGATTTTATTTATTGGGCGAAACGTGTTCTGCACGTGTGACAAGATCGTTTCGCGTTCGCGATTGGCTAGCATCTTGAAATGGGTTTATACATGAATAAAACCGTGCGTAAATATCAGTATCTATATAATAAATCAGATTTCTTCACCTGAACGCGAATTTTTGTATAACACACCTATTTATAACCCACTTTTCTTCTATAATTCTAAAGCTTGTTTATGACATCATATATAACATTATTATAAACATGGCATAGCATAGTAAGATTTGTGAAGGTCTTATATAGACCTATACGTTTTCAAACAGGCTGACTGTCTGGTTTTATAGCGCTTTTATTTATATACATAATATATAACTAGAAATACATATACGCAATAACCCCTTCTCCCGCATTTTCTATTCCCCAGGGTCCAGACCGCGCACGCCGTGCATTTGTCGTCTCAGGATAACAAATCGCAAAAGTCATTGCGTCGTACGTAGATTTTGAACGTTATCTCGGCCAATATTTACTTGGAATTACCAAGTCTAAATACGTAACATACGTTTCTATTAGTACGAGAACGTGCATACCCTTCGTAATAACGATTTATGTACTTAGAAATTAATAAATTATTCGGCAATTGAACATTATCTCGATCAATATTTAATCGTTTTCAGTTGTGAAAACTGATTTGGAATTAGCGAGTCTAAATAAATAACACACGCACCTATATTACGCAAACGTGTATACCCTTCGTAAAAACCTCTTTATCATGTAGTTCGTCAAATCACTGCACTCGACAATGGTCGCCCTTCGCCCCAAATCCAAATATTGTCCGATTCAAACGGATCACCCAAAAATTAGTCCTGCCATGCTCCGCTCAAATGTGAAGTTCGCGTGTGAAGGTCTTGTATAGACTTATGTTTCCAAACAGGCTGACTGTCTGGCTTCGTATACTGTGTACTAGCGCTCTTATTTACCGCAATATATAATAATAATAATATAATAATAATAATTGATGCCGCAGCGAGGGAGCCTGAAGCGAGCGAGCAAGGCAACAGACTTAAGTTGTGTGGTGGGCAGTTTTTCAAATTTTGCCAAGCGCACTGCATTGTGGTTGTGCGCAGTACGAGTAACGTTCTGCGCACAACCACAATGCAATGGGACGATGGGATGAATGCATGATTTTTCTTTCACTGTGCGTGTTGGTATATTCGACTGTGGTTTGCTAGGGTTTAGTGAGGTGAGTTTATTTAATGAATGCTATCGTCCTTCTGTAACCGAGAGCGTTTTGTGAGGTGAGCTTATTTAATAAATGCTTCTGTAAGTGGGAATTGTTGTCAATTATAATTTTGTCTTCTTTCAGGGAAATGTTTGGAACGTCATATTCATGCAGTAAATATGTGTTTCTAATAGGGCAAAAACTCGTAAATTATCTTGATGTAAATTTTCTAATTTATCAACTTATTTTGACTGGCAAACGAAGTTGTAGATTGATATTAACTGAATTGATATAAACGTGAAACCGTTTATTTTATAGTTCGTTGTTAAATGTTTAGATATCCCAATTGTCATTCCCGCTTTTCGTATTGTATATATTTTAGTTAGCCATAAATATCTATTCCATATATCCTCGGTGTTTGATCCAATAATTGTTGCTGGTCAACCGTTAGAAAATGTTTCATCAATAAAAGTTCTGGGTTTAACCATTAGAGATGATCTAAACTAATGGCTTGATCATGTTGATAACATTACTACCAAAGCAGCCAAGCGTTTATATCTTCTTCGCCAGTTATAGCGTTCAGGCATTGATCCTAAAGATCTAGTGAGTTTCTACTGTTGCTGTATCCGCTCGATACTAGAATATGCATGTCAGGTGTTTCATAGTGGTCTACCTCAATATTTATCAAATGAGATACAGTAGTTCGAATAAACAATGCCGGATTTCCAACGATAAATGTCACTTGTTCGAAGGATCCGAGGATACAAGACGCTTTGTCACGATAAAGTATATGAATGAATAAAAAGAGACGACAGCGAACTTCGAACAGGAAAATGTTGTTTTTTGCACTGAAGAAGCCGCTAAAAGGCGAAACGTCTGTAATAAAATATTTTCCTGTCGTCTCTCTTTTTATTCATATATTATATATATATATTTATATTTATATATATATATATACATACGAAATCAGTATTTAGTCACTAAATTCTTGGCAGTTTACCACCTTTTCACTTTGCTATATATTCAAAACACTGTCCACACAGCACTCTAATTACACGCAACAGTTAAAAATCTTTATTTACGTTTCGGGGCAAGCCCCTTCTTCAGAATCAAATAAAATGAACAAGCCAGAGTTCTTATATAGCCTATCCAAGAATATTTACATATATGATAATTTAGATGAAGTCGCGCGTAAGCTCAATCCTTTGGGAATAAAAGTATCTAATTTGAATGTCCAGAATGCTTCTAGATCTGTGGGATTTAAAGTGATTTAAAGATTTAAATTTAATTTAGCGATTTAAAGATTTAAATATTCACGCAGAAGGCTTAAAGGCACTCGAAAAAGCTCCATGACGAGAGAAGTGATTGTAATATAACCACGTCAGAGCTAGTTGATTCCGCTAGGATAGTTTTAGAAAATATTTTTTTTGAGTTTGATGGGAAAATATTTCATCAAGAACTATAGGAACAACCATGGGCACAAAATTGGCACCGGCTTATATTTTTATGGCGGATTTCAAAAAAATGTTTAATATTCAGTTTCTTCTTCATGAACCTTGGTTCTGGAAGCGATTTTTAGATGATATTTTTATAATTTGGACACACGGTACAGCTCTTTTAGAAGATTGTTTGAATTCTTTTCACGATACCATTAAATTTACTTGGAGTGTCTCTGATTCTTCATTGGCATTGTTGGATGTCTGCATGGTCTCCCTATCATTAGGCTCTATTTCTACGGATATGTATTGTAAGCCTACGGATACTCACCAGTATTTATAGATAGGAGATCTTGCCATCCAAATTATGTCAAGCGAGCCATTCCCTATAGCCGGGCTCTACGTATTAGGCGTATTAATTTGTACCAACTCGGATGTTTTTAAAACTAGATCGAGAGAGATGAAATCCTGGTTTAAAAAGAAGGATTATAAAAATGAGTATTCATGCAGAGCTGAGCACATTTCTTGCTCGGATGCACTCAAACGTAAGGAGGTTAATATTTCTGATCGTTGCCGTAATAAACCGTTAATTTTGGATTTTCATCCCTCTCTCTCTCTCTAGGGTTTCGCGAATTGTTAATGATCTATATCCTATATTGTCTAATAGTGCTTTCACTAAAGAAGTGTTTTCTTCTGCGCCGTTTGTCTCGTGACGCAAGAATCTTAAGGACCATTATATATATATATATATATATGTCCCACACCAAAGGAAATAGATATTTGCAAATTAAGTAAGGATATAATGGACTTTGCTCGAAGAATGAAATGTAAGGGTCTCTGGAAATGTTTTGGGTCTCTGAAATGGCATTTCCTGCAATTTTAGAGCACTTTTAAGCAAAATCTAAAGATCTTGAATCACGTTTTTGTATAGCATGTCCCATAATTTTTAAGAAACATTTTGTCCAAATGAAAAGTTTTATTAAGTATTAAATGCATGCATTTGAAAAACTAATAAAATAACACGATAATTGCCCATTTTTCTCTATGTCAGAGCTCATCAGCATGCCTTCAAAACATGATGTGTTTGATGAGTCCAACATGGATTGCTTGGCACATACTGCGCCTGGCCTAATTGAAAAGTATACCCCTTCAGGGGGGTTTAAAATCAGAGTTTTCTATCTCCTATGTGGGCTGACTACCATGGCTGAAGAGTCCCACCTACCCAAAGTTGTCTGGTTTTACCTGCCTGTCACTTGGTTAGAAGAGGCTGTAAATGCCGCAGACCATTTGGGATATTTCATGGATGTGAAGTAGCTCAGTTCTTCACACCATCCCAGCCATTCTAACACTTTCTGGACCCCTCCACATGGGACCCTCACATTATCCTACTTTAATCTACTCTAAATTAACCAGCTAAACTAACCTGTACATATCCAATAAACTAAATGTAGCAACCATCAACTGTTTGGAAACTTTACAAATATCTGCTAGTGCTGAGCAAAATACATTATAGATTTATATAAGTAATAACATATTATGAGCATCATACAATAGACTCAATGCACTCTTACAACAATATATTCTTAATGTTACTTATAACACGTATAGTTATTTTACATTACTGTACTCATATAATCTTGATTTTGATTGGCTAAAAACCTACAGACAATTCCTGATGTCCTGCAAAATATCAAAAATTGTTTGTACTGTAGGTGAAGTAATTGTCTTTGCGTGGCTTACTTCCTAAACTCCCTAAAGGCTTCTACATTTAATTATAATTGTATAATAAAACAATTATTGGATTTGGCTTACACACGATATCAAGAATTATCCAGACCTCTGTCAATGTTATCCGCCTCAGCCTTTGGCTTCGGCAGATACATTGAACTTGGTCTGGATAATTCTTGACGTCATGCTAAGCCTCATCCAACATTTGTTTATTACTACTACATATATTATACTAGTTTATTATTGTCAAAACTACAGTATTACATATATTATATTACCAATAAAACCATGATAAACAGATTGTGCACAGGTAATTTTTGTTCTTATGCAGCACAGTATAAATATAGACTAACAGTATTATGAAATACTATAAATCAAGGGAAATAGTTGTAGATAAGATAGAGTAAGAATTATTTTTATAAAGATAAACAGTGGACTAAGTGGAGCATATAATCCATTCTTCTGTCGACAGAAGAATATTTATAAATAACCTGTGGAACACCAGGCTCAATTTCCTGATGAATAAATGAATAAATTAACAAGTTAAACGCTTAATACGCACGCAGTTTATGTTAACAAATCAATATTTCTGGTTTGCAATAAATACACAACCTAACCTATTACTAAACATAAACACAGAAAACAGAGACAATCTGCGAGATGAAATATATATTTGTCAACTAAAATGATACACAATTAATACCCAGCACTGGTAAGATTTGTCGGTTTATATTAAAATATTGTAGGTTTGGAACTTAAGAGCATTAATCAGCAAACTAAGCTTACCTTGGGGGCTTGGGTTCTTGTCAATTTAATGCTTTAATGCTTTAATGAAATACTCCTAAATCAGTATTGCACTATACTAGGAGACTTATACAGTATAACTAAATATATATATAGCTATATATGGATATATAATTATATATTAACATGGTATATTTTACACGAGGAAAAGAAACAACAGTTACATGATATATTTTACACGAGGAAAAGAAGAAGGAAAGATGGAAAACGCCCCGCAAAAAACAACAACAAAAAAAAACCCCAAAAAACAACAAAAAACAACAAAAATAAAATAAAATTTGATGACTGAGTGACTTAATAATTTGAAGGACGACTAAGTGACTTAATTGCAGGAATAGCAAGTGTTTTGAAACTTGGAATGCTAAGTACAATGGAGAGATTGTTGAATGGAATGTGATTCCATGTTACTATTGTTCGTGGATAAAATGAATACTTGTATACATTGACACTGCATTGGATCTGTCGAAAAGGAAAGGTGTTTGGCAATCTTGAACTCTATTTAAAGGACACACCTCGTCAGGGAAACTGATACCTACAAGACCTTGATTGATCTTGTAGAACATGGTGGCTTGATGCAGTAACCTACGTTGTTCGAGTGTGTCCCAGCCCAGGTGGTCTATCATAGGAGAGACATGGCTAGTTCTAGAATAGTCGTTTTGAGTGCGGAACCTAGCAGCTCTGCGTTGAATAATCTCGATCTTGTTGATATTTCGTTTGGTGTAAGGGTTCCACACAGAGCAGGCATATTCTAGTTGGGGACGAACAATTAGACTAGAATAAGCTCTTGACTTAACTTTCATGCTACAGTCGCCTAGGATTCGTCCAAGTAGGCCAAGAGTACTATTTGCCTTATTACATATGTTGTCACAATGCTGATTCCAGCTTAGTTTATGGTTTATAGTAATACCTAAGTATTTCGTCGAAGCAACACTACAGAATGTACAGATGGTGTGTTTATTCATTACATAACTATAAGAAAGAGTGGTCTGTTTATTTGTAATTCCTAAATGATAGCATTCCTTCACTTTTCGCGTAAAGACGGACATTACTCTCGATCGTACGCAGGCTATCTCGATCGGCGCTAAAATTCCTATACAGGCTCTTCCCAAATAAAAATGCTCTTTAGCAGAATGCAATGAAGTGTTGGACGATGAAGTAATGACGATTTCTCGCAATACTTCTCGCCATTGAATAAGGCAGCAAATCCGCAATGAGGCAGAAAATGAGGCAAACCAGGCAAATGAGCTCGGAGCAACTTCGTAGCTTCGGCAAGTAAAGCAAATCAGACTTCGTAGCTTCGGCAAGTAAGGCAAAATGGCGCAGAGATAAGGCAAACCAATCAGCGCTCAATACAGATAAGGCAAAATTCACTCACAAAATTTCCGAATTGTCGAAGGATCCCAAAGCTGCAGGCGTTTTGGAGTTTGGGGCCGACAAACCTCGTCTCAAAAAAGAGCCTGGGGACGAGGTTGGAGACGAAAATACCCGAGGAACTGCAAGAAATTATAGAAATTGATTTCGTTAATCGTTGTTGTGAATAAATGCTAAACTCATTTTCTGAATTATATTATTATTTACGCCTTTCTCTTCCTTACATCGCTTAACATTATCGTCATTTGAGTTTATCACCTTAGGCGGTCTATCTTGAGCGCTAACTCGGTATACGTTATAAATTTGGTGGTAGCTGTGGGATTTCCTCATAGAGAATAGGTTAAGTTTAAAGGGAAACGTTAATAACGGTTGTAACTGGTAATAGAAAATTGTGAACATTGAAATTGAGAACTTCTAGACAAATAATAAACAACCTTATCTTTGGGTCACAGTATAAAATATTCTTGACGAATGTTACCGTGGCCTTTACTAATTTAAAAAAAAGTAGAGTGCTCATGCGTAAGTAGTGATATATAGCAAAATGAAAAGGTGGTGAACTGCCGAGATTTTTAGTAACGAAATACTGACGTTTCGAGCGAAGCCCTTCATCAGCTAAGTATAAGTACTGAATGATGTCTGAGATTGTATACCGTGCTGAGATTGTCCTTCAACATGAGCACCGAACCATTCAATGAATATCTACCGTGATAAGATTGCTTATTTGCATACATGTGCTTTTGAAGAAGAAATGTCGGTGGCCACTTATGATTCAGGAAAGCTTTCTCGGATAATCTTTTTCATACACAAACATGGCGGAACGTGTAGGAGTGGCCAATAAATCCCTTCTTGAAACAGAGACTTTGTGGACTTATTAAACATGGTCGTGCGTATTTAAAACATTATGTTAGATTGCGGAATACACGCGTCCACTTTCACGACTTGTTAATCATCTTTGAGCCGATTGAGAAATTGCCTAAAATTCGTCTAATAGAGTTGCTTCACTTTATTTATGTATTTTGAAATGTCGTCTGTGGAAATACGTAAGTGCTCTTACTTACAGTAAGTATCTTTAATAAATATCTTTAATAAAATCTTTGCCAACCAATATACACAATAAACAATTGCATTAAAAATTACAAACAAAAAAAATACAAAAAAAAAAAACCCAAAAAAACTGGCTTGCTGGATAGTGGTAGGGGGAAACTTAATTCCCATTTTTGAGCCACTCTCCTTACAGTAATAAATAAAATAATATATAAAATAAAATAAAAATCTAATTCAGTGGTTTTTAGATAAATAGTTCCAAAGAGATGTTTTGAAGGAAGCCAAACTAGGTGATGTTATAACCTCGTTAGGTAACGAATTACACTGATTAATGTATCTATTAAAAAATGAGTACTTGAAGTAATTGGTGCGTACGGCCTTAGGCCTCAGTTTAAACTCATGGTTGTTGCGTGTACGCGACCGGCCAACTAAATCAAAAAACTTAGTGCAATCAACCTCACTGTAACCAAATATGATCTTGCACATCTGAAGACTTAGATAGTCTCGCCTTAACTCAAGTATTGACCACTTAATTTCATCAAGTCTCTCTGTGTAGGACTTGTCAGGTATAGCTCTTCGCTGCACTGACTCGATTGCTTTGATGTGTTTGGCAAGATGAGGAGACCAGACCGGGCAGGCATACTCAAGAATTGGTCTCACAAGAGTCTTGAATGCGGTGGTAATAGCCACAGGATTCTTTGAGCCAAAGGTCCTTCGCACCAGACCTAGTACTTTATTTGCCTTAGCGCAGATGTTATTTATATGGCAGTCCCCCGACAAAGATATAAGTATATTTTACATACTCAAGTTCTCTTATTTCTCTTTTTCATATTATATCTTTTTCATATTATATCTTTTTCATATTATATCTTTCACTAGCAGTGATATTTGAAAATGATTTTACCAGATACAGATACGTATTACTACTGATTAGTGAAAATTGACTTTAAGACTTTCGCAGCGTAAAAAATATTAAGTTAGAATTCTGCCACGAAAGCGTAATGATGGCCCCATATACGATAAGCAACGTGTACAAAAATTATTGAATCATGTAGCAGACTTTCGTCGGCTTTATTAAAATCAGGGCCCGCATGCATGTACGCCAGCAGAGGTAGTAGAAATAAAACGAATAATAACGCGTTATCCTGACAGTTTCTTTTCTAAAAACAGAAAGACCAGGCCATTAATTTTGGCGTGTTAGTCGCTGTACGGTATTGCCATACGACCATTATAGTGGCTAGTTGGTGGGGCCACCAACCGAGAGCGGCCGTATCACCGAGAATGTTTTTAAGCGTACCGAGAAGTGGTCATGTCCCATGCCTTCGTGAGGTCATTCCTGCTTGCACACAGTTCCAGAGGCTTATTGTACCGCAGGGTTCTATATTGTATTGTCACTTTAACGACTATAATCGTTTACAATGAAGTAAAACATGATAATGTTACAACAGTTTATTGTCAAACTTTAACAGCTATCTACCGTCCATGCTCATGTTTATTGAAAGTGGATATACTTTTATACAAGATGCTTTGTCACGATAAAGCATATGAATGAATAAAAAGAGAGACGACAGCGAACTTTGAGCAGGAAAATGTTTTATTACAAACATTTTCCTGCTCGAAGTTCGCTGTCGTCTCTCTTTTTATTCGTTCATATATATATATATATATATATATATATATATAATGTATATATATATATATATATATATATAGGTGCAGCTTGGAACAATCTGGATGAATTTATCATTGACTAATAGTATATATACTTATAAGTTGGCATGACAGGTTAATTTGAACTGGAGGAGTTTAGAATGGAATCTTATCTTGAATCCTCTTGACTAATATTAAATGCCTGATTAAATATAGCTCACAAAGATGATGGCTAACAAAAAGTGGCTTACGAAAAGTGGCTAGTCACGTGTTTTGAATGTACGTGCTTTGAACCATGAAGTGATATTCAAGTCTTATGTTAGAACTTTATGTCCTGGTTTATTCCTGTATAGCCATATAGTAACCTTGATATTATGCAAATATGCTAGTAAACCGATATAGATAAGAGATATGTTTTAAGGAACGTTATTATACTGTATAGGTTCAACTTTGCCGTTCTTTATTATCTTTATAATTATGTACGTGAATTGTTTATAGACTATATATAGCTTAAATGATTCTTGTGGTGAAGAGGCAACAGCGTCAAGTGTGAAAAGGATATACTGTGAAACAAATTGACTTTAATTTAAAGTTACGTCTTTAATTTAAAGTTATGGATTCCTCTAAACTTATGTACATGGTAAACAACAAATATATAATCGATGTTGGTTTTAAACACTGACTCTTCTGTTTCCTTCTTCAAGAGATCGTTGTCAAAGAAGTTAGATAAGAGACAACAACGTCAAGAGTGAAAAGTATCATGTTAATAACTGCATAACAAAAGCATTCTGCAAATTCAAGGAACGTTTTCATAGGTTCATATTTTCGGTTCTTTCTTTACATAAGTACAATTTTGCTAGGATTAATGAAAATTCATAGTAATACAATACAATAACTTTATTCAAGTGTCAAAAAAATTATTTAGCCTAAGAAGGCTAATTGGGGACACTATATATCCTATCTAACTACTAATAAATTACAAATAAGTTAATATATCCTATCTATAACTGCCAATAAATTACAAAAGTAAGATAATATTGGCAATTGCATAATAAGATAATTTTACAATAAAAATAATATTTACAATGAACTTAAAACGATTATAGTCAGACATACATGGAACATTTATGTACTGCAAAGCTCACAGCAGTTAATGTTATTTTCTAAAAGGCTACTAATATCCAACTTACGAATAACATTTTTAAATACCTTAAGACTTGTAGAATTCCTAATATCACAACTTAACCTTGACCATAACATTGGTCCAAAATAACGTAGTGAGTGCAGTTTGCCATAATTGACTGTATTGAATCTAGGTATATATCGAAATCACCATTTCTTAATGAATAGCTAAGATTGTTTTAAGGGTAAATATTTCTGATACACTGTTAGGTACAAGTTGATTTTTTTCTTTATACAATGTAAATAGCAATATCCTGTAATCGTCTATTATATAATGATGACAAACCAGCACGCTCAAGGAGTGTTTCATAAGGATCTCTCTTAGTTCTATATACCGCTCTCAACGCTCGTTCTTGGAAACGTTCAACGCTTCTGTTCTCCGAAGCCTTGCAGAAATGCCAGATCACGTGACAGTATGTTAAATACGGGAGGTAGATGACTTAAAATATCTCGGTTTTAACGTGGACGGGTCCTTGTGTCACGATAATCAGAATAAATATGAAAGCTGCTCAATTCTCAATGGAACTGGATACACTAAAAAAACAAGCGAACTGATAAGTATTAAGGTGTTTCCATTAAGATATTTCCATTTCCATTGGCAACAAGATCAAGACTGGAAGTTATCACTATATAATGCCAACCAAATAAAATAATTATTTAAATGCCTGAATAATATGGACGGTAAGCCAGCATATTAATGAAAGTGGTCTATAGGTATTATAGTGTGGTTATGGAAATTAATCTGCTTATTAATTATTAACCATTGATTGCGTCCACCGCAGGCCCCGTATGAATACGCCCCAAAACTTAGATTTCTGCGTGATTTGAGTGGGTCCGTCAAAGAATATTTTTTGTATAGTATAGCGCAACCGCAAAAACAGAATCCAAGTCAGTTAGTTTATCAAGCGACGAGTTTGTTAGAAATGCCTTAGCTAACAAGCGAATTAAAGTGGTTGGAGCAGTTTACCAACAGCCTCCCACAACAACCAACACATCAAGGAACCTGCTGATAAAAGGAAGACGCCTACCTTTCCCATCTGCTTTAACCCCAACTGTAAGTAAATCTTATTGGCTATCTTCGCAGGTTATTTTTTATCAACTCACCAGAATATGGAAATTAGTCTACTTCATAATTATTAACGACGGATAGCTTCTGTATAACGCAATTGAGTGTCACTTGTAAATTTTGTATGCCGTTTTATCGTGGAGTTATTCCAGACTATTGTGTGAACCTCCAGCTGCAGATATTGTTCTGACTTTTAGAGGAGTGGTTGTATACATGCTTGAATATTGTAATACCAGCTGATAGCAAACCCAAGAAAACAAGGTAAGGTACAGTTATTGTTGAAATGATACTCTCAACGTCCTTCTTCAACAGCTTGTGTTTCAGTGGTCCCTCGTCCAATTACTCAGGGTCTTCAACTAGCGTACAACCCACCTAACAAATTTTAGTAAGGAAGGCATTAATGTATGGTGTAGATTGGCTTATTTCACCATCCTTGCAGATAGTCTAATTAGTTCAGCTTTTTTGAGTTAATATATTCAGTACTTACCTTTTTATATTTCCATCAGATTTACTGCTGCTATATACCTAGCGTCCTCCGCAGGCAACTCTGTGGCTTCTTTTATCCGAGTCTTATCGAGCTATAAGGCTGTACGAGCAATGTTTTCGGCGTTGGGATTGAAGGGAAGTATAGGGATCCAAAACAGCGTTGGAAGCTATTTGTCTCGGGAAAAAGAAGCAACAGAGTTGCCTGCGGAGGAGGCTACTATATATACCACTTCATGGTTTTAACACTCGCGATTTGGAGTTCTCAGCCAGAGCTGCAGTAGCAGGCTCATTTTCAATTTTGCGTTTTATCATTTTCACTATATTACAACACTTATTTTATCGCGGATTAATAATTTCGTAATAGTATGGATGCGTAAGTATAATCGCCAATTTTGCATTTTTAAATATACTTTACATGTACAATGTTCATTATTTCTTTAACAAGAACATTTAGATAGTCATCTGCAACTGTCTGAAGAAAGTGACAAGTCAACTGCCGATATTTTCTCTGTATATAGTTTAACAATATATATCGTTTGTTGTGTAGTTACGAGGACAAACGATATCAGAACCTTAGTTTTACTATATATGTACAGTAACCATTAATAATATGTTCCTGACTATCTTTCTCAGAAATGTGTTCAAACTATTTCAATACAGACGATACATGGACGATCGTCAAGCTCATATCCTCACAAAAGTGATTCTGTGTCCCGGACAGGATTCGAACCTGTAACCTTCTGATTACAGGTAACTGTATGCAATGAGCTACCGAGACTCATATGGAGAGCAAACGTTACAATGATGTACTGGTTCGATTGATATATGAATTGCCTATGCGGCAGTCACTATATATCAGTAATGCTTGGATGTGTTAATATGTACACTGCTGTAGTGAATTTGTGAGAGAATTGTTTGTCTACTCCAATATCTCCCACATTATTTCACTACAGCAGTAACTACAGTAATCGTGGCTCAATTTTCAAAATTTTTGTTCCTAGTCCTCAGTCCGAAGTATTCAAAAAAGATTTACCTACATGGGGTGTTCTCTGGAATACAGTAAAAATCCGAGTATAAGAACCTAGATTTTTCCAAGTAATAGCCTAAAAAGGTTCTTATTATATCAATGGTCTTTACTTCAAAATTAGGTTATTTAGGTTTCTTAAACATGTTCTTATTTTCTTAAGAAAAAAGCGTCTTGGTTTTCGTAAGTGTGGTCTATTGTTTATATAAATTATGCATACATTTTCTCCAAATGACTGCAATCTAAGCAAATACAAACCCTATATGCACTTTAAAGCGACACTGTATGTAATTATTTGTCTGGTTCTGGCACATTTTCATTACTTTGTAGAGTTTATTTTCTTTGATTTATAAATTTTTAGTTTGGACTCTATTTTATAAAATAAGAACCTGCTTTCAAATTTTAGCCTAAAACAGGTTCTTATGTAAAGGGGGTCTAAATTGAAAATCTTAGCCTAACAGGTTCTTAAAATCTAGGTTCTTATACGCGGGTTTTTACTGTAGCTTCCCTCATGGGCGTAGGAAGCAGGGGTCCGAGGGGTCGCTGCCCCCAATATTATATAAACGGGGGCAGGAATAGCTTTTGCCCCGCCCCCCCCCCAAAAAAAAAAAATTGAATTTTAAAGAAAAATTACAGAAACGCGAACTTTTACCGTTGGTATGGTGTCAGACGACTCTTTAGAAAAATACCCAAGTATACGTTTCCAGGACTATTGCCAATTCAGACTCTTACCGGCTAAGTTTGTTCAGATAATTACGGTCTTGTGTTTATAAAACAAAGAACGATAATCACAATATCTTTGTTTATTATATACATGACAAAATTACTGGATTCTGATTGGCAGAGACGAGTGCAATAAAATCGTTTATTGCACTCGAGTGCAATAAATGAAAAGAGAAAAGACACTGGGAACAAGTTTGACAATAAAATTCAAAATGGTGGCCTATTCTGCAATGGAAAATGTTCACTTTTGCAACGACTTGTGATACACTAGGTGTTAAAAATTCCATGTAAATATTTTGAAATGAGTACAAAGAACACCAAGAGTGAAAAGGTTTGTTGTCAACTAATGAGACAAGACGTTTTTAAAGACTTGGAAGAAGATGAAGCGTACGTGTCGTAATTTTGTCATGCATATAATAAATGAGTAATCATATGATTTTGCTCGTTCAATTAAGTATTTACACTACTCGTGATATTTGAAAATTGTGCCAAATTGCACTCGCCTAACGGCTCGTGCAATTTTGGCACAATTTTCAAATATCACTCGTGGTGTAAATCCTTAATTGCACTCGCTATCATACGATTACCTATACTAACCCGAGTGTTTTACTAAACTAAAGTACTAATATTTTTCTAGTCTACGCGGTTTTAGGCTTTCTTTAAGCTTTAGGCTTTCTTTCATTTCGTTCTAGTAGGCTTTCTTTTTTAACAAACCAGAAGGGTGGAAATTGCGAAATGATTGATACTAAAAGGTAGCTCGGTTGAAAACAAACCGAAATAATGTCAATTACTGGTACAACAAAAATGTTGCTTTGCCCGCCACTCCCCCCCCCCCCCCCCCCTCCAAAGTTTACCAAGCTTCCTACGCCCCTCGTGGCTTTCCTAAGAAAAAGGCGTCGTCTCCAGCTTAATTATCTGTGTTCAAATCTCATGAGAAGTTGATTAGTACTATCTAGTTTTTGTATATTGTTGCTATAAATATTAATGGGAAAAAACGTTCTATTAAATTGTTGACCAATTCGCAATGAAGAAACGCGTTAATTATCTTAATCGGCCACCTTGGGTAGACAAAGAAATCGTCTCGCTACTTAGGAAGGCTAATATCGTGATACAGATTATCAGTGGTCTAGATTTCGTCGCATGCGTGCTGAGATCAAGAAATTAGTTAAGTACAAGAAGAAGCTTTACATTAGTAATCTTGGTCTGTCCTTGAGAACCAATCCCAAACGTTTCTGGTCTTATTATACAGCCATAAATTAGCATAGCAGAATTCCTAATGTCGTATTGGTGATGTAACTGCTACTGATTCTCGATCTAAGGCCGATTCATGTAGTAGCCAACTATAGAGGTATTTCCCTGTTGGATTAGCCTGTGTACAGCCTGAATATACACCTGTAATACAGTCTGTGAAAACTCGCACGATAGCGTGTCGACCCCCCGCTGAGCTACTCAGATCTGAGTAGTAGATTATGAGTGGTTTAATACTCATATCATTCGTAATTGTTTATTTGATTGGATTATTTGATCTCACAAGACTTCCCAGAGAACCAATTGTAACTGGAATAAGTCAAGGGTTGTGAATCTACTACTCAGATCTGAGTAGCTCAGCAGGGTGTCGACAAGCTATCGTGCAAGTTTTCACAGTCTGTATTACAGGTGTATATTCAGGCTGTACACAGGCTATGTTGGATAAGCTGTCCAAAGTGTTGGAAGAGGGTGTTTTTGGTGAAACGTTTAGATTTATTTCGCACAATCTCACTAATTGGCAACACGGCTTTTTCCCTGCATGGACGTTCTAGTGTTATGCAACTTATCCAAGTTGTTCACTTACTCGCCCAAGCATTGGATAACAAACAACAAGTTGACCTTGACTTCTCTAAGGCCTTTGATCGTGTGCCCCATTCTAAACTTCTTTATAAGCTCAACGTTATGGGTATTCGGACCCATTGCTTTCTTGGTTCCGTATAGCTACTGTACCTTTCTCACGGAGGCGCCAAGGTGTTGTTCTTGATGTATTTTCTTCTGAATGGCTACCTGTGGTGTTCCTGAAGGTTCGGTCCTCGGACCGCTTCTGTTCCTTATATACATCAACGATATGGCTAATACAATCACTCAGGGATCGCAGTTACCCTTGTTCGCTGATGACTCGAAGTGTTTTCAAGTTATTTTCAGCAATACTGACCAAGATAAACTCCAAGAAGATCTTAATGCTCTGTACAATTGGTCTCCTGTGGCATGGAGTTTAATGTCGATAAGTGTAAGGTGCTAAGAGTTGTTAGAACTCGTACAATTTATGATCGTCAGTAGCCTACCATTTGGGTTCTAAACAGCTGTCTGTTGTTCAGAGCGAGAAAGATCTTGGAGTCATGGCTTACTATACCACTCTCAACTGGAACATCCATACTGATCATGTAGTAAGTTGTTAAGGCCCAAAGGATGCTTGGTCTATTGTATCGGACTTCGATAGACATTGATGATCACACCGTAAAGCGTTTATACTCTATTCCACGTGGGTGAGGTCAACACTTGAATATGCTAGTCCAGTATGGTCTCCATACAAGAAACGTAATATGACCAAAATTGAGCAGGTGCAGCGCCGCGCCTCTCGGCTTATTTTAGGTCATGAAGTAGATTACAAGACCAGGCTTGAACAACTTCTGCTTCTTCCTCTGTACATGGATAGATAGATAATTGTATTGAAGCCCCGTTACAGGGCTGTTCCGCAACAATATTTTAAAAATATAAAAACTAAAATCTAATCAGAATACAATAAATAGTAAAAAGAGTTAATAAAATTCAGAGTTAATCTATATATATGTTTAGATGTATTGCTCCACACAGTTGAACAATAATACAATTTACTAAACACAAAAGCATGCATTAATAAAAGAAGCGATTTCTTATCAAGCAAATGCTTAATGCGGTTGATTCTGGATAACTTAAACATACAGTTCGCTACGGTTTTTATAATATTTGCATTATAGTTAAGATGTGAGTCAATCATGACGCCCAAGTCCTTGGCCCTGCACCAGAACAGGCTCAATAACATCGCCCACAAATTGGACGGGAGGGAGTGCTGGAATATGACGGATTAGTTGCGGTACGCCTATGACCAAGAACTTTGTCTTCTCGGGGTTAATCTTGTCTTCCTTTTTAAAATGATTCACGGCTTAGTAGACATGCCACGTGGTTTCATTTCTTGGAGAAGTACGGGTCATTGTCTGTGTAATATTGATGACTTGGCTCTTATAGTACCTTATGCCCGTACAGATGTCTTTAAGTGTTCTTATTTCGTTCGTGCCACTAGGCTCTGTAACTCCCTCCCATACTCTATACATGCTATTAACACTGTCGTTTTTGAAGAGGCTACTTTGTCAGCATTATTTCAAACGTTTTGCTGTTGCTTTTAATCCATAGTTTTTCTGTTTCGTATAATTTCGTTATGTCTTATTCTTTATCTCATATTAATGTCATATGTTATTTGTATTTGTAAAGGGTGACCAATCCTGAGGGAATCTTCATGAATTCTGTTTTTGGTTTACCCTAATACATTCAATTTTTAGTTGTAATACTTTGTAATTGATAAGTATTATAAATTCTAATAAATAAATAAATAATAAGTTATGTATACGACTGAAAGGTAGCTAACATTTTATGAATTGACACCGTATCGAAGTAAAATTTTAATAATAATAAGAAACCCAAAGTTCTGTGAGGTAAAAGCCAAATTATTTAATTGGCAGTGGCGGCTATACGTGGGTGTGGGCCCCGGTGCGAGAAAAAAATTTGGGCCCCCTCACAAACCAGTGACGACATACTGTATGTATGGCGTCCGAAGATTCTCCGCCGGAAAATGTGTGGATTGAGGGTCTCTGAAGTGGCATTTCCTGCATTTTGAGAGCACTTTTCAGTAAAATCTAAAGATCATAAATCACTTTTTTTGTAGTGCATACATTTTTTTTAAGAAAATATAATTAATAATAGCACCATTAATAAAGAGTCAGTATGCCTGATGGGCTGATAGTGCCTTTGGGCTCCGGTGCGGCGCACCAATTGCACACCCGAGTGCCGCCACTGTTAATTGGCTGGTTCTATGTTTGACATCCAGTCCACTTGGCAGTCACCAGTATAATCACACTTGGTGACTTTTAAAGTATTCTATTATGTACTCAAGAACAACATGAACAGAGTCCTGACTGCAATCTATTGTGACAAGTCGGGATCTCAATTATACACCCACTTTGCACTTTGTGCTGCTTTTCCAACATGTCCAAGAGGTAAAAAAGTAGAGTTCTGCGTAGACAGTGTTTTGGATATATAGTAGCGTGAAAAGGTGGTAAACTGCCAAGATTTTTAATGACGAAGAGGCAGTTGGTTTTACCACATTAGCAATGTTGCAAAGGTTTTTGCTGTACAACCTGTGTTTAGTTGTCAATACTCAGAAAATCTATAAGCTCCAGACAGGTCTCGAACCTGCAATCTTCTGAATGCAAGAAAGACACTCTAACCACCGAGCCACAATAGATTATAGTAGTAATATATATATATATATATACATGTGAGGAAGGGATTGGAACTGAGCTCTAAGCCAATCAGAATCAAGAAAGATTTGAATTGACCAATCAGAGCACAGTTCCAATCCCAGTTTCCAGGGGGGTTGAAGCTTTTTAAGGTGTGGTCACCCTGTATAGAACGACCAGCCATCAAATCAGGGGGATATGCACCTGGTCGTATACAAGAGGTTTTTTGTATTAAAATTATTCAAAATAAGGTGGTCGCGGTCAAGAGTATATATATCACTTGGGTCGTGTTGTTGTACGACCAGTTTTTTGATAATCCTGAGTTGAACGACCAGAGAGTTTGAATGTCAATCAAGGTGAATAGCTGTTAAGCAATTGTGATATATATACTGATACACGCACACCTTGTTTTGAAATAAAAGAAATACAAAAAATTCTATTATACATAACCATCATACCTCACCCGATGTGATTTATACTTACGTTACCATCCAAAAATGCCATATTTTTAATTGAAGACTTGTAATGTTTTTTTGGAATAAAAATAAACAGTTTTTGGAAAAACTGTTTTATTTTTATTTGAATGTTTATAAACATACATTTTGAATTAATCATAGAAATTTCCATCGTGGAGCTCTTACCTCGACGCCATCTTATGGCCGAATGACTGATATTCCCTAGTTACTGTATTTTTAAAACTGATATTTCCTCATAATATTTTAAGATGATATATCTCATAAAAATTATTTGGATGTTTTTTCTTCTAAAAAGTTTGAGTCCCCGAATGACTGATATTCCCTAGTTACTGTATTTTTAAAAATGATATTTCCTCATGATAATATTTTAAGATGATATATCTCATAAAAATTATTTGGATGTTTTTTCTTCTAAAAAGTTTGAGAGATAGTTGAAAAAAACCTCAAAATAATTTTAGATGAATTATCCCATAAAAATATTAGAGGTGTAAAAGTGTTTAAATAAATTTGGAGAAAAACCTCAAATAAATTTTAAGAGAATTGTAGAGAATATAAGCAGAAGTTATTTCATATTTTATCAGTTGTGTTGTGTTTTGCTCGCTTGTAAGTTGTGCTTCGGTACAAGACTCTGACATCTTCCGATGTTCTGTTTTTTATTAAACTGCATCGGTGCGCGTTCAACCCGTAGTCGAATTTGCGATTCGAATGAGATTGACTCAGGTCCATAGCGACAGTACTGGTCATCCCTTGTTCAATGAATTGCTTATTTTACGCAAGGGTTGTTCGTTAGCATATGATGATAGAGTTAGCTATAGTAAAAACACACACACGATGTAAAAAGTAGGATGAATTATTAAAACACAATTTTACAAAACGAAAGTTACACATACAAGTTTGTTATACATTTAAGGGGTTGACGTGTTGGATATAAAACCCCTACAAAATTAAAAATAAAAACAGGTTTAAGGTTTCTGTTTTACCATCGTCTGGGTTTTTTCGTAGAACATGTAGGCCTCACCCCGCGAATCCACGTAACCCCACACGCGGGGGTCATTGTCGTCGTCTTCCGGCGGCTCGTAACTGTCGAACGAGTACTCCGACGGGACGCGGAAGGCCCACTCGCTCTCACCATCTTGGATGAGCAGTACACCCGGTACTGTCTCCTCTACGTCTTCGGTTGGGGGTGGAGGGATAGTTTCTTTCTAAGAGAGAAATATAAAAACATAATAAATACATGTCGATTGTATACAGACAGTAAAAACATTTTAGCGCTATCTTACATTTTCTTCTTTCTTTTCCTGGGGTTCTGTGCTGGATTCCGTGTTCTTATTATTTTGTTCGGTCATCTTTTGCGTGTTTTGTCTTTTTACCTGTTATCTCCAGCTTGAAATCGTTTTGGTTTGAGATGTGCCTTCGTGTTTATTTTATAATGACGCTCTACGGTCTATTACAATGGTTTGCGGCTTTAACCAATCAGAGTTTCTATAATCAAACCTCCCCCGTAGTTATCCAATCAGAGCTCGTTCATTAAAGCCTTCATGTCAAAACAATTGAATTATTATGGGTAGGAAACAATACGTGTTGTTAAACGCTTAGGGATGCGTATATATAATAAGCGTCGTGTTCTATTCCCTCCCTTTATGTCAAAACAGTTTGATTAATAATAGGGTATTGGGATACAGCCGTTTTGTTTGTGTACTTTGGAATAAGCGTTTCGTTCTATTCCCTCCCTTTATGTCAAAACAGTTTGATTAATAATAGGGTATTGGGATACAGCCGTTTTGTTTGTGTACTTTGGAATAAGCGTTTTGTTCTATTTCCTCCCTTTATGTCAAAACAGTTTGATTAATAATAGGGTATTGGGATACAGCCGTTTTGTTTGTGTACTTTGGTAGCTACGATTCTTTAATGAGTTCTAACCTTAATTACTTGTAGGGATTAGTGGCCATTTTGAAGGGATTAGTCCTTGTGAAATATATATTTCCGTAGGGGTATGTGTTTATATACGTCTATTTTCTAGATATTTAAGCATTTTTACATTTATTTAAGCATTTTTACATTTATTTAAACATATTTTTATGCTTTTTGATACTTTATTTTACACTTTTCACACAATTTAGTATATATCCGTTAAACTATTTTACGCGATATATAAGTATTGGGGAGAGAGTTCATTAATTCACACATGTCAAAATAGATGATAAATGGTTTTTAATGTTTAACGTACAAATTCTGGATGGGTACAATTCATTGTATACGTGTTTGAAAAGTAAATGTGCTTGCCAACGAGATCTTTTTGGTTTTCGTTTCGATGAATCACAGCAACAATAATTCCAGATTCAACACCCATTCGGGTATTAAGATGCGAGGTGAGGTTAAAATCTTTTAATATTATCCCGCACCGGTCGTCTAGCCAAACTTTATCTTCTTTCATGAAGTCAACCACATAAAAATCAGAGTCCTTGCATAGTGTATATAGAAATTCAGAAGTGTATAACCTCACGTTATCAATTTTAATTTCGTTTATATCTATACTTGTTGACATGATGAGTTTTGTCTAATAATTAAATGTTTTTGGGTAGAGAGATGTCTATATATACACAAAGGATTAATCTTTTACAATGAATATATAATGATAGTTAAGATACACATTTTTACCCATCTTATCGTGCTCAGGTGAATCGAATTCGATTTTAAAATAATTGTTATCTTCGTCTTTAAAGAAAAGGTCATACATCTGTATCGGTGCATCAGTGGGTTTGGGGATAGGTCTTGAACCTATTAACTGTAGATTTCGTTCACGAGATAGTTCTCCCATAGATATTATATCTAAACATTGATTGATGGATGTCGGTTCGCCAGCGAGACTCATTAATTGTATATTTCGTTGACGAGAGCTCCTCATAGATATAAATTTTGCTTGATTCATGGTTGGTAGGGTGGAGGTTCTTCGATATGTACATTCACAAATTCTCCGATCAAATGTGAAAAATCGTCCGATGAGTAGGTGTATATATATTTCACACCCCCATAAAAATAATATCTTATATAGTATTATTTCAGGACGGTCGTTGTTGGGTAACATATCCACTTTACGACATTCAATCACTTGATATTCAATATGTGAAAAATACTTTGCTAAATCGGTCAGTATTACCAACAGAGGATTTTCTTTAGTACCCGCAATCATTTTGAAAATGTTCTAAAAAATATATGACTTCTAACATGTGTTTTTATATCTTTTCCTACAACGTTTTTACCGATAAATATTTTTAAGCAATATGTACTTGCATTATTAAGTCAACAAAAAGATTAAAAAGATTTACATGTATTAGTATTCGTCGGTAATCGTCTTATAATATTGATTTTATCATTCAACCAATGAGAGTATCCCGATTTTTTATTGGGGAATTAAGTTCAACCAATCAGGATACCCCATTTTTTTAACGTGTTTTTTATAAACGTTTGTTCCTAATTTTTTTAGTCACAATATCATTATGGCTCGTGTGAAGCAGACTCAGAAAAATAATGAAAGTGGAAAATCAATTGCTCGGGTTGAAAGTAGGGGAAAAGATATTCCTAAAATGTTAAAACAACGTCGTCTAGAGCGACAAGAATATCGTAATAAGGCTCTTGATATTTCAAATGGTGAAACATCATGCCATCAAGAAATCAGAGGAAAAAAGAAAGTCAAACATTGTACAACTAAAGACAACATTGCACAGTCGCAATTAAATTTCGCTGTACCGATAGCTCAAGAACAGCCCAGTTACATTCTACACCCGCAAGCGAACGCATCGCCACGGCAAGCAAAGGTAACGTCTCTACCCCAGCAAGTAAATTCACCTCTACTGCCGCAAGCGAAGTATAACGTGTCGTCGTGGCAAGCAAAGATACCGCCTCTACCCCAGCAAGTAAACCACCTACCACCTCTATTATCGCAAGAACAGTATAATATTCCTCTTCAAACACCGCAAGCAAAGTATAATACATTTCCTATTCCACCGCAAACGATCTCACCGCCACGACCCGAAGATGAATTAGATAATTACATATACGATAGATATAGATAGATTTCTTTGGACAAATTCCTATTCCTTCTCCTGCGAATTTAATACGAATGTGTGATGAAATGGTCCCCGTTCAACAAGGAAAACAATTATTACAAATTGTGGATGAATTAGCAAATGCTCTTTCCCCAACATTATCTCCTATTCCTCTTTCACCACCACAACTACCACAGCCAACTAATTCACCCCAGCCATTATTTCCAGTGAGTGAAGAAGAAGAAGAAGAGGAGGACGACCGAGAAGTATTGAACGATCCGCCATTGAAGAAAAGATGCTATAAACGTTCGTTAATATATATGAAACGTGAAAAAAAAGGCGATGAACATCATGAAGAAAAACGAATGACAATCTATTCGAATTATGACCAAGATATTATTTGTACACAACGCGATAAATATCGTGAGTTAGAGGGTCTCTATATTGAGAAACTATATATAAATAAACAATATTTGCAATGGCGGTCTAGAAAATTTACGAGTGACCTTATGGAAAAACGATATATAATGGATAATAATAAGGATTTGAAAAGAAAAAATGATTTAAAAAAAAGAAAACCGAAATGTATAAAATGATAGTGTTGTAAATAAAAATATCAGTAATTTGAAAGTATGGAAGTGTGGAATGTTATGGTAAAAGAACTGGCACGTTTTGAAATAAAAATTAATAAAAATATGGAGCAAAGTGTGTGGAAATGTCTTGACGAACATGAGAATTTATTTAGAAATATTATTGGATATTTAAAAATTCCCCGTGAACTTTTGGATGTATATAATCGGATGGATAGACATGAAATTGGACAAATAATAGCATTTTTTGCTTTAATCCTATGTTTTTTTAGATATAAAAACATTGATAATGAAGAATATTATATTAAACTATTTGTACGTCAAACAATTTTAGATTTTAGAAATTCTCATCTTAAATTCATTTTATTTCCCAATGACAAAAAACACACGGGTAAAAAAAAACACTGGTTTTTTGTTGTTGAATATATTCTTTGAATTTTTAAAATTAGTCTAAATATAATTTTTCAATACTCTGTATTATAATGTCAGGATCTTCATAGTTAATATTATATGCTTCTATAATACTCTTAATAATAAAAGTAGATGCTCTAGTATTATCTGATGTAATCCTTACCCTTATAGAATAATTATATAATATATCCAAATGCGGAGGGTAAAATTGTAAACTAATGGGTCTATTATTTTGTATAATACTATTATTTTTAACTAAATCAGAAAATAAACTGACTTTAAACTTATAAGTTTCACTAGTCTTATAAAACAATTTAAACCAATAAGAGTAATTATGACAATTTTTAAAACAACAGGCAATTGGTGGCGGTTTCTATATCAATAGCTTAACAATCTTTTCGAGATTAAATTTATAAACCCTATCGTTACTAGCGTTAATTTTTGATATAGGGTTATGATTTTCGCAAAAGAAAATAAAACAACTCGCAAGTTGATAAACTACTTTCTCAAATACATCTAAACTATGTAGATAATAAAAAGTAGACTTCAAATAAAACGGGTCTATAAAATATAAATAAATACAGCAATATGTAAATTCACGACTAAAGCAACGATTAAGTCGATGTAATGTATTACAAAGATAAGACCCCCCATATCCTATGGCGTTAGGAATTGTAGTTGGATTATCAGTAATAGTAATAGAAATAAAGTGGTAAATATCATTTCTAGGGTAATAACTTGTTTGAATTTCAATAAAAAATTTATCGGAATGGTTATCATTCAAATGAAAAATAGATTTAACTAATGTTTCAGCAGGTATTAATAGTAATTTCTGATAACGCCCACATAGTTTTTCACCGTAAATAAAATATTTTCGTTGTGTATGAACAACGGGAATTATATAGTGTTGTTTATCTGTTAAGATTCCCCAATCCTTGCATTCATCTTGGAGCATATCAGTTTTCATTTTTTCAATATAGGCGTAGTATCCATACCCTCGACCAAGGTGTTTCGATTCAATTTCCATACACTCGATAATCTCTCCATAGTAATAGTCACATAAGTCACAGACGGCAAATAATAATCCAATGTAACGGTTACGAAAATGTTGTATATAATAAACAATTTTCAATATCGTCTTAATATTGATTTCTTGATCATTAGCTTGCTCATAGGTTCTTTTACTGCCAATGTTTAACGACATTCTCAAAAGCGATAACGTTTTTTAAAAAATCGCCTTGTATATATACTATTTTCTCATATATTTCCACACGTAGAATTTAACACGATAAAAATTTTCAAAAAAGTATTATTGTAATTACAATGTATAATATATCAACTGATTTGACGTGTATGTGTTTTAGAACAACATTAGGGATTCGCTTTAATCCACAACACAGCATTTGGTGCAACTAATCCCCGTGTATTTGTTTAGAAGAAAATCGCTAATTATGGATTCGCGTCTCTAATTCCCCAAACACACATTCATTGTATACGAGTATCACAAATCATCGGGATGACATGAAAGCTTTAATCAACGAACTCTGATTGGATCAAACCAATCTACCCCAGTAACACATAGTAACGCGGGATGCAATTATAAAAACCGATGTAGCGTTGAAAATAATTAATATCAGTCTGAGTGTAGGAGAGTGAGAGATGGCAAAAATATTTGAGAACGTGAACAGCGAAATTAAAGAAGACTTCATCCCGTTAGAGACAACTGAGAAGAATAAATCTGAAGAGACTATCGAGGAGTTGTATAGGGGTAAATATAATTGTGCATTTAACAAATGTAAAGAAGAAATATCCCAAGAACGACAAAAATTATTTTTATCCCGTATCACACATATAATGGATTGTGAATGTTACCAGTTTAAGGGTGAGAAACCTAGTTATCGTGAAGTAACTCTTCTTGAACTTCAAACGAAGAAGTATTTTATTTATCATTGTTATGATAGCAAGTTAAAACCCTACAAAGAACTAACTCGAAGGGAACGTTCTACCGTCTACTATCAATATCGATGTCATGGTTTAGACTATTTATCTGAAAAAAAATCAAGAGATTATTTTAGTCAAAGTGAACTTATAAATAGATTAAGTTATTTATTTCGTAATGTTTTTCCCCCGAATGCTATTATCGGGTATAAAGGTGGTGATAAAGAATCGTCTTTAGTTAAAACACTTCAAGAAAAAACTATTTTACATTGTGTAAATCTTGAATTTTTTGGAATTGAGAAGTACGATTATTTACTGTCGTTTTATAATCTTAAGCCAAGAAATTGTTGGTATCATACTAGCGAACCAACATGTTTATTGTATCATTGTAGTTTGTTTGAATGTCTTTTATTTGCGGCATGTTTGTTTCGTAAATTAGAAGAGGAGGATAATGAACGATCTGTACTCTCTATGTATGATAAGGAATTTAATTTTTAAAATGTATTCTCTCCTGAAATTTTTACCTAAATAAAAAAATACTGTCTTTTGATTTAAAAAAAATCAAAAAAATATTGAATGTATTTTCCTTTTTATTTTTAGAAACACAAAGATTGTTTAAAAAATTATCAAAAGTACATTTAAGAAATGTTTATATTTTAAAAATAAAACGTACATTAGAACGGTATTATTTTGTTAAAGATGTACATGTTGTCAAAAACACTATTTTTGTAAAAATAGAAGGAGAGAGAAGTTTTAAAAAAAATAAGATGATCATAGAAACTCTTTGTACATTTAAATATATAAAAAATGATATCATTCTACGTATAGTATAAATAAAACGTTCTTATTTATATTTGTCTTATTGGCATTAAAAATGAGTCAGAAAAAAATCATCCATTATAATGAACGTTTTTGGTTATATCATCCAAGAAAATTCGCGACAGTTGCTTTAAAATCAGGAATAAATTTATATGAGTTTCAAGAATCTCCTTGGAGACACGGTGTAATACCAACGAGTTTTCTTAACGGTTATAAAATTAAAACAAATATTCGTGCTCCAGGTCCATTTGCTGATGTTTCATTGACATTTAGTGACCATAGAAAATTTCAAACAGATACACAGAATTATCTTACGGGAGAATTAGAAGCAAGAAAAAAAGATTGGTATAAACGAAAAATAATTCATAGTATTGATGTAAAACTTAAAAATAATATTCGTGAAAAATATAACGATGCATTAGGATGGAGTATTGTTCAAGTAAAAAAAGAGATATTCGAACAGGGTGAACTTGGGGCATATATTGGAAAACCAAATAAACCCTATTTTAGCTCTAATCAATTGTTTATAGATCCTGAGAAAAATTTCTTTAACGATGATAAACGTTTTGTAGATTTAGCTTATAATTTACCCGCTGACGAAGATTTTATATTGATTCAAAACATACAATTTATGGATGATCATTTTTTTTATAAATATGGTGTTAAAACGGGTGAAGCTGATAAACCCTATATTGAATACGATATTTCTATTGTTTATTCCGATGGATATACGTAGATATATCCCCTATATAAAGATCGTTTTTTCAAAGATGGGTGTAAGTGTTATGGCTATTTTTCAGAGAGTACTAAATCAAGAGGGATATAAGATTTATCACGATTTAACACAATACAGTTATGTGGAATCCGTTTTTTTTGGCAAATAATTGGAAGTGTGGAAGTTGGGAAATCAAGATATCATCTACTAATATCTATAGCTGATTATGAAAAATATTTACGGTATAAATTTATACTGGAAGTAGAATGTTCAAAAAATCCCCAGATGTGGATTGTACATCATGAGGAACACGCAATTCCAGAAGAATGTTATGAATTTCTCCGTAAAATATGTGAAGTATGGAAAGACCGACACCCACGTATCAGTGACAAAGGAATTGGAGAATATTTACAGATTCTAGATTACGATATAAAACATTGTTTTACTTATGAGTGCTTTAGGAGTATTATAGCATTATATTATGATTTTTTTGTTTATAATAAAACTATAAAATACTCTTGTAAAAAATGTAAAGGGGTATGCGAATGTAATGGGGATTACCCTAATTTCACCAGTGTAAATTTTAATGAAATAAGAGCTTGTAATGTAGAAAAATATTCAATGGACAATATCCTTTTATGTAACGAAATAATACAATGAATGTATTTTTTTTATTTAAAAATTAATACATTAAAAACTTTTCAACATGGTTTCTGGGTTTATGATATACAAGTCCCCCTTTTTGAAAACGTCTTTTGATTTTTTTCGTTCCTAGTTTTGCAATAATTTTTACTACATTAGCTTTTTTTTTAAGCTCTTTTTTAAAATCGTTTATAAAAAGTTTGCCGTATTTATTGACTGTTTTATTTCCTCCACGTTGCCTTTTTTTCCCTTTAAAAATACCTCCACGTTGCCTTTTTTTCCCCTTAAAATCACCACCTTGTAACTCTCTTATTCTTCCTACCATTGTTATGAAGGTTGTTTTCTCTGCCAATAATTATCACCATAGTCTGCAAAAATTTCTTCATGGGGTTTTATATGTTTTATACTTTCTAAATGCATTTTTTTATTATTGGGGTCGTAAACAAAATCGGAATTATTTTTATATATAGAACCGTTTTTTCCCATTATTCGCATAACGTGCTGCTGCGTGAGTTGTCAAATAGGCATCGATACAAGTGTTGGCATCGTTACAAATACTATATACAGCATTATTGTTTTTTCCATATTTACGATCCAATTTGGCTTGTGTTGTTTTTTCTCCCGTGTAATAAGAAATATTACGATCGGGTTTAAAAGGTTTTTTCCAAGCAAATAATCCTTCACCAGCATTGGGGATATTTGATTTCTTGATACGTAAGTTATTTTGTTTTGCTAAATGAATCCAACATTTTTTTGTTTTTGCTGTTCGTTTACGACATCTTATTTTTTTAGGGTATTACTTCTACATTGAAGAACGTGACGTATACTTTGAGATTTATCAGTGTTCCGTTTTTTTCGAGGTAACTTAATTCTTACCATTTTTTTTTTAAATATAGTTTTTATTCCTAAATAATCATTATTTTTTTCATATGTGTGAATAAATTTTACCAAACATTCAACTTTATAGATAATATCTTCGGGACAGTTATATATTTCTTTTTTTAATTCTGTTATTCTTTGTTTTAAAATCTTTGATGAAATAGGTATTATCTTTTCTTTATCTTCTGTAAAATTTAGTAAACATTCCTTTAAAAGATACGGCGTAAATAATATTGAAGGATCATTATCTTGAATTTCATACCCGATATAAGGTGAGTTAGACGTTTTTAAATATATTTCAATATAAACAATTTCACTCATATTTTTTTTTTACTTTCTTTTTTTTGTTTTAGTTTTTTTTAAATGGGTTCTTTATTATCAAAAAAAATCCCTCCTATACTTACGTTGACATGTATTAATATACAGGATTCATACGATGTTACAGTTGATCGTGTTGATGGTGAAGACGAAAACATAAATAAAAATAAAAGTACATGTTTTTCTTGTTTTAGAAAAAAAAAAGAAGATGAATGATGATCAGAAAAAATTAAAATATAGTCAAAAAGATATAGATAAAATTGTAAGTTTATTTAATAAGAAAAAAGAAAGTAAGAAAAATGAAAAAATAGACGATTATTTTTCTGTTAATCATATAGAAACTATTAGAAGAGAAAAATTTAAAGTCACTGAACAACATTTTTCTTTGGATGTTTCACGGGGAAAAACGGTTAATTTTATTAGTTTTATTCAATCGTTATCGTTGGTTTTTTCTTATTTAATTAACATTGCACGAGCAAATGTAAAAAGTGATAATGATTATGTTAGATTTATCTTTAGTAATGCTCCAAAAAGTTTTTTCTCTACAGCCGTTTTACCCGTGAAAAACTTTGACGTTAAATATTTCTTAAATATTATGGAAAAATTTATGCAGAGTAATAAAGAAATAATAGCTAATGGGTGGAATAGTAAGGTAATAGTTCAAACTTTTCCCGCAGGAATAAGTACAAATAAAAAAAAAAATAGTGTACTAAGGAAAAAAAGTATTTATAATAGTTTGAATAAGGGAAATGCTAGAGATAAAGGCGGTGTGAAAAGTAATGTAAAAATATATGGTCGTAAATTTCGCACGGGTGTATTTTATATTCTTAGCCATGTATTATTTCGTACAGTGAAAGATTGTTGTTTTGCTTTAGAAATATTAGTGGGTTTATCATTTTTAAAACAAGATTATAAATATGGTATAATGAAAAGAAAACCAAATAAACCCGTTGATGATTTATTTACGTGTGAAGAAATTCGAAATGTATATCGGGAATGTGGGATCCCCGAGGGTAATGTTGATGCTACACAGTTTAATTTTGTATATAATAATTATTTAAAAAAACAGGGTGTTGATTTGTTAGTGTATGCTGACACTCATTCCGATAATATAATTTATGATTCACGAACTGATAGTGAGGGTAATCTTATTAAATTGACTAATGAAATTGTATGTTTATGGTTAAATAATAATCATTACGATGTAGTCTTAAGCATAAAGGAATTTTCTAAACTCAGTACCAGTTCTTTTTGTGTTAAATGTATGAGTTATTTTACACGCCATGAATATGTCGATAATCACCTATGTGCTACAAATAACTTAACTTGTTTACGATGTTATAAATATCCGAATAATTGTAAAGATAAAAATAATAAACTTATTTGTAGCAGTTGTGATATAATTTTTTATAATGAAAATTGTTTTACAAATCATTTAACAAATAAAATTTTTAAACCCTCTCATAGTAATTATAGCCGTTTAACACCTTGTCAATATTATTTTTTTTGTAAAACCTGTAACAAAATTTGTCCGCGATTCTTTTTCATTTTTTCTAATAAAACAGTTAAACATGATTGTAGCAAACGATTTTGTTTTCATTGTGACAAATACATGAAACAACCTCACTTTTGTTATGTGAAATCCATTTCACTTGAATATAACAAGGGGGAAGAAAGTGAACCCACTTTATTTTTTTTTGATTTTGAAACAAAAGTAACCGAAACTAAATTGCTCGTACCGTTTTATTGTATCGTCCAAAAGGTATGTAAAAAATGTCAACATATTGAATTTAAAAAAACAAAAATATTTGAAAAAAGGATCAAGAAATTATCGATAATACTATTGAAAAAGTTAGTTGTTGTGGCAATAGACAATTTATTTTTGATAACAATGTTATTGAAACTTTATGTGAATTTATGTTTGAACAAATAAATTCCGTTTGGATAGCTCATAACGGGGGTAGATTTGATACTATTTTTATTTTAAAATATCTTTTAGAAATAAAACAGATAATGCCGAATACTATAATGAACGGTACTAAAATAATGAGTTTAATAATTAAAGAACAAAATATTAGAATCCTCGATAGTTATTTGTTTTTTTAGTATGAAATTAGCGGATATTCCAAAAGCAATGGATCTTCAAGGGGAATGTAAGGGATTTCATCCTTATGAATTTTACGATTTAACTTATGAGGGTGAAATTGTAGATCGGAAATTTTTTGATACGAAAAATATGAATACAGCAACACTTAATGAATTTGAAAAATGGTATTTAGAAAAAAAGAAAGAGAAATATATATTTCGTAAAGAGATTTATTATTATTGTTGTAGTGATGTAGATATTTTAAGAAAGGGATGTGTTAAATGTTCTACAATGATCGGTACCATAGGTCATATCACCCCCTTTTATGCAAAGAATTGTATTACGATTGCTAGTTTAGCTTTGAAAGTGTATAGACTTAATTTTTTAAAAAAAAATTGTGTGGGAATTATTCCTGCTTCGGGGTATAGGGGTGGTGTAAAACAGAGTTTAATTGCTATTGATTGGTTAGATGAAATTAATCGAGAATTAGGAGGAAATTTAGAATATATCTGTTCACAAAATGGTGAGAAAAAAATTCTAGGACGTTTTGTCGATGGTTTTTATAATGAAACGATATATCAATTTCATGGTTGTTTTTATCACGGATGTCCCAAATGTTTTGACCCCTATGCATTAAACGTTCTTACAAACGAAAAATATAGTAATTTATATGCAAATACGCAACGTTTTTCTTGGACAATAAAAAATGCCGGTTACAAATTAATCGAGATGTGGGAATGTGATTATTTAGAAGAAAAAATATATACACAGAAACAATTAATTGAAAAGAAAAGAAAATTTTATCCGTTTACTCCTTTAACACCACGTGATGCATTATATGGTGGACGAACTTCCCCCGTATGTTTATTTAAAGAAACAAAACCCAACGAACGAATAAGTTACGTAGATTTTACATCGCTATACCCTTATGTACAAAAAAAATATGATTTACCCGTGGGTCATCCTACTATTTTTCTGGGGAAAGATTGTAATAAAATAAAAATCAAGGACATATTTGGTTTAGTAAAATGTTGTATTTCACCTCCTCGAAATATTTACTTTCCTGTTTTACCCGTTAGAATAGATGGGAAATTATTATTTCCATTATGTTATAAATGTGCTGTGGATAAATGTAATAAATGTGACCATAATGAAAGCGATCGATACTTGACGGGTACTTGGACTAGTGTTGAGATTAATGTTGCTATAGATAGGGGATATAAAATAATAGCTCTTTACGAAATATATCATTTTGAACGCAAAGAAAAAATCTTTTCACAATACGTAAATCAATTTTTAAAAATCAAACAAGAATCTTCAGGATTTCCTACGGATTGTTTGAACGCAGATGGAAGTAAAAATGATGATAAAATTAAACAGTATTGTAATGATTATTTAAAAAATGAAAATGTTTTTTTAGATAAAGACAAAATAGAGAAAAATCCCGGATTAAGAACTATTGCAAAAACATTTTTAAATTCGTTATGGGGAAAATTTGCCCAAAACGAAAATAATACACAAGTGTGTTTTTTAAACGATTATGAAGAATTATTAAATATCGCCAATGATAAAAGTAAAAAATTAACATCGATGGAATTTATAAACGAAACATTATTACGTTGTACATATGAAAAAATTGATGATGCAACAACCCCTCTAAAAACGGGAAATGTAATCATTGCATGTTTTGTTACTGCATATGCACGTTTGAAATTATACGAGTTACTCGTTAAATTAGACGATCGCGTTTTATATTTTGATACAGATTCTGTTATTTATATATCTGATGAAAATAATTATACTGATGTTAAAACGGGAAATTATTTAGGAGATTTAACGAATGAATTAAATGAAAATGAATGGATAACAAATTTTTGTTCAACGGGTCCAAAATGTTACGCGTATATAACTAATTTAAATCAGGAATGTATTCATGTCAAAGGTTTTACTTAAAAAAATGAAACAATAAAAGAAAAATTGAATTTTTTATCCTTGACACAATGTGTTAAAAATCAAGATCAGATCATCGAAATTAAATATCACAATAAAATATGTAAAGATAAACTTAATCATATTTTTATTGAGGATGAAATAAAAAAATTTTCATTTACATTTAATAAACGTGTTGTTAAAAATAATTTTAATACGATTCCGTTTGGATTTTTAGATAACTGAAATGAACAATGTTTCATTACCATTTCAACACCCTTTTATGTTAACGTTATGTGGTCCTAGTCAAAGCGGGAATACATATTGGATATTACAATTATTGAAAAATATTAACATTATGATTACACCCGCAATTGTTAAAATGGTTTATTTATATTCAATTTATCAACCTCTGTACGCTGAAATGGAAAAAGTTCTTGCGGAAAAAACAGATATTAGTGTTGAATTTATCGATTGTCAAAAGGGTATTCCCCGCATTACCGATATACAAACGAATACCCGTGAAAATACTTTAATAATATTAGATGATCTCATGTTAGTTGCAACATCATCAAAAGAAAATCTTGAAAGAATAGATAATATTGCAACTCAAGATGTCCATCATCGTAATATTAGTGTTATTTTTACATGCCAAAATTTAACATATGGTAATGGTAAATTGCGAAATTTACGTGTCAATAGTCAATATTATGTTATGTTTAAAAATTTAAGCAATTATAATAATATGTATACGATATGTGATAATAAAAAAATTAATAGAAATAGATTTAATAAAGTATTAAGTGAAATTAATGAGAAACCCTATGGTTATTTGGTATTTGATAATTGTAGAAAAGGGTATGAAAATTGTAGAATTAGAACCAATGTATTTCCACATGAATCAACGATAATCTATGATTTGTAAATAAATGTAAAAATAAAAATAAAAATGTTTTTTTAAAAATAATAAGAGTTGTTGAAAATTTTTTAAAAGTATATATATGTATAGGGTGTGTATATTGTGCATGAATTTTTAAAAAAACATGGCAAGGAAACGATATAGAAGGGTCTCTAGAAAAAACAAACAAAAAGGTGGTAGTGTTCTAGATTTTTTGGGACCGTTGGGATCAATAGTTGGAAATCAATTGGGAATTGGTATTCGAAAAAAAAGAAAACAAAAAAGGGGTGTTCGAAAAAGAAAACAAAAAGGGGGGTATTGGAGTCTCTGGTAACGCGGTTCGGCATAAAATGTTTTTAAAAAGTATATATAGTATGGGATGCGTATATTGTGTATGAGTTTTTAAAAAAACATGGCAAGAAGAAGATATAGAAGGGGGAGGGTCTCTAGAAAAAACAAACAAAAAGGGGGTATTTTCTTACCGGGACCAAATCAATTGGGGTTTGGTATTCGAATAAGAAAAAGAAAACAAAAAGGAGGGTTTGGACGTTTGTTACTTAAAGCACTGGGGAAAATATAAAACATTAAAAAATGTTAATTTTTTGTTTAATTAAAAATTGGCATTATTAAAACTACAACATGACTGATTGTTATTACTCTTACAATTTTTTTTACATTTTTTATTATATATTCCCACGAGTACACGACCTAAAATTGTTTCTATTTTTTTTTTTAATTTAATATCGTTTTTTAGTTTAATACGTTCATTTTTTAATATTTTTTGTTTATTATTATTATCGATTTCATTACGACATTGATTGTATAAATATAATAAACTCCAATTTCCACACACGGCAGTATTTTTGGATTGTAATTGTTTACGTTGAATATATTGAAATTTTAGTCCTTTTTTAACACTATAATCATACCAATATATTTACGTTTATAAAACGAGACATCTTTTGCAAAACTATCAAAAAAATACATATGTTTTTCTTTATCCACCCATATAGCAACCCAATGTTGACCGTTTTGATCTGCTTCATCCGTATTCCAAATCCAACACGAGGGATAATAAATTTTTTTAGGAAAAATATTTGCAGGAAATGTACCCAAATAATATTTATTTAAAAACTTATTTATTTTTGAAATTTTATTAATCTCGTTCGTAAATAAAAATTGGGTTAAAAAACAATGTAAATTCATTGAATTTTTTTGTCGCCATTGTCTTCGTGTTGTATAGGGTGGCGTTGAAGGTGTAGGAATGCGGGTAGTGAGTGATGTAGATGGTTCTTCGTTACGTGCAAGATCCGAAGTGGTTTTCCCAAATTTATATAACGTTGTCGTAATTTTATATTACGTATATAATAGGCGGGCATATGTAATTTTTTCAATTCTTTTAAAGCAACCGTCTGCTTATGTTGTGTAAGATTGAACATGTTTTGTTTGCTGACATTATGCGTTAAATCGTATAATAAATCATGATGGTTTATTCCAACACCGTTTAATTTTACTATATCTGTACCCTTAAGTTTAATTTTTTTCCTTTCAAGAAATAATTTTATTTGTTGAGCACTTGTCCCAGTTGGTGTTCTCTTTATCTCGGGTGATTCATCATTGTTCACCTCATTTTCAAGTTCATTACTTTTTCTTTTCATCTTTTGTTGTCTTTTTAAAAAACTAACCATACTCTCTGCGACACGTTGATCATTATTAAATTTTTTCATTTCTTCTTTCATGTTATTTTTACTTTCAATAAGTTCGAAATTATTTTTGTTGTTAATTCCCTGCAATAATTTTTCGTTTTCATGATCAGTTTTGATTAAATCTAAAATTTCATTTAATTTACTCGGATTAATTAATTGCATTTTATTTACTTCGGTCATTTTTTTTTATTTGTTGGTTAAGTAATTTGTATGCTTTTTGCTATATGTTGATTATACGAAAATCCTCAGATAATAATATTTTTAAATCTTTTTCTTTTATTTTGTTCTTAGAAAACTTATTCAAAATATATTTATTATCACTGGAAAGTTGGATAGAAATTTTTTTATTTAAAATATTTTTAGCAATGTATTGTAATTTATTAATTAAATGAGAATCTAGCAACGTATTTTTTTTATCAATATCTGCTTTAAGATATTTTTTTAATGATGGTAAAAAATCCTTTTTTTTTTTTTCAAAGGCTTTTTTCTTTATTTTATTTAATTGAACTAATGTTTCTACAAATTTTAAATCGTCGTCGCAACTTGATGAAGAAGAAGTAACGGAACTTTCACTATCCATTTCATCACTAACATCATCGCTAACAACATCGCTATCATTTTCACTATCAACTTCATCATCATCATCATCATCATCATCTCTTCAATTATCATTTTTTTCGTCTTTTTTTTCCTCTTCTTTTTTTAATTCATCTTTTTTTTCTTCATTCATTTTTTTTATGCGTAAACTGAAAACGGTGGATATACAAGAATATGTTCACGATGTAGGGGTATTTTGTTAATAACTGTTTTTTTTATTTTTGGTTTTTTTATTCTATTCTTTGTTGTAATGGGTTTTGTGTTCTTCATATTTTTTTGTACATCCCCTTGTTACAAATGTTGATAATTAAATGCTGTGTAATAATCTTGCAGGGGTATTTAATCCTACTCTAATTTCATTTCGAAATTCACCAACAAATATTAACGCGCCTACAACTGTATTTTGAGAAAAATGAAAATCCACATTAACATTTCCCGACGGTCTTATGGGTAATACTGAAAGATGAGAGTCACTATTATCTGTTAAATCAAATGCTAGTATACAATACCCGTTTTTAAAGTCATTATAAGTCATGGGCATTTCTGAATAGTTACGATTTAATACCGCGCGTAATTTTGAGTAAGCTTCAGCTTCATTTTCAATTCTCCCGACAACAGCATTATTTACCGAAACTTCAACATTATCATAATTAGGCCAGTTAAACTCAAAAATATTATGAGTATATGATCCGTTCCAATTTGCTAATGGAGAAAATACAATATATAAACGTGTAGGAACGCTACCATTAAACACATCGATTACTTGATGTGAATTTCGTCCTGCAGCTAATGATTCAGTAATACAACGATAATTGGTTGTATAATATAATGTTTCTTTATTATTGGTCACCATCCCTATATTAAGTGCATTTGATAATTGTTTTTTGGGTTTAAATACAGGAATTTTTATTTTAAAATCGTCTAGGGTAATTATAGTATCAGCAACGTTCATATTCGCATGATTGGCCCCCATCATTACAATTGTATTTAGTGCACGCGTTAAACGTAATTCAACTTTATACGCTGTAGGAATATATATTTCAGCACCACCTTCGCTAAATAATGAACAATCAATCTCATCTATCAAATACTGTGATTGATTTTGAAATGCAAGTGTTTTTTGTCTTCCTCCTGCATTTACGACAGCAGTTCCATTATGAACACCCGCGATACTGCTCATATGTTCGGCTGTATCTAAATATGCTAAATTAATCTCTTTAGAATCTTTATATCCCGACGGTGTTTGACGCATTATAAATTCTATCCATGATGCAAAATGTGCAAAATTATCTGATGGTGTAATTAAATTTTCATTTATTTTTAATTCTTTTGTTTTCCACATTGTACGAAGGGGTAATGAAATCATCGAAAACCCCGATGCTGCGGGTCATATAACTCCTGCAGCATTTCTAATTGATACTCTAGCCATTATTTTAGCATCACTTGTTTTCATTAATCCAACGGCGTTCCCATGTCTTGTAAACGTGTATACTGTCGATTGATTATCGACAGGCGTCGCAATAATTTCAGTTTCACGACATTCAGTAAACGTATCATTATAGGGTGATGAAGTAAAAAATTGTAAAGGTTCACTAAATAATATGTCATTTTTTTCCACATCTTCAATTTTTTTACTCATATTTTTTTTTTAAACGTTAATTTTAAGAATATTTGAAAGTGTTCCCAACACTTGAGGAAGAAACATGCCCAGTGCCAATGCTCCTCCAAAACCTCCTTTTTGTATTTTTCTTCTACGTTTTCTTATACCCCTTTTGTTTTTTCTTTTTTTTATATATCTTTTACGCGTCATTTATTTTATTTTTAAAAAACAACATAAGCCACAACAATAAAAATAATATTCACAACATTATGATTTTTTTATATAACATTGTTTTTTATTTATACTTTTTTTTACAGTTTATCTATTTTGTAACAAACGTATTACATTTGGATCTATTTTTTTTCTCTTTTTTTTATTATCACTTGTATAATAAGTATCTAAATTTAAATTTGAGGGTAATCCCACACCATCATTTAATAAAATTTCTTTCTTAGTTGGATTTTCTTTATTTTTTCTTTTCACAACAAAATATGATGAGGAATAATTTTTTCCACGATTTCTACCATTTAACAATTCAGTATAATCTTCTACGGATAGTTCATTTATTTATTCAGTCATTATTTTTTTCTTCAAATAAATTTATATAGATCTTAATTTCTTCACCTTTTAACGGCACGTTATTCTCATAGTTAATAAAGAACTGTAGTGATTGTTTAGCCTCTTTATCACTCATAAATAAAAAATAGGGGAATTTTTTTCTCTCATCATTTAATGATGTATAAGGATTTTTTTCGTCAATATAAAATAATTCTTTTATAGTATATATAAAACGTTGTGTTGCATTAGAAATAATAGTAGATGAAGAAACTGAAATCGTTCCATTATTTATTTTTTTTGATTGTGTTATAGCACTGAAATCCACTATTTACTAAAATGTAAAGAGAAAAAGGATAAAATATTTTATATTTTTTAATTATCATTTCCCCATTTTTTTCTTCAAGAATAATCAAAAGCATTATGTTGAATGTATTAAACAATCAATACTAAGCGTTCCTGAATCAAAAGAAACTAATTTTCCTGTAGTATCTTTAACTTTAATATGAATCTCTCTTATAATGTCTTTTTTAAATTTTCTCAATGTTTTTTGGGGACTATAACAAACTAATTGTCCATTCCCCCCACCACCTTGTCGATTCCATTGAATGGGTACTGTTGTTAACAATTCGGAACAACTATCACCAACTAACCCCAGTTCTATTTCATCACAATATATAAACATTTTATTTAATCCGTCGGATACATCGGGTAAGTAATCAAAATGTTTAGAAAAAAGGGTTCGCGGTGTAGGGTTATCTTTTTTTATTTCAAACAAGAGAGGTACGATTTCAAGATCTTTTTCATTTTTTAAACCTAACATAAAAGCTTTTTTTTTTGAAAATAATATATTAATCTTTTGATTAAAAGAAGCATATTGAATACCCTTTTTTTCTACCGTAGTCTTATTAGATAATCGAAATTCATTTACCTGTAACCCATCGGCTGCTTTACTCGCATTTTCATATACCCAATACTCAATCTCAACATTAACATTAATAATTACTTTCCCATTTGACCCGATGGTAAAAAAAATTTCAAATCCTTCTAAGATATTATTTAAAAATATAATTAATGAAGATAAATCATAAATTCCGTCGGGTATAATACATTTATCCGATGTAAAAACGAACTCACTGTTTGCGTATACCGAATTATTAATTTCTTCAGGTATAAAATTCTTATAGGTTATGATAAATGAAAAAAAAACATTCGTCACCTACAATATTTTTAGTTGTTTGAGGATAACAAACTTGTAAAACTTCTAAAAAACATTCATTGTTCAAAGCATCAATAGGTTGTGCAATTTTCATTTCAAAATCATTAATCAAATTCTTTTGAAGTCCTCTTGATATTGAATTACTAGCAATGTGTAAATTCTTTTTTTTTTTAAAACTTGTAATTCAGCACGATAAAAAATTCCTTTAATTTCTTCACGTTGTTCGTCTTCTAATTGATATGTAACGGGATCGGTGATAAATACTTTTTTAATAAAAAATATCTCATTAGTCCATCGTCGAAGACTGCTTTTTTCAATACGTACGCAATGCGTACGCGAGTACCTTCTTGTATCAGATCTTGAGTGGGAATAGGATAATTTAAATGATCACGTACTATTTTATTTTTTACTTTACGTATTTTTCCTTTTTTTTCTTCGCGATAAATTTCAAAAGGTGTTGCACCAGCTAATGCTTTATGTGGGGAATTATTATAACGATTAACAATAAGGGGTAAATACTGAATATAGTCAAATTCTCCAGTCATTGTTAAAACACGTCGAACCATTGTTTTTAAAGTTCCAATTACACGTTCCACATGGGATGCTTTTATTTCTCTATTATACGTATGAAATACTTCAAAATTATACTTTTTACTTAATTTCGTACGTATATCTTGAAATTCTGTTCCTTCATCACTTTCAATTTTAAGAGGGGCTATTCCTTCTTCAATAAGAATACTTTCAAATTTATTTTTAACATTATTAGACGTTTTCTTTTTTATTAATTTTACCCAACAAAATCTTGAAAAAATATCAATACACACCAGCCAATAACGATATTGATTATTATATCGGGCTAAATCTTTATTTTCAGCTAAATCAATTTCCCATTGTTCATTATTTTTATTAACAGCATATTTCAAACGTCTATATTTTTTTTTACTACTACTATGTAATCTATAATTAGAATAATCCTCATCAGTTAATGTTTCTCCTTTTAATAATCTTGAAGTTTTTTCAATAAAGTCAGCAGATAATTTAGTTTTTTTCTTTTTACTCATTTCTATAATAAAGAAATAAAATTAATATAATATTCTTCAAGTTCCACAACGAGTTCTTTGTCGCGTAATATACCCATATAATCAACTTCTATATTTTTACATGCTAACTCTTTATTTATAGTATCGCCGTACAAACATAATGTATCTTGTATATTTTTACAATATCTAAAACGATAATAAAACATTTCTGAAATTATTGTTGGACTTAAACGGTGACAAACCTCATCATCATCACTTTCTACTTTTATTTTCTTAATCTTTTCGTTGTCGTCGTCATCGTCAAAATTGAGTGTGGTTTTCTTTTTCTTCAATACTCGTTTTTTGACTGGGGTAGGTTGGGATTTATGACCTGTTGCATGATTATACTTTCTTAGGGCAATAATATATTCATCCAAGGAATCTTTCTTTTTTATATGGAAACTACCCCAATCATCAGACCATACGATTTCACTTGACGTTGCGTTGTTGTTGTTGTTGTTGCTGGTTGTCGGTGTTGGATCATCGTCAAATTCCATTGCATCGGCTAATTCGTTATCTTGATGTTGATGACAAATTTCCAAACCACCCCACGCATCTGTACGAACAACCAAACGGCATGTTTGCTTTTTCCAATTTTCAAATCTTACCACTTCAAAAAATATCTGCACCAATTTCTCTTGAATGCTAATCTTATTAAGAACATTCAACAATGAAGGAATATGATCATTTTTCACTTCAACAGCGCTATTGTATGTGTACTTGTCACATCTTTTATTTGTAGGATATACTTTTGCGAGTATAGCATTACCGTTGATTTTTTTTTGTGCAATTATTTTTGCAGACAAATCTGTATACGATTGCATTTTATAAAAATGATCATATTGTTGTCTTGCATAAAGTTCCACCATCTCTGAATCTGTTCCAAGGGTAAATGATGAATCACTGTAGGGACAGTGTTTATTTTATACCCTCCTCACAATTAAAAAAAATTTCCATCAAAAAAATTGTATTACACTAATAACATGTATAATTGATTACAACATTTGATATCGAATAAACTATAGTGTTTTCTTTGCATAACTCCTAAAATTTTACATAACTTTTTATGTTGTTTTTGTGTTTTTATTTTACATTCTATTTTATTTTCTAGAAATGCAACAAGTGCTTTCCCTATTCTTCCATTTCCATCGGAAAAAGGATGAATGGTTTCAAAAATAAAATAAATCAAAACTGATATATTTTTTCTTTGATAGTTTTTTACGTAAAATTCATCTAAATGTTCCATATATTGTTGAATATATAAAGGATCAATCCCCTCATGACATCCAACAAATCTTTTTTTTTGACTGTAATGTCCAGCATTCGTTAAATGAACCATAGATATTTCATGAATAGTTTTACAACATTCACTTATTTTCCATTTTTTATTTTTTTCCATATAAAATTTTCGAAGGGCAAAACAAAATCTCCCACATCTCATCCAAAATTTTTTTCATTTTCTTCGTCTTCTTCCATTCGTATAACATCATACGCAAACACTTTAAATTTTATACAGTCTTTTATTTCCATTTTCTACATACACGTTTGTTCACTAATACTTTTATAAAAAATATCCCAATTAACATTCGATTCAGTCAGTTCGTTTTCATATATAGGGTTTCTTGAAATTAAATTATAATTCAATGTTGTTTGTATATAATTTCTTATCATAGTAAATAAATCTTTTACTTCATCTTCAACCATTATTACATGTGCAAATACTTTCTCATTATACTTAAATTCTCCCGTATGTCCCCCATAATTTTTTATTCGTGTAACATCGACAGGATGTAATAGTAGGGGGTGATTTTCATTTAAATCATAATTACGTTTGTTTAAAATATTTAATTTCAAAGGATCAAACTCAAAAAAATAACTATGACTCTTACAATTTTTATACCGACATTTATCAAAGGATACTTTACCCTTTTTTATATAATATATAAAATTCCAAAAATCATATCTAATATTTTTTTCAGAAAGACCTTTTTTTTGTCTATTGAGAAATCTTCCTATAGGGTTATGTTTACGACAATAAAATATAAAACATGAAGTGACCATGATAATATTTTTAGTTGAACTACAATAAACATAAGAATTGAAAATACTAGGTGCTACCATTAACAAATAAATATTTAAAAAAAGATTTAAATCACCTTTCTCGCGCTGTATGTGCTTAAATTTGCTTACTAAACTTTCTTTTCCATAACCCAGGGTATAAGATATGTATTTTCTTTCAAACGTTAGATTTTGTAGAAAATATGTATAATGGTACTTATCTTTGGTGTTTAAAAATTGAAATTCATTTGAGATGTTTTCAAGGGGTAATAAAATATATAATTCTTTAAAACAATCGGGAAATGAAAAAAAAATACAGCATAACGTGTCTGATTCAACTAGTACAGTACGTTGTTGAAACCATGATCTCTTCAAGGAATATTTTCTTTGACTTGTTTGTAAATTCGGGATCAAATAAGAGAAACGATCTTCTAGGATAAAATGGGATTCCATTCCATGGGTTCCTTGGATTTTTTTCATATTGACTGTATAGCTTTCTTCACCTGGGTGAATGTTTTCACAATTCATCATGGGACATGTGATATATTTTCCACGATAATAATCAAATAATCCACATAACCAAAATAAATATCCAATTTCTCCTTGGTTAAAATATTGAAAATAAAGAACAACTCTTAAAATTGTTTCAATCATAATGCTGTGATTTTGAAATATTTTTTACTCTTTATATAGCTTTTTCAAATTCATTAAGCTAAATAAACATTAATCTAAATAAAATAAAAAACATTTTGTTTTCGGATTCATTCTTCAGTTGAATCTCATGCAAGCAATATGTCAAAACCCAAGCAGTATGATCTTCACTATCTTAAAGAAAATTGTCGAAATCAAAAATTTATTGTACGTAAATGTGAACAAATCCTAAATCCATGCTTTCCTATGAATCGATTAAATATAAATTTGGAAGTTATGGAGTATGTAGAAAATAAAAAGCTTAATTATAAACAATATATAACAACACATGTGGCAGGAGATTGTGGTATACATAATTTCATAGATCAAGAAGTGTATATAAATTCTTTTTTTTAAATAAAAAACGCTTTTCTCGATTTATTTTGAACTGTTTTATTTCAAATATTTAATTCATTAAAATTATTACATAATTCCCCACAACAATCTAAATATACATGTTGTTGCAACATAGATTTATCAAAATGTATTTTATTTATTAATGTTACAATATAATTTCCATTACTGGTACCATAAATCACATTAAGTATAGACAATATATTTTCATCTTTAATAAGAACTAAATAAAGCTCTTGACCATCAAAATTTTCACGATAATGATATTTTACTAATCTAAATCTTGAATCCTTACATTTACCATACAAAAACGTTTTTGAATAACAGAGGATATTATTTATCTCAAAACATTCAAGGGTCGAAATTAACGTAGGTAATCTCGGTTCTCTATCAATAAATACTACATGTTTTCCCACTAACTGATCATACAATAACATAGTCTCGCTAAAACCGGTTATTAAAAATCTATAATATCTTTTTCCACCATATCGTTTCCGAAATATAGATTGTTCATTTTTATCTTCCACATAAATGTTAAAATATTTATAATCATAATCAGCACATCTAAACTGATAGGGATGTTTCACTCCATTCCAAAAAATAAAACGTTGAATCTCGTGTTTTTTTCTATCTCAAACAATTCAGCATGTAATAAATATTGAATGTCGGGGTAAAGAATTTCATCAAAATCACGTTCTCGTACAGCCATTTAAATCTTTTTAAAAAAAAATTCGACGTCTTTTTCTTCTATTCGTCTATTTCCACTGAAACATTCACTGTATATTTCCACCGTATATTTAACTTGTTTAACACCCTACGTTTAAAACTGTTTAGTCTTGAAAGTTTTAATTCATCTGGATGAATCGGACACGGGTGTTTGTTAATACATCTTCCACAAGGATGTTTGTTATAATATAATCTATTATATCGTTCATCTGCTGTTTCTTTACGTTCCATTGTCTAACAAATATAAAAACAATTATTTTTTTTACTCTTATTTATACTATTTTCTTTTTTTAATTTCTGTTTTCTTCTTTAAATCTTTTAACATCGTATCTTCTTTAACAACCATCTCTTTAATCTACAACAACATTTTTTTTGTTTTGGATCCGGTGTATAATTCACACACACTTCCCCACACATATTTCCGTTAAGACATTGTCCACAGGGATATTTTGAATAGAATAATCTATTATATCTTGCATCAACGGTTTCCATGATATTTTTATAAAACCATTTTTTTACATTTTTATTTATACCCTAATAAAATTTCTTTTTTGATTTTTTTATATATATTTTAGAATATCTGTCTTTTTTAATTTTCATTTTTCTTTTTATATTTTTTTTTATAAAAAATTATATATAAACACGGTACCGAAAAGTTAAACGTTATTGTGAATGATGTCGAATTCACATGTACAGTATCGTGATTGTGATGAACATAACGGTAGAAGTTATCAAAGAATAATTGCTGATGACTTTAACCCCTACAAAATTGAAGATGCAAGTAACTATTATCCAAGTCGTTTTCTAGCAAAAGAATTACACCACTTTACCTATGTTGTAAAGAAATGTCAACCTACGGAATTATGCGAATGTATTGAAGATATACCCTATGAAGATATATCCTCAACGCCTCAAACATATTACCTAGCTCTGGCAGTTAAAAAGAAACATGAATATGAAAATGATGAATGGAATTGTTCATGTCTGGGTGAAAACATAACAACAATTGTTGACTATGATGCATCTGATCTTTTACAAAAAGAAATTACACTAATAATAGATTCTAATAATTTCATGAAAGCTGTAGCATATACTCAATAAAAACTTTTTTTTAAAAAAATTCGTGTTTTTTATTTATTATATATATAAGATTACATATTTGATTTAATCATATCTAGAACAAGATGAATCAAGAACAAGATCTCGTGACCTGTGTCAATTATAGGGGTGTAGCATATTATGACTATACTCCTCGTTATTATTCATGTCATTTTCTTCAAAAACATTTTCCTAACTATACATATTTGGTAGAGGATTGTAAACCTGCTATACTATGTAAAGAATGTAATCCCCCATTTTGTTCTCCATCTCAAGTCTACGAACTAACTCTGAAAATTATTAAACAGGGATTACTTGAAGAGAAGGGAATAACCCTAAAAACAATTCTTGAAACTAAAAGTGATCATCTCTTGTATAAAAAAATTAAACTAATAAATGGTAACTCAATAATTCCACAACAAATTAATTTTTAAAACACATTTATTTTTCTTGTAATAAAATTTTTACACAAAAATAAAAACTCGATATTCTGTTTCTAACTTTCAAGATTTTTTTTAAAAACATTACAACGAATGAAATATTTGTTTCCCTCTACCCCTATGGTCAATGAAATAGTAGGGTTTAATATTTAATATAGGTGTTGAGTTTGCTAATTTTACATTACCATTATTAATATTTATATATTTTCCCTTCAATGATGATAAGAGGTTCTGTAAATTCTCCTCCGGAGCTCCAAACGAGTCTACTATCATCAATTTGAAATATCGAGGTCCTTGCCAATCTTTCAGATATATATAATATCCATATCTTAACAACGAGGGAATCACAGGTTCATAGTTTACTAATTGTATGGGTTGAGTTTTATAATAAAATGTAAGATAAGCATGAGATTCACATTCTCCAAAATCAATCATTGAACGCAGCCACATGTTGAAAAAATAATAGAAAAAATATATTTGATACCCTGCTTTTATAGTTTTGCAAAAATCTATAAAAGTAGGTTGTCAAACTATAAAATTTTCACAAAACGTCCAAAAAAATATTGTCAAGATGGCTTATTGCAGTTTCTGTTGTTGTGAAGTGAATTCCTTCTATCATTTTTTCATGCATTACAGATGTAAAGAATGCTTTGTAAACCATCATTATTGTTATCCTTGTAAACATAATTACTCACGACTTATCTATAGTAGAATAGTTGATCTATGTGAATGTGATGATAGAATACAAAGATGGAAAAAAACTTATTTGGATTAATAAAATTTTTTTTAAAATACATTGTCTACCATTTCCAAAATTCATAAAACTTATGATTATAATTCGGATGATCTTTTTTCCATCCTCCTTTTTGAATTTTTTTAGAACGTCGTCGTTTACGTATTCGTTTTTTTATTTTCGCTTTTCTTATACATCTCCTACTCCTACACTTCATTTTTTTTTATGTTAACTAAAGTACGACAAGCAATGGTTTAAAAAAAAAAAAGAAATAACCCATCTATTTATACTATTCTGTTTTTTGATTTTTTTTTAATATCTTTTTCTGAGACACATAATATTATATAAGAGGTTTAAACTAAAAAACTTTATCATTACTGAAAAAATGTCCGTATTACGTTTTGTTAGTATATGTACAAAGAGTATAACTTTTTTTGACTGCTCCAAAAATACTGTTCAGTGCTATTTAGCATGTGAATCTCTTCTTAAAGAAAATCCTGAATATATATATTTTGTAGAGGATTGCAAACCTGTTACAATAATTGAAACAAAACAATGTTCTGTAATAAAAAAAAATGGTGTGGAACAACATCCGTATGAACTAACCCTGAAAGTTATCAATCATGGAGAATCTGGAAAAACACTAAAAATATTATCAGAGGATGATGTTCCTCATCTTTTACATAAAAATGTTAAGTTTATAAAAAATGACGAAGACATAATAATTCCTTCACTTGTATAAATTTATTTAATAAAACATGTTATTTTTTTTTACATGAATTTACTCTAATATACTTTCTTTACTCTAAAAGTTTTTTTCTTTTTTGTTTTTGTCGATGCTTGTTCTTATAATCAGCTAATTTACGGATTCTTTCACTGTTCCATAATTTTCCCATTTTACCCTGACGTTTTCCATATCGATATAACGTGGACGGATCATATATTCTACCCTTAAAATGGTAGAAATCATCAGCATAAGAACGAATGATTTCTCCCCCATATGGAAGCCAATCAAAAATACAATCTCTTGCTTCATTGAGATAAACAACCCCTTGAAGATATCCAATTTCTTTATCTTTTACAATTTCACGACTACATTCAAAAAACGATATTTCATTTAATTTAAGACAATTCTGTGGAGTATGAATTAATTTCGCTGCCTCTATCAATTTTTCAGCATTTTCTGGGCTACGTATTTGAAATTACCAAATCTTTCGCGAGGGTATATACCCCATCTTCAACAAAATAACTGAACATTTTTTTTATGATATCGTTTTTTATACCGCAGGTTTTGTAGAAATGAAATAAATTTTTCTCAAAAAACTATCATATAAATAAGCTGAAACTTTTCTTTTTCATTTATACACGCGTGCTTATATATAAAACATTGCCCAAACATATCTACAAACTTAGTTTTTAATAAAAAATGGCTACGAAAGAAGAAATAACGAACGAAGCTGGAGAACCCATACCCCTGAATGGTTCCCCTCTCGTATGGGATTACGGCGCTAAAGGAGAAGGATACGCGTACGGTGTAAGTGTACGGGATACGGATACGTATACGTCGAAAGTGTTTAATTTCGAGGACTTCAGACCCCCCAAACCTATTCAGGATGATTCTGATAGTGATGATAGTTTGAAAACATTTTTTGGGGATAGTGATGATGACGAAGTAAAGGAGGAAAAAGTATTTAATAGAAACAACATTAAAAAAAAGTATATACCCGCTGTGATATTAATACTCTTCGCCAGAAATTTCCAAATCAAAAATATATTTTACGACACTGTATATACTTTCCCTCGGGTAAGCTATCCGGATATAAATTATATTTAGAAGTAGTAGATGGGGGAATTCTTTGTCCGCATAAATATCTAACAACAATTATGATAACTGATGATTCCATACTTAGTTCTATTAATAAAGAAATGTATTTAGATTAAATAAAAACAATAAAAAGTTTTGTTTTTTCAAAAAAAAAGTTATTTTATTGTGTGTTAAAATTCTCTTAAAATGTATTTGAGGTTTTTTCTCCAAATTTATTTAAACACTTTTTACGATAACTTTTTTCACTAATATTTTTATTGGATATTTCATCTAAAATTATTTTGAGTTTTTTTCAAACTATAACCCTCAAACTTTTTTGGAATAAAAACATCCAAATAATTTTTATGAGATATATATCATCTTAAAATATTTTGAGGAAATATCATTTTTAAAAATACAGTAACTAGGGAATATCAGTCATTCAGCCATAAGATGGCGTCGAGGTAAGAGCTCCACGGCGGAAATTTCTATGATTAATTCTATAAGTCAAAATTTGATTATTTTTATTTCAACATCGTACAACTCTTCCAATAAAAATAATATGGACGTTTTTTTGGATGGTAAGTATAAATCACATCGGGTGAGGTATGATGGTCGTTTATAAAGTTTTTTTTTGAATTTTAAATATCTATCTCATGAAATTGACTACGATCACCTTGATTGACCTTCCTCTCTGGTCGTCAAACTCAAGGTTAATAAAAAAAAAACTGGTCGTACAACAACACCAGGTTTCATGAGATAAATATAAACAAAATTCACAAAAAACCTCTTATATACGACCAGGTGCATATCCCCCCTGATTTGATGGCTGGTCGTTCTATACAGGGTGACCACACCTTAAAAAGCTTCAACCCCCCTGGAAACTGGGATTGGAACTGTGCTCTGATTGGTCAATTCAAATCTTTCTTGATTCTGATTGGCTTAGAGCTCAGTTCAAATCCCTTCCTCACATGTATATATATATATATATATATTACTACTATTATACGGGTTGGATTCCTGTCTGGAGCACAGATTTCAGTTTTTTTTTAGTTTTTTTTCCTGTGCTTTATACTTAACACATTTTTCATTATTTGTTTTATCATTATTCATTAACTAGAAATATATATGTTATACGCAACACCCTTCGCCCGCTTACTGTTTGAAACTTTTATAGCGTAGTTGCTAATTTACTACTGTAATACAGTACTGTAGTTGTTTTACTTGAATTAGGTAATAGCCCATTTATTTGCAAAACTGAATAGATTTGCAGTGGACAATATCTGTGAGAGCTTTGTGTTGTTTGAATTTAATTCTTTCATAGGACATCAAACTAAATAGCACAAACTTTTTAAATTGTTGGGTGCAGTACCCGCACTGAACAGAATAGTGGGGAAGTTTACTGCTTCTACCATCAATCACTAAGAAAGAAATTACAGTAATGTCTCACACTATTGATGATGATTCATCAAGGCCAGCGAGAGCAAAACCCGGGCCAATAAATTTCCGTGAGATGTATGCATGATCCCTTAATTGCAAGTATATATTTTTTGATACCTCATAACTTTATTATGTTATTGTCCCCGCGCCCTGAGGGCGAGGGTGCTAATATCGACCGGCGTTTAGTCCCTTATCACGCCATTGTTACACGCAAGATGCAAGCGAATCCTAATCTCGGATCGGATTTATAGGTATATATATATATATATATATATATATATATATATATATATATATATATATATATATATATATATATATATATATATATATATATATATCACTGCCTGAAGATTCTTTTACAGATGAAACAAGTTGTAGCAGACCAGTTTTGAGGTAAGCGAAAATCTATTATTTGCTCTAACTATATGTTGTTGAGCACTATTTGCATTTCGTAGACCAAAACCTACACGTATATATATATATATATATATATATATATATATATAGACCCCCCACTATTCTGTTGCTGCACTCAAAAATTTAAAAATGCCAAAATCCCTGGGTCTTGATTGGTGTATTCTGCAGACCAATGAAATGTTGCAACCATTATGCGTATTGCGTACCTACCAGTAACACAAAGTACCCGTTCATCTCAACACTTTCCCCAATTCCACTGGCTAAATGCATTTATTATACATTCAAAATTCATTCTCGTTTCCTATTGGTCAATTCCAGTGAATTCTTAAACTCTGGCAGGTGCGACCTCATTTCTATATTGAATACTGTGAATTATTGCACGGAGGTGTCCAAAACAAAAATTATTTAACACTGATGACGTCACTAAGGACCAAACGTGCAAAAATTACAAATTAAAAAACGCCTGTAGTAGATTTGTTTGTATATTTTTATAGTAAGACTATCTAATTGAACAATGTACAATAAAACAATTATTGGATTCGGCTTATGCATGATATTTAAGAGTTATCCAGACCTCGGTCAAAGTTATCTGCTTTGGCAGGTAACATTGACCTCGGTCTGGATAATTCTTGATATCATGATGCTCAACCTCATCCAATAATTGTATATTATGCTGTACTGTTACTACCATACAATAACATTATAAAGGTATGATGTGTCTAAAAATATATACTTGCAATTAAGGGATCATTCATACATATCATGGAAATTTATGGGAGGGGTACACATGTCAGTCGTGGGGCCCGAGTTTTGCTCTCGTGTGAGACAAGTGCTGTAATTTCTTTCTTAGTGATTTATAGTAGAAACAGCAGTAAACTTCCCCACTATTCTGTTCAGTGCAGGTGCCAAGTACTGCACCCAAAAATTTAAAAAGTTTGCACTATTTAGTTTGATGTCCTATGGAAGAATTAAATTCAAACAACACAAAGCTCTCAGAGATATTGTCCACTGCAAATTTATTCAGTTTTGCAAATAAATGGGCTAATACCTAATTCAAGTAAAAGAACTACTGTATTACAGTAGTAAATTAGCAACTACGCTATAAAAGTTTCAAACAGTATAAGCGGGCGAGGGGTGTTGCGTATAACGTATTTCTAGTATGGTAGTAACAGTACAGAGATGCGGCTGAGGATATCAAGAATTATCCAGACCGAGGTCGATGTTATCTGCCGAAGCCGAAGGCTGAGTATCTCGTATATACCACACTCGTTCGTTATCTCGTATATACCACACTCGACATCCGCAGCTGCCCGGAGGCGATTGCGGGCTCATTTAGACCGTAAATATTGCTTTCCGCGGGCTAGCAATTGGCTAGTGATGCTTACAACTTTCTCGAAATAAATGAATTCGAGAATTCATCAATGTGTTTAACATTATTATTATCATTATTATTATTATTAAATTATAACCGAGTAGTAATTAGTTTTAATTATTTAATTAGGAAAATCTGACCGTGGCTTTAGCCACGGTGGTACCCCTCTGGATCCGCCCCTGGGCATAAAAATGGTGTGAGAAGTAGAAGCTGCATTACTCATTACTGCATGTAAAGTAGAACTATCCAAAATATAAAAAGGAACTTCATTAAACCCAAACCAAAATTTCCCAAAGCCTACAGCAGGTCTTCGTTTTGGTATCTTTTCCCATGTGTTTGACTAAATTGGTGGACCATGACCCCTGTTTGTGCCATCAGATATATTAATCTATAAGCCTATAAAAGAAACTAGTAACCTCAAGAAGCAAAAATTATTATGCTTACATATCTTCAGATAAATATCCTCGAAGACAACCAGACACCATCCCAGAATCCAAATTTAAATATAAATATATAAAAATAACCAAATAACAAACTTCACACGTTGAATATTCTTCTAGAACTCAGTTAACATTTACCCTAAAGAATAAAGCTGGGGTCTTCGATCCGAAATTATTAAAATATATAAATTTTATAGGTGAAATGTCCCCTCAAATACGAGGCGCCATCTCGGTAAAGGCTGAAAAAGACAGGTCCAATATTCAAGGGGATTAGGCGATAATAATAGAAACAAAGACTTGAAAAGGAATGAGCATAAGCTAATAATAAAAAGTTAATAAGCTAATCATAAAAAGTTCCAAGCAAAATAAAATGACAAAAAACTTTTACGAAATTAAATAAAAGAAAAACGTTCGTTAAGACCAAGAGGATATGTGGTGCCAAGTTTAAAAATGAGACGCTTATCTTGCCGCTTGCGGTTATCGTTGCCACCGGAAATGGGAAGGATGGCACAGACTTTAATGTCTGAAACCAAATGGTTGGAGCTGTTGAAATGGCGGGCTACAGGTTTGTCACCATCATTGATCCTCACGGAACGAAGATGTTCAGCAAACCTGTCTGAAAGGCGTCGCCCAGTTTCACCGATGTAGATTTTAGGGCATTTATCGCAAGAAATGCAATAAATTATGTTGGTGGACGTGCATGAAAAAGCATGACGGATTGTGTGGTCGAATTTGGGGGCAGTAATAACTGTAGGCATGGGATTGAGAAAAGGGCATGTGTTACAGCGGGAACGGCCGCAAGAAAATGTTCCCGCTAGTGCCGAGGTATTTTGTTTAAGGGCACTATGTACTAAGGAGTCACGAATGTTTTTATTACGGCGAAAAGATACCAAAGGGTTGTCGGTGAAAATGGCTGACGTCTCAGGATCATTTTGTAAAATGTGAAAATTCCGATTAATAATATTTTTAACTTTAAAATTGAAAGGATGAAATGTTAGAACTAAAGGAATTTTATTGTTTGAAACTCGTTCCAAAGATGGTTCAAGGGCGTCTAAACGGGGGACGAGAAAAGCTTTCTGAACGGCGAGGTCTAAAAGGTTGGTAGGATAACCACGTTGGACAAAAAAAGATCTCATTTCTATTGATTTGGTTTGAAAATCTTGGTCGTCGCTACATAAGCGGCGAAGACGCAAGAATTGAGAGTAAGGGATGGATTGCTTAGTGTGGTTGGGATGAGAGGATGAAAATAGAAGATAACTATGGGAGTCAGTAGGCTTGTACGAGACCGACGTTTTCAGCGAATCACCATTAATCGAAATTAAAATATCAAGGAACGACACAGAGGTCTCGCTGATTTCCCACGTGAACTTCAGAGCAGGATGAAAATCATCAACAAAGTTGATGAACTTCTCTAAAAGGACACGTGAACACGACGCTGTTCCTAAACAGTCATCGATAAATCTGCCGAAAAAATCAGGCAAGGGACCCGTGTATTGTTCAAAGATCTGTTTTTCAACATAACCAACAAATAAGTTAGCATAGCTTGGACCCATTTTGGTGCCCATCGCAACACCCGTTATTTGTTGATAATGTTCACCATCAAACGAAAAATTGTTAAGGGTAAGCACTAGTTCTGCTAAGCGGAGTAACGTGGTTGTGGAGGGTTCTAAATTAGTGCGCTGATCAAAGAAAAACTTCAGAGCTTCAAGGCCATCACAATGGGGAATGACGGTGTATAAGGACTTGACGTCCATCGTGAAAATAAATTTATCGGAACTACTGAAACGTAACTGATCGAAAATTTGCAAGGCATGTTTAGTATCTTTGATATAAGAAGGCAACTTCTTAACCAAAGGATACATAACGTTGTCTAGAAAACTGGAAACGAGCTCGGTGGGGCAACTACAAGCGGAAACAATCGGCCTGCCAGGATTGTTAGGTTTATGGATTTTAGGTAGGAAATATATGACAGGCGTTCTGGGGGTTGTTAATATAAGGTTAGATGCAGAGGCAGGCAATTCACCGGCTTGGATGAAATTCTTGATGGTAGTTTTGACGGATTTTTGGTGAGATTGAGTGGGATAGGAATTCAACTTAGTATAAAAGAAGGTGTCGCTGAGTTGACGAAGAGCCTCTTGTCAACTACAGCGCCAGTGGTAATGAATTCAAAGCTAGAAGCTCTTCTTTGTTAAGGTTATGAACTTGTTTTCTGCGCGGAGGGTGCAATTTATCAATGTCATGGCGGCATTGTCTTACGAAAAGATGGAGGCTCTTCGTCAACTTCTATGTTTAATTTCGTAAAAGTTTTTTCATCTCGTCTTACTCTGATGAAGGGCTCCGCTCGAAACGTCAGTATCTCGTCACTAAATTCTTGGCAGTTTACCACCTTTTCACTTTGCTATATATATCAAAATATATATATATATATATATATATATATACAATCTCAGGAACGCGGGTTTGATTCCCAGCCGAAAGGCCTTGCATTTTTCGCATCTGGTGCCTGTTGGGTCTTAAAGGGCAACTGCATTGAAAAATAATTGACTTTTAAATAAAGACCGAAGAATATAATATTTGGAAATATTAGTAGTTTTACAATATTAGCTCTTGTACTCAAGAAATCAGATTGTCATTCTCGCGTTTTTATCCTCATGGACGCCGCCATTTTGAGTTTTGTACGCTGGCTCAAGTTTGTTGTACAGCGGAATTTTCCTTTCAATTTGACGTCATATCGTCAATTTTATCTTGATTTTGACGATATGATGTCAAAATTGAATGGATAATTCCTCTGTACATCAAACTTACGCCAGCATACGGATACAAAAGCAGATATAATAAAACTATTAACATTTCTAAACATTATATCCAAGGACCTTTCATTTAAAAGTAACTTATGTTTCGACTGCAGTTTCCCTTTGGTGTACATGACACATTATGTATATATTCAACACACTCTCATAATTTTCTCTTATATGATGAATACTGTATATAAGATTGCTTGATCAAAGATAAATAATGCTTAATATCATTAAGTTCCAACAAAGCCTGTGAAAAGAAAAGTAAAACACAGAAAAAAAACTAATTTGCAAAATTACAGCATTCCCATGCAAGAATGCTGCTACTACCTGTGATTTCACTAATTCTGGATGAAATTAATCACCTTTTAAATAACTAGGTGGTAAACTATTAACGAATTATATAATTTTTGCTGGCTAATATATTGAGTCTGATGTAAATAAACTTTTCCCATAAATATCCTGGAATATAATATTGTAAATATGAATGTATGCACTAAGCATGCAGTGCTGGCCTGTAATTATGTTGCTAGATTTATGCAATTATATGTATTTATTAAGCATTAATAAAAGAAGTTAACAATAAGCGGTGTCATTTCTCGTTCGGTCAGGACCTTCGGTGCCAGGTCCCCGGAGTGTTTACCCCCTCTTACAGAGTTATATAAAGGGCTAGCTTAATCTGCATGTTCGGCTTACTTGTTTCTCGTTTGCTCTCCCTCCCTGTCTTGGGATCTTATTCACCCACCCTCTGTTTCCCTGACGCGGTTTAGCTGCCCGCTACCCTTAGCACCTGGTTGCATTAATTTTATTTTAGCTCCGCTCTTATGAGTTGTTTAGATCAGCAGGGCTGTTTGTACTTGCTCGTCCCTGGTTTGTTTGTTTGTTTGCACACCCAATCCTTCCTAGTGGCGAAAGGTTCTTCTACTGTGGTGAGTATCTACTGTCTATAATCTAGCTTGGTCTCCATCACCGAAACCGTAAGTACCTGTGTATTCTTGTATTCTTAATTTTAATTTTCCCCGTCTAGACGGGTGACTTGTAGATATGGGATGGAGGAGGTACCGTTGGTCGGGGGGATCAGCAGGTCCCTTGTTGATGTCGCATCATGGCTTGTCGCAGCCGGCATATCAGCTACTGACTCCATCTACCGATCTGCGCTCTGCCATCGTAGTTAGTGTGCGTGTTATCATTATGGGTCATGTAGTTGAGAACCGCGTAGATCGTTAATAGGATTTAAAGACTGGTTAGATCAGTTTATATATGAAATAAAGAAATCAAATGAAAATGAATGCCAATTTTATTTGTGAAATGTTAAATGCATATTACACTTGCATATTATTTCAGTGCTACATACTGTGTGTAAAATTAATAAATTATTTATTATTAGAAATTTCATGTATAAATTAATAATTTCATACTGTATATAATTAAATTCTCCATACTATGATTTGTTTTTCATATATAGAAATTTCATATATGAAATGTTAATTTCATATCTGAATTAAACATTTATGAATAAATTATTCGATATATGATTTCTTTTTCATATATGGAAATTCTATATATGAAATCAAAAATTTCATATATGAATTAAACATATCATATATGAATGAATGATTCCATATATGATTTATTTTTCATATATGGAAATGTCATATATGAAATTACCATTTCATATATGAAATTTCAATTTCATATATGAAACTTTTATTTCATATATGAAATTTCAATTTCCTATATGAAATCTTATATTTCATATATGAAATTGCCATTTCATATTTGAAATCTTATATGAAATTTTCGTAAGGGATGCTTTGGAACTCATTGCCAACTTCTCTCAAACATGAGAAGACTTTCTCAAAATTTAAGCAGAAAATTAGAAGACATGATTTCTGCATTGACAACAACCATATATAGCTCCAATATGTAGCTTCTTTGTATTATAGTAATTGTATTATAGTTGTAAATAGATAATCAAACTAAAAAGAACAAAAATATGTAAATATTGTTTTTTGTTAAGTTGTATACACGGCTTCTAGGTAGACCAGATTTAATTTTTATACTTTTGTAATTCTTAATTTCTGATAGAACCACCGTGTTTAAATAAAATATCTATCTATCTATCTATCTATCTATCTATCTATCTATCTATCTATCTATCTATCTATCTATCTATCTATCTATCTATCTATCTATCTATCTATCTATCTATCTATCTATCTATCTATCTATCTATCTATCTATCTATCTATCTATCTATCTATCTATCTATCTATCTATCTATCTATCTATCTATCTATCTATCTATCTCTATCTATCTATCTATCTATCTATCTATCTATCTATCTATCTATCTATCTATCTATCTATCTATCTATCTATCTATCTATCTATCTATCTATCTATCTATCTATCTATCTATCTATCTATCTATCTATCTATCTATCTATCTATCTATCTATCTATCTATCTATCTATCTATCTATCTATATCTATCTATATCTATATCTATATCTATATCTATATCTGTATCTATATCTATATCTATATCTATATCTATATCTATATGTCTATCTATATCTATATGTCTATGTCTCTATGTCTATGTCTATGTCTCTATGTCTATGTCTCTATGTCTATGTCTCTATGTCTCTATGTCTCTATGTCTCTATGTCTCTATGTCTCTCTCTCTCTATCTCTCTCTATCTCTCTCTATCTCTCTCTATCTCTCTCTCTCTATCTCTCTCTATCTCTCTCTCTCTCTCTCTCTCTCTATCTATCTCTCTCTATCTCTCTCTATCTTTCTCTATCTCTCTCTATCTTTCTCTATCTCTCTCTATCTCTCTCTATCTCTCTCTATCTCTCTCTATCTCTCTCTATCTCTCTCTATCTCTCTATCTCTCTCTATCTCTCTCTATATATCTCTATATATCTCTATATATCTCTATATATCTCTATATATCTCTATAATATCTCTATAATATCTCTATAATATCTCTATAATATCTATAATATCTCTATAATATCTCTATAATATCTCTATAATATCTCTATAATATCTCTATAATATCTCTATAATATCTCTATAATATCTCTATAATATCTCTATAATATCTCTATAATATCTCTATAATATCTCTATAATATCTCTATAATATCTCTATAATATCTCTATAATATCTCTATAATATCTCTATAATATCTCTATAATATCTCTATAATATCTCTATAATATCTCTATAATATCTCTATAATATCTATATAATATCTATATAATATCTATATAATATCTATATAATATCTATATAATATCTATATAATATATATATAATATCTATATAATATATATATATATATATATATATATATATATATATATATATATATATATATATATATATATATATATATATATATATATATATATATATATATATATATATATATATATAGTGGTGGTAATGCCGGGATAATATTCTGCAAAATGTATATTCCAACACTCGAAATTCACATTTCCTTCGAGTTAAATGTCAAATATAATTGAAATACTCTCCTATTCCGTATAAACAATAACTCAGTCCCGCTTTAACACAACTGCACTGTACTCCACCTACACTCCTTGTTCATCACAACTACTGTACACTGTAATCCCAACATCACCTGTGTCCAATAACCATGACAACATTAATAAACAATTAATACATTATTTCGCTGTCTGTAATAACGTATAAATTGTGTACTCGCTATTTAATCACAAAATAATTATACATGGCAATGTTTCGTAATCTTTCACTCTTTAATTCCATTCCTCGCTCTCTTTCATTTCATTCCATGCAGGAGGATGTAAGTCAGCCTTACACCGATTCTTGGAATCAATGGTGGACAAGGTGAAAGAAAGAATTTCCAACACTGAACTCCATGCAGAACCTCGCACAATGCTTCTCCCACAATGTACATGGGACACGTTTGGAGAAATTTTGGCTAACAGTGGAGGAAGGTTATTTGACGAAGTTGTCTCATTTTTTTCCACAATGAATATGTACTCGTCGTCAAAATTAACAGTACAAGACAATCGAGAGTACCAAGATTTCTTAAAAATGTTCACCGGAAAGGCAAAAACCAGAGAGACAAGTAACTATGATATATTATAATTAATATATACTCACTAATAATTCATGTAGCAGACGTTTAATTTTGAGACCCGAACTTTAAACAACCAATTACTGATTTTAAATAGCCCCGCTCGCATACATATGCACCCTGTCAGTGCAATCTACTCATTCTTATACTCTACTTCTACCATCTCAAAAACACTGATAATAACACATTTAATAATAACAAATTCTTAATTAAACAACTTTTTAAAATATTTTTCATGGACAGTAAAATGCTTCAGTGGAACACTTAAACAAATGCAATAAAATGTATTGCATTCAAACTATAACTACAATAAAATTACATGATGTATTCATTTGTGTTTCATCACACAATATCTTTAAACAAATAATAGTTAACGAAAACGATTAAAATAATTTGCTGTAATAACATTAGAAATAAATGCACATGCAATTATCCTCACGATGACAACAAACAACCTTCACATGTCATCGCTGTCTCTCTAAATATCATTTTCCCTTTTTTTTCAGTTACAGGGAATGCAAACTACAATATGTCGCAAACAACTTTAACCTTAATTGGTTTTACAGAACCACATTCAGCATTACAAATCATTCATAATGCGCAAAACAACGCCAAAGGATTCACTTCAAGAATTTTATGGTACGTCCCTACATCCATCTACAGTCGCCTTGTAGATTTAGAGCTAACAGAAGAGGAAAGGGAAACAATTGAAGATGGTTACAACAATCTTGGTAAGTCAAGTAGCAAATGTAAATTGCGGGGCCTCATCAGTGGCGTAGGTAGAGCGGGGGCTCACGCCCAAACGACTTTCCAGGGACGTTTGCCGGAAATTTGTAACACGGTTAACATTAACCTGTTATAAACCTACCTAACAGTTTTGCCGTGTTGATATATATTAGTATATATCTCGACATTTCAATGCTATCATTATTATGACACATAATGATAGCATTAAAATGTTGGTTGAATCTTGTGAATCAAGTTTAGAGCAACTGAGCATTTTTATGCCAAGTGAAATTCGAGTGAAATGGTGGTGCTTGAATGCGAGAATGTGCATGCTTTTCGCAATGCGTGGAAGTTTGGAGAAGCTGTTCCATGATGTTTTTATTATAAAACCACACCAACGAATATTTCAATGACTTCCGTGGATACATTCATGTAGTATTTTACAATCATATATGTATACATGCACTACCGATACAATTCTACATCATTGTAGAATTTAACCACGCCCATGTCCCCGGGAAATTTGAATTCCTGAGAGATTCCTAATTGTTTCGCTGATATATAGCTGTGCCGCCAGACCACACTCACATGCAACACACATACACTCCTGCAGCTTCGAAAAGCTCAGCAATTACATAATAAACGTGGTGCTTCCAAAAATTATCTCTTATAATTATCACAACTCAATCTGTTCTGTACTGTCTTCAAAACTATTACAGTCATTGTTCAATAAAAAAATGTGACCACAACACGATTTTGACCATGCATTAATTCATACATCAATCACTTACGAGTATACATATTTTACTAAACATTTCCCGCTTATACATTTATTTCAAATTCTATTTGAACTTCTTCTTCAACTTTATTTGGCTGGAGAGAAAACATTCTGCATAGATGACTCTGGAAAAATCGTAGATGTGAAAGTGACAAGAGATCACTACCAGCTATGCAATGATGAATTGAATGGGAGATGAATGTGTGCAAACAATATCACTATGATATCCTTCTCAATGGTAAGTTTCTATCTCAAGGAGTCTTTCCTGTCTGTTCCAGTCAAAAGGGGTCATAGAAGACCCTCGGAGTCGTCAATCGAAAAACACGGAAACGGTAACGCAATATAAAAAATTAAAATTTGACAAGCCCCTGCCACATGAGATCCACTCACACGCCAAGTTTGACTTGATTTCATAAACATCTCTGCGATTGGTGGTATTTTGAATTTTCATGATGCTACGCAGGAGTGCAAGATGGACTTTTCAACCTGTTTTATGATAATTGATGCTAATTTATGTTAACATAATGTGTCTTAATTGTTCGTGAAATTCAAAGGCATTGGTAACAGCCGGTTTATTGGGCTTTCAGAATAGGTATAGGTTTAGGAATAGTTACCTATGCGCGATGACTATGTAGTTAATAATTTAAATTTGACGTTTTGTTGTTTTCACGGAAAATCCTCAGGGGCAGCACTTCCCTTGCAATAATAACTCCTAGTCCTAACCCTATAACCATTATCCATTATCTCGCGTTTTGGAGTTTTATATATTCGTAAAATTTAGGTCTTCCTGTGCAAAATCATTATATATCTGGTCCGCCGAAAATTTCATCTTATGGACTTTTTGCTGTTAAAGTTATCGGATGAGATGTCGCAAGAGGAATTTTTGTAGCAAGTAACAAAAGAAAACTGGCTTGGAATGCCTCTTGCGACAACACATCCGGTAACTTTGATGGCGAAAAACACCATAAAGTGAAATTTTCGGCTGACAATATATTTTATGATTTTCCTCAAAACACAAGGTCCTTTTATGTATTCCCTTTTAGTCATTTACAACATCTAACTGATAGCACATCGAGCGTAAAGGGGAGCGTCGCGAGTTTTCATTTCGCACGAAGATCTGCTACTGTCGCTTGCAAAATATTTACATTTGAGCTACTTATGGTCTGATGAGCGACATGAATCTAACAAATTGGATTTTTAATGAATCATTGAAGTTCTGAAAAATTCTATTACAAAAACTAATTCAAGTTTAATGTGAAATTACATCAAAGGATCAGGTTTTTATTGTGTCTTAAAGCTTTTTACTCCTTTCGTTCCAAGACCCATCGCATTAGTATTAGTATAACTCCCTGCACCAAGGTTTGCAGATTTTCCACCACATTGTGGTTCGGTGTAGACAATCCAATCTACTCCCTCGCCGACAACGGCAGAGAGTCCAGGTCCATCGAGTGCCGCTACGACATTGTCGCTATCCTCTGCAAAATCCTAGAATATCAAGAGGTATATTTATTGTAACGAGAAGCGTTCGTGATTTATTAATTTCTAACCCTGTAATTATCGGGGTGGGGTTAACTGAAGATGTCCTAATTAATTAGATGTAAAAACTGTTCACGTGCATGCCAATACATGTAACACAATGATTATATATAAATAAGTAATGATAATATGAAAAAAACAGTAAAATGATCATATGAGAACATTTGTGGGTTGTCCTGACGTACCTGATGGCGCCCGCCGTAATTAGGCGCAGCGTATAATGTAATGGTGTTTGTGGACATAATCTAAAATGTAGAAAATACCCAAACATCATGTTAAGCCGTCCGTTGAAATTATTGTATTGTATTGTATCGTATCGTATCGTATCGTATCGTATCGTATTGTTTTCTATGGTATTGTTTTCTATTATATATTATATATTATATATTATATTATATATTATATATTATATATTATATATCATATATCATATATCATATATCATATATCATATATCATATATCATATTATATATTATATATTATATATTATATATTATATATTATATATTATATATTATATATTATATATTATATATTATATATTATATATTATCTATCTATATCTATCTATCTATCTATCTATCTATCTATCTATCTATCTATCTATCTATCTATCTATCTATCTATCTATCTATCTATCTATCTATCTATCTATCTATCTATCTATCTATCTATCTATCTATCTATCTATCTATCTATCTATCTATCTATCTATCTATCTATCTATCTATCTATCTATCTATCTATCTATCTATCTATCTATCTATCTATCTATCTATCTATCTATCTATCTATCTATCTATCTATCTAATCTATCTATCTATCTATCTATCTATCTATCTATCTATCTATCTATCTATCTATCTATCTATCTATCTATCTATCTATCTATCTATCTATCTATCTATCTATCTATCTATCTATCTATCTATCTATCTATCTATCTATCTATATCTATATCTATATCTATATCTATATCTATATCTATATCTATATCTATATCTATGTCTATGTCTCTATGTCTCTATGTCTATCTATGTCTATTGTCTCTATGTCTATGTCTCTATGTCTCTATGTCTCTATGTCTCTATGTCTCTATGTCTCTATGTCTATCTCTCTCTATCTCTCTCTATCTCTCTCTCTCTCTATCTCTCTATCTCTCTCTCTCTCTATCTCTCTCTATCTCTCTCTCTCTCTCTCTATCTCTCTCTATCTCTCTCTATCTCTCTCTATATATCTCTATATATCTCTATATCTCTATCTCTATATATCTCTATATATCTCTATATATCTCTATAATATCTCTATAATATCTCTATAATATCTCTATAATATCTCTATCTCTCTCTATAATATCTCTATAATATCTCTATATCTCTCTATAATATCTCTATAATATCTCTATAATATCTCTATAATATCTCTATAATATCTCTATAATATCTCTATAATATCTCTATATATATCTCTATAATATCTCTATAATATCTCTATAATATCTCTATAATATCTCTATAATATCTCTATAATATCTCTATAATATCTCTATAATATCTCTATAATATCTCTATAATATCTCTATAATATCTCTATAATATCTCTATAATATCTCTATAATATCTCTATAATATCTCTATAATATCTCTATAATATCTCTATAATATCTCTATAATATCTCTATAATATCTCTATAATATCTCTATAATATCTCTATAATATCTCTATAATATCTCTATAATATCTCTATAATATCTCTATAATATCTCTATAATATCTCTATAATATCTCTATAATATCTCTATAATATCTCTCTATAATATCTCTATAATATCTCTATAATATCTCTATAATATCTCTATAATATCTCTATAATATCTCTATAATATCTCTATAATATCTCTATAATATCTCTATAATATCTCTATAATATCTATATAATATCTATATAATATCTATATAATATCTATATAATATCTATATAATATATATATAATATCTATATAATATATATATATATATATATATATATATATATATATATATATATATATATATATATATATATATAGTGGTGGTAATGCCGGGATAATATTCTGCAAAATGTATATTCCAACACTCGAAATTCACATTTCCTTCGAGTTAAATGTCAAATATAATTGAAATACTCTCCTATTCCGTATAAACAATAACTCAGTCCCGCTTTAACACAACTGCACTGTACTCCACCTACACTCCTTGTTCATCACAACTACTGTACACTGTAATCCCAACATCACCTGTGTCCAATAACCATGACAACATTAATAAACAATTAATACATTATTTCGCTGTCTGTAATGACGTATAAATTGTGTACTCGCTATTTAATCACAAAATAATTATACATGGCAATGTTTCGTAATCTTTCACTCTTTAATTCCATTCCTCGCTCTCTTTCATTTCATTCCATGCAGGAGGATGTAAGTCAGCCTTACACCGATTCTTGGAATCAATGGTGGACAAGGTGAAAGAAAGAATTTCCAACACTGAACTCCATGCAGAACCTCGCACAATGCTTCTCCCACAATGTACATGGGCCACGTTTGGAGAAATTTTGGCTAACAGTGGAGGAAGGTTATTTGACGAAGTTGTCTCATTTTTTTCCACAATGAATATGTACTCGTCGTCAAAATTAACAGTACAAGACAATCGAGAGTACCAAGATTTCTTAAAAATGTTCACCGGAAAGGCAAAAACCAGAGAGACAAGTAACTATGATATATTATAATTAATATATACTCACTAATAATTCATGTAGCAGACGTTTAATTTTGAGACCCGAACTTTAAACAACCAATTACTGATTTTAAATAGCCCCGCTCGCATACATATGCACCCTGTCAGTGCAATCTACTCATTCTTATACTCTACTTCTACCATCTCAAAAACACTGATAATAACACATTTAATAATAACAAATTCTTAATTAAACAACTTTTAAAATATTTTTCATGGACAGTAAAATGCTTCAGTGGAACACTTAAACAAATGCAATAAAATGTATTGCATTCAAACTATAACTACAATAAAATTACATGATGTATTCATTTGTGTTTCATCACACAATATCTTTAAACAAATAATAGTTAACGAAAACGATTAAAATAATTTGCTGTAATAACATTAGAAATAAATGCACATGCAATTATCCTCACGATGACAACAAACAACCTTCACATGTCATCGCTGTCTCTCTAAATATCATTTTCCCTTTTTTTCAGTTACAGGGAATGCAAACTACAATATGTCGCAAACAACTTTAACCTTAATTGGTTTTACAGAACCACATTCAGCATTACAAATCATTCATAATGCGCAAAACAACGCCAAAGGATTCACTTCAAGAATTTTATGGTACGTCCCTACATCCATCTACAGTCGCCTTGTAGATTTAGAGCTAACAGAAGAGGAAAGGGAAACAATTGAAGATGGTTACAACAATCTTGGTAAGTCAAGTAGCAAATGTAAATTGCGGGGCCTCATCAGTGGCGTAGGTAGAGCGGGGGCTCACGCCCAAACGACTTTCCAGGGACGTTTGCCGGAAATTTGTAACACGGTTAACATTAACCTGTTATAAACCTACCTAACAGTTTTGCCGTGTTGATATATATTAGTATATATCTCGACATTTCAATGCTATCATTATTATGACACATAATGATAGCATTAAAATGTTGGTTGAATCTTGTGAATCAAGTTTAGAGCAACTGAGCATTTTTATGCCAAGTGAAATTCGAGTGAAATGGTGGTGCTTGAATGCGAGAATGTGCATGCTTTTCGCAATGCGTGGAAGTTTGGAGAAGCTGTTCCATGATGTTTTTATTATAAAACCACACCAACGAATATTTCAATGACTTCCGTGGATACATTCATGTAGTATTTTACAATCATATATGTATACATGCACTACCGATACAATTCTACATCATTGTAGAATTTAACCACGCCCATGTCCCCGGGAAATTTGAATTCCTGAGAGATTCCTAATTGTTTCGCTGATATATAGCTGTGCCGCCAGACCACACTCACATGCAACACACATACACTCCTGCAGCTTCGAAAAGCTCAGCAATTACATAATAAACGTGGTGTTTCCAAAAATTATCTCTTATAATTATCACAACTCAATCTGTTCTGTACTGTCTTCAAAACTATTACAGTCATTGTTCAATAAAAAAATGTGACCACAACACGATTTTGACCATGCATTAATTCATACATCATCAATCACTTACGAGTATACATATTTTACTAAACATTTCCCGCTTATACATTTATTTCAAATTCTATTTGAACTTCTTCTTCAACTTTATTTGGCTGGAGAGAAAACATTCTGCATAGATGACTCTGGAAAAATCGTAGATGTGAAAGTGACAAGAGATCACTACCAGCTATGCAATGATGAATTGAATGGGAGATGAATGTGTGCAAACAATATCACTATGATATCCTTCTCAATGGTAAGTTTCTATCTCAAGGAGTCTTTCCTGTCTGTTCCAGTCAAAAGGGGTCATAGAAGACCCTCGGAGTCGTCAATCGAAAAACACGGAAACGGTAACGCAATATAAAAAATTAAAATTTGACAAGCCCCTGCCACATGAGATCCACTCACACGCCAAGTTTGACTTGATTTCATAAACATCTCTGCGATTGGTGGTATTTTGAATTTTCATGATGCTACGCAGGAGTGCAAGATGGACTTTTCAACCTGTTTTATGATAATTGATGCTAATTTATGTTAACATAATGTGTCTTAATTGTTCGTGAAATTCAAAGGCATTGGTAACAGCCGGTTTATTGGGCTTTCAGAATAGGTATAGGTTTAGGAATAGTTACCTATGCGCGATGACTATGTAGTTAATAATTTAAATTTGACGTTTTGTTGTTTTCACGGAAAATCCTCAGGGGCAGCACTTCCCTTGCAATAATAACTCCTAGTCCTAACCCTATAACCATTATCCATTATCTCGCGTTTTGGAGTTTTATATATTCGTAAAATTTAGGTCTTCCTGTGCAAAATCATTATATATCTGGTCCGCCGAAAATTTCATCTTATGGACTTTTTGCTGTTTAAAGTTATCGGATGAGATGTCGCAAGAGGAATTTTTGTAGCAAGTAACAAAAGAAAACTGGCTTGGAATGCCTCTTGCGACAACACATCCGGTAACTTTGATGGCGAAAAACACCATAAAGTGAAATTTTCGGCTGACAATATATTTTATGATTTTCCTCAAAACACAAGGTCCTTTTATGTATTCCCTTTTAGTCATTTACAACATCTAACTGATAGCACATCGAGCGTAAAGGGGAGCGTCGCGAGTTTTCATTTCGCACGAAGATCTGCTACTGTCGCTTGCAAAATATTTACATTTGAGCTACTTATGGTCTGATGAGCGACATGAATCTAACAAATTGGATTTTTAATGAATCATTGAAGTTCTGAAAAATTCTATTACAAAAACTAATTCAAGTTTAATGTGAAATTACATCAAAGGATCAGGTTTTTATTGTGTCTTAAAGCTTTTTACTCCTTTCGTTCCAAGACCCATCGCATTAGTATTAGTATAACTCCCTGCACCAAGGTTTGCAGATTTTCCACCACATTGTGGTTCGGTGTAGACAATCCAATCTACTCCCTCGCCGACAACGGCAGAGAGTCCAGGTCCATCGAGTGCCGCTACGACATTGTCGCTATCCTCTGCAAAATCCTAGAATATCAAGAGGTATATTTATTGTAACGAGAAGCGTTCGTGATTTATTAATTTCTAACCCTGTAATTATCGGGTGGGGTTAACTGAAGATGTCCTAATTAATTAGATGTAAAAACTGTTCACGTGCATGCCAATACATGTAACACAATGATTATATATAAATAAGTAATGATAATATGAAAAAAACAGTAAAATGATCATATGAGAACATTTGTGGGTTGTCCTGACGTACCTGATGGCGCCCGCCGTAATTAGGCGCAGCGTATAATGTAATGGTGTTTGTGGACATAATCTAAAATGTAGAAAATACCCAAACATCATGTTAAGCCGTCCGTTGAAATTATTGTATTGTATTGTATCGTATCGTATCGTATCGTATCGTATCGTATTGTTTTCTATGGTATTGTTTTCTATTATATATTATATATTATATATTATATATTATATTATATATATATTATATATCATATATCATATATCATATATCATATATCATATATCATATTATATATTATATATTATATATTATATATTATATATTATATATTATATATATATATATATATTATATTATATATTATATATTATATATTATATATTATATATTATATATTATATATTATATATTATATATTATATATTATATATTATATATTATATATTATATATTATATATTATATATTATATATTATATATTATATATTATATATTATATTATATTATATTATATTATATTATATTAAATTATATTATAGTACTAGAAATACGTATATGCAACAACCCCTCGCCCAATTGCTGTTTGAAACTTACAGTACAGTACTTCTTTTAGTTCTAAATTCCTTGAATTAGATAAATAGCCGCTTCATTTGCCAAACTACAGTAAATAAATTTTCAGTGGACAATATCTCTCAGAGCTTTGCATTGTCTTTAATTGTTTCATAGGACATCAAAATAAATACATGCAGCCCAATTAAACTTTTTAATTTTTAAGTGCAGCAACAGAATTGTGGGGCGTCTACTGCTGATTCTACCATAAATCACTAAGAAAGAAATTACTTTTATCACAATATTGATGAATCACGAAATAATCAATGCAGTATTTTGTATATAGACACCAAAGGCTGTTGAAGGAAGAAAGTGCATCTCTATCATACAATGAATGTCCTTTAAAAAATCAAATTCGTTCAAATGTCTACGGATGGCATGCATATAGTGCAAATGTATAGGGGTCCATTCAAATTAGATTTACTAAGACGTATTAGGGATTCTACTCCAATTGTTTGTGTGGATAGATTATATATCATATGTCATATATCATATGTCATATGTCATATGTCATATGTCATACGTCATACGTCATACGTCATACGTCATACGTCATACGTCATACGTCATATTATATTATATTATATTATATTATATTATATTATATTATATTATATTATATTATATTATATAATATTATATAATATAATATAATATAATATAACATTATATAACATTATATAATATTATATAACATTATATAATATTATATAACATTATATAATATTATATAATATTATATAATATTATATAACATTATATAATATTATATAATATTATATAATATTATATTATATTATATAATATTATATAATATTATATAATATTATATAATATTATATAATATTATATAATATTATATTATATTAAATTATATTAAATTATATTAAATTATATTAAATTAAATTAAATTAAATTATATTAAATTATATTAAATTAAATTAAATTAAATTAAATTAAATTAAATTATATTAAATTATATTAAATTATATTAAATTATATTAAATTATATTATATTATATTATATTATATTATATTATATTATATAAAAAAACTCGCACCCGGTCTCCGCCCTCTGGGTTTACTACCACTTTCGAATAATTTTGATAAATTTATGAGAGTTTCAAAACTCGGTCCTACAGCACTAATATATATAAATATATATATATATATAAATATATATATATATATATAATATATATATATATATATATATATATATATATATATATATATATATATATATATATATATATATATATATATATATATATATATATATATATATATATATATATATATATATATATATATATATATATATATATATATATATATATATATATATATATTATATATATATATATATATATATATATATATATATACATAATAAATTGAAAGGATCGAAGCTTCAATCAAAATATACAGCCCACTAGCGAAAGGATGGAGCTAGTCCAGCCTCGCCACATTGAATAGTCCTTGTATTACTGCATATTTGACAATTATCACACTATTACATATCCCGTGTAAAATGAGGTCGAAAGACCAAATAACATGTCGTTAGCCTTATTTATATTGATAAACATTTGTCCCAAAACACCAATATGATTATACACCTATTCACACAATGCTTATATCTATAGTTATTCCATTCAAAACAAATGAAGAGAACAATGCGTCAACTTCAGCGATCATGAATAGCGCCCTTGATGACGAGTTACTCAAGATCAATGAGAGTGATGAATTAAATAAACTAAACAAACACCAATACGGATGACCAAATATACAACAATCAACAACAACGAAACGCACAGGACGACCACAAAACCGTAAAGAATACCTTTTTTGACATGAAAAATCGCAACGACAGCATCCTAGAATATGATAATGGCAACCAGAAACCACTACTGACACTAACAATGACAGCGACATGCACATGGCCGGTAACCACAACCATACAGACAAACAACAATACAAACCAGGACGTACCAAATGCTACTGAACCAAACGACATCGACAAGAACAACGAAACTCCACCCAGCAATCTGGACAGATCTCCCAATCCCACCAACCAATACAATATGGAACACGATAATACCAACACTGGAGCATCGACAAGCATAGAACAACCTGACGAAACAAACATAAACACTGACTAGAAATACGAATTCGCAATCCCCTCGCCCGCCTTTTCTACCACTAATCCCCCACCCCACCTCTAGAGTTTCCCCATACATGGTCCCCAGTGCCCAGACTGCGTCTGTCTATAACAAATCCTTAAAAGCTGGTTCATCGTACGTAGATTTTGAACGGTATCTCGGCCAATATTTACTCGATTTTAATTCTAAAAACAGTTTTGGAGCCTAAATACATAACAAACGTGTCTACTATTATATTACGAGAACGTGCATACCCCTTAGTAAACACGGTTTATGTGCTTAGAAATTATTCGGCGATCAGCCAGTGCGGTCCAACCGCCTCGTCGTATATATCCTGCATGTTAGTGCAGAATAGCTATTGCTATACCCTCGGCGTCCGCGTCCGTGCCTGCGTCCGGGCCAAATTATAAGGTCAGTGTCAAAGGACATTGGCAATAAAAATTAAGTTTGTCGAATATGAAACAACTCGTAAAATGATAGAGTAACACCTTTTACAACTTTTCCGTATTTTACTTCGTTTTTGAAATACTTCAGTATGTTTGATATGTAAATGAGATGGTCTCTGACGTCAGGTGTGGGTTAGAGAATTTTCACTCATTAAAAAATGTCTTATATTTCAGTGATTGCTAAGTTTACAACGTTCATTATCATGAGGAGTTATTATACGCATATTTTCAAGTAAATGTGTGGAACAAACTTGAAGATGGAACTAATATTTAAATAAGTGAAAATTCTCTACCCATTCTCTACCCATTCTCTACCCATTCTCTACGTCAGAGACCATTCATTTACATATCAAACAAACTGAAATATTTCCAAAACGAAGTAAAATACGGAAAAGTTGTAAAAGATGTTACTCTATCATTTTACGAGTTCTTTCATATTAGACAAATTATAACAAATGTTTGTTATTGGCAACAAATTGACATTGGCAACAAATTTTTGTTACCTGTTTACCATTGAACCAGAGGTATATACCCCACACGATAACAAGCTTTGCATGCCCGAGCTTTTGCCCGAGCTTTCACTATTTTGCGAAGCAGGCCATTGTTTTCAAAATATGCAGACGATTATAATTTAGCATAGAATGACAAATGCTACAGTAGCGATTATAGAATATCCGTCAACTTTTTAACTTAAATTTACTGACATAAATCAGAATGTGAAATCGTATTTATTATTTACTTTTAGCTAAACCTAGAGTAATGTAATTTTAAAGAACGAACCAATTCTATTATGACAATTTTCTACAATTTGACACGGTTTAATGACCATTTAATAGTAATTAAGCGTTACCGGTATTCTGTTCCTACTAACTAGCGTCTCTTCATGTAGAGGACACAGAAATTTAGCACGGTATAGAACTGCTTCGTTCTTTAAAAAATCCCGTTTATTTTTGTCTTAGAGTTGTCCAATTCATGAATTAAACCTATTATGGATAAAATAAACGGGATTTTTTAAAGAACGAGGCAGTTCTATACAGTGCTAACTAACATTTTACTCATGCAAATTTCTGTGTCCGGTACACGAAGTAAGATCTATCTCTTACTTGATTCTAGAAGACCAAATATTATCGAGTACTTCTAGCTCACTTTTTAGTTTCTGGCTTTCCCTCTCTCTAAGAGAGATACTGATGCGTCTTAGAAGGGTTTCTATTCTTATAATTTCAGTCATAAGTTCCCTGATTTTGTCAGTGTTTACGTTTCTAAATTAAATCGTCGCTTGATTTGACAACTATGCCGTCTCGTTCAACATTTCTAAAATCACCCACTGTTCCTGGTATTTGAAGGACTAACTGTTATGATCAATGGCTTATGGATTTACCACAATTTCAAAGATTTGAATAGGTTATACTTGTTTTTATTTGGCATATCACATCATCATAAATTAATTGAAGTATACGGTGTTTACAATATGGAGCAACTGGCAAGCTCGGGCCGTGCGCGCAGGAACGCTTCTGTCCCCGCATAGTCATATTCTGTGCTCATACTGTACCCGACTTTTGCTTTTGTATTATCTAATTAGTTCCACGCGATATCTCACACAACATGAAGATTCGACGTAAGGGGCGGTTTTCCACTGGGCGAATATTTTCGCGCAAAGCGAATATCTATATTCAAAATATTTCTGATTAGTTCCAGCTGAGAGCTCGTAAGAGGCATTTATAGGACGTAATTGGACAACCATACTGTAGTTGGGACAAGGGGTGAGTCGATAAAGAGTCTTTGTGTTCATTTGACTATTCTAAGACAATAAGCCAGTGCGTCGGGAAAAAACTTATGTCAATTCAGAGTATTGCATAATATGTGGTGATTTCAACATTGACTGGCTATCAGACGAAGGTCAGAAACAGCAGATATATTTAAAATATTTGGTCCAGCATATCAGCAAAAGTTGCATCTTCCTACAATCGATTATGCATCACTTCTGGATCATCTGTACACCAATATTGCAGACGAATACGTTACAAGTGGAACATATGAATCATATTTTTCAGACCACAAAGCGATGTGGCGTGCCTTAAAATAGATGAGACATGCATACATATAATATATCCATCATATAATGTTCGCTTCATAATATGTCTTACACACAGGTTAAAAGTTAAAAAGTTTAAAAACTACCAAACGTAATTTTAGACTACTATGTGATCTTCAGGGTTCAAATTGACCATTAACTAACCTTCGCCACAGCTGCAAAGCTGAGTAATCAAGCCGTAAACCTTAATTGCTACAACCTGTTAACAAATATATTTTGTATACTATAATAAAATTGTCGTATATTATGTAATAAACGATTGCTGGTAGCATATAGGACAACATGTATACTAAATACTTCTTTAGAGGTCAAAACAGTCCGAAACGCCCCTTCAAAACACCTAACAAATTCACACCACCCACACCTGACAATTCAAACCTTCTCGAGTACATTTCACATATATACCATGATTTGAAAACACTACACACACAACAAACTAACTCCACATACAACATATCACTGACAGAACTAAACTCTATTAATCAACTTAAAAGCAATAAGGATCTTATAATCAAACCAGCAGATAAAGGGGGAGCCATCGCAATCTGGCCCAAAAACGATTCTCTTGCTGTCGCTTATAAACAACTAAACAACACCAATCATTACGAAAAAATCACTAATGACCCAACACAACCATTACTACAACAAATCAGAACATTGGTTAAACAACTACACAATGACAGCATTCTAACATTTCCACTATATCTCCTGCCCAAAATACATAAACCTGACATACCCGGTAGACCGATCATTTCCGGTTGTGGAGGTCCTACAGTAAAAACTCTCTCAGTATGCTGATTACCTCCTCAAACCACTTATGGAACAGACCTGTATACCATCCTATGTTCAAGACACAACACATTTTCTTAAACGAGTATTTTTACTCAACAACAATCTACCGACTGACCATACTAATTACTATAGCACACTAACATACCAAATATGATGAAAGTATTAAAGCTTGGATTGATATGTTACAAGATAACAGTCCAGCTGACATTGATACCAAATACATAACTGACATACTCTCACTTGTACTCAATAATAACTTTCTCACATTTAACAATGAAACTTTCTTATAAATCCATGGTAGGCTACTGCAATGGGGTCACCCATGGCTCCCTCCTATGCAAACATATTCGTGGCGGTCCTTGAAAAACAAATGCTTCTTAATGCACCGAACGGACTAATCCCCTTTGAGTGGATAAGGTTCATAGATGACATTTTTGCATTGTGGATCCATAGAATTGAAACACTGCATAAATTATTCGAATACATGAACAACTTCCACCCAACAATTACATTTTACTGCACATACTCCCACCACTCAGTAAACTTCCTAGACACTACTATTTATATCAACAAGGACAATCAATTTGGATCCGATCTCTACATCAAAACAACTGACAGAACCCTATTACTACACAATGACTCCTTCCGTCCGCCATCATGTACTGTAAGGAAAGCATAATTTTCAGCCAAGCACTTAGATACCGACGCATTATTACAGACAACAAACTACTTCAAAAAAAACTTGACAACCTTTCTATCATACTTATCAACAGAGGATACAAACTGAACACAATTAACAAAGCATTTTTACAAGCTTGTCAAACTAAACTTTTCCAATCGGCCTATAAGTCACTACATAGCACTGAAACTGCTTTGCTTAAAGTGCCTATATCACTTGTGGGATCTTTACATATTTATAGTAATTGGAACATTCTAAGAAGATTTGTAATATATCTTCTCAGGCGAAAATTTCATCTTCATGGACTTTTTTGCAGTTAAAGTTACCGGATATGACATCAAAGGAGGAATTTTTGAAGCAAGAAACAAAAGAAAACTGATTTGCATTTCCTCCTTTGATGTCATATCCGGTAACTTTAACTGCAAAAAAGTCCATGAAGATGAAATTTTCGCCTGAGAAGATATAGTACAAATCTTCTTAGAATGTTCCAATTACTATAAATATGTAAAGATCCCACAAGTGATATAGGCACTTTAAGGTACATAATGATATTCTTAGGGCGATTGACAACCAATGTGCGGTCATCTTGTTATTGTTAGATTTATCTGCTGCGTTCGATACTGTCGATCATGTGATATTATTACAAAGGTTATCTAGTCGCTTCGATATAAGGGGCCATGCACTATCTTGGTTTGAATCTTATCTCTCCAACAGGAAACAGTTTGTCAAGATACGTGATGCCAAGTCGAGTAGTCGCGATTTGCCTTGTGGCGTACCACAGGGCTCAGTTTTGGGTCCTCTGCTATTCCTTATATATACCGCCACTGGGTGATATCGTTAGGCACCATAATATGTGATTTCATTTTTATGCTGATGATACTCAGATATATTTGTCATTTAAATCTACATCTGATGTGCAGAAACAGTCCTCACTCACTAGTATTGAGGAATGTGTTAAAGATATTAATACGTGGATGCTTTGTAACAATCTAACGCTCAATAATGACAAGACTGAGGTTCTGGTTATTGGGGCTCACCATCGACCACGCCCTGATCTTGATTTTTTATTAATAGGTGATGATCACGTGATACCGTTTGCGTTTGCTAGAAACCTTGGTGTTGTCTTTGACAACAGCATGAAACTTGAAAAACAAGTTTCTGCCATATGCAAATCTTCTTTTTTTCATATAAGAAATATTGATAAAATTAAATCTTACCTAAGTGAAGCAAATGTTAAGACTCTTATACATGCGTTTGTCACGTGCAAATTAGATATGTGTAATTCGCTGCTGCATGGCTTACCTAAATTTCTAATTCATCGGTTGCAATTTGTACAAAACTGTGCAGCGCGTCTCGTCGTGGGTAAACGTAAATTTGACCATATCACACCTGTGCTTAGGCAACTTCATTGGTTACCAATAGAGGATCGTACACTTTTTAAAATACTACTTATAACCTATATGGCAGTAAATGGCCTGGCTCCTTCTTATATTAGTGATATGCTTAGTTTTTATATTCCAGTACGTAATCTCAGGACAGCTTCAAAAGGTCTCTTAAATACACCTAAGTCTAACCTTGTAAGTTATGGCGACAGAGCTTTTTCTGTTGCGGCTCCTAGGTTGTGGAACAGTTTGCCACTCGCTATAAGGACAAGTTCTTCCATTAATATTTTTAAGTCTAGCCTTAAGACTTATCTTTTTAGTCGTGCTTTTAATTAATTATTCATTTATTTTGTTTAAACTATTGTATTTATTAGTGAAAAATTGTAAAGCGCCTTATAACTTTAGGATCATGGCGCTATATAAATGTAATAAATTATTATTAATTAAGAACTAAGCTTTATAAATCCTCCAAGACAGCACATGAAGAATAAAACAACTTGATGATGGTAAAGATAACTAATGACCAGGATAAACAAACTGTTGACCAACCAACCACGACAATTTATTTATGACATATAATCATTTATAATTAATACCAATATAGATGCACTACAACATCATTGTTAACAACCTATAGTTCAGGCTGGGATAGATAGCTCTGGGGAACCCTCCTGATACTAACCCTGGTCCTTTACCCTATCATAAACCTACTAACCCGAACCCAAATTAACTGGATATGAATGATCCCTTCTGGGTTATCCATTCTTGCAACCTTTTACATGTTAGATTGTTATAATAACGCACCACTATTTTCCTTGTCTAATGTACTTTACCCTCTTTGTACATATATATTCTTACCTTTGTCAATCATTGATTACTATACTTCCAAGACACTATATACTTCACTATTTTAAATCAACTATTTTCTTTGTTTTCTCTGCTTAAACTATTAAACTATACATACATTTTATTCCACCATAATTATTATTTCCACCATAATTCCACATAACACAAAATCCACCTTAATATCGTACTATATCCCTTACTATCACATGAACACTGACTAACCCCCCATCATTATACACGTACTTGAACACACTAAGACCTGGCAACTAATGACACGCCCAAGTATATATGTTATCACAAACAAACAAACGCCCTCACTTCGTATTTGACGAAGTCACGAAAGCACTTTACGCACGAAGACAAAGCTACAACTTCACTCTTCCTATAATACGGCACGACGAGGTGGAATTCCACTATCTAACAACACGTTTGGTAAGCAGTCACTTTACTTTCCTTATACATATATATTTTATTATAACCGCACATTATTATTTACCTTCCGACGCAAAAACATTGAATGCCAACTCCAAATCTCCGCTGAAGAGACCAACAAAGAAGGTCGAAACATATGTACAGGGTTGTGTCCCATGTATTCGATGCACTATACAATTATACGCATCTTTACTCTTTCTCTATATTTTATTCATATTTCTTATTCAATTTACACTGCATGTCCAACCCGTCGTTGACGTATTATACGCATTATAGCCGCTGGCTAAATGCGCACATTATTCTAAGTCTGGCACGATTACAGATCCAGGACATCAATGTGGTTTCTCATTACCTATCCTTAACCAAAACCAAATATTATAATAATATTATTATGATAATAATATTATCATCTTAATAATATTATCATAATAATATCATAATAATATTATCAAAATAATATCATATCATAATGTTATTATAATATAATAATAATATAATAATATAATAATATAATAATATAATAATATAATAATATAATACTATAATAATATAAAAATATAATAATATAATAATATAATAATAATATTAATATAATAATATAATAATATAATAATATAATAATATAATAATATAATAATATAATGATATAATGATATAATGATATAATGATATAATGATATAATAATATAATAATATAATAATATAATAAAATAATAATATAATAATATAATAATATAATAATATAATAATATAATAATATAATAATATAATAATATAATAATATAATAATATAATAATATAATAATATAATAATATAATAATATAATAATATAATAATATAATAATTAATAATATAATAATATAATAATATAATAATATAATATAATAATAATATAATAATAATATAATAATAATAATATAATAATATAATAATATAATGATATAATGATATAATGATATAATGATATAATAATATAACAATATAATAATATAATAATATAATAATATAATAATATAATAATATAATAATATAATATAATAATATAATAATAATATAATAATATAATAATATAATAATATAATAATATAATAATATAATAATATAATAATATAATAATATAATAATATAATAATATAATGATATAATAATATAATAATATAATAATATAATAATATAATAATATAATAATATAATAATATAATAATATAATAATATAATATAATAATAATATAATAATATAATAATATAATAATAATAATATAATAATATAATAATATAATAATATAATAATATAATAATATAATAATTAATAATATAATAATATAATAATATAATAATATAATATAATAATAATATAATAATATAATATAATAATAATATAATAATATAATAATATAATGATATAATGATATAATGATATAATGATATAATAATATAACAATACAATAATATAATAATATAATAATATAATAATATAATAATATAATAATATAATAATATAATATAATAATATAATAATAATATAATAATATAATAATATAATAATATAATAATATAATAATATAATAATATAATAATATAATAATATAATAATATAATAATATAATAATATAATAATTAATAATATAATAATATAATAATATAATAATATAATATAATAATAATATAATAATATAATATAATAATAATATAATAATATAATAATATAATGATATAATGATATAATGATATAATGATATAATAATATAACAATATAATAATATAATAATATAATAATATAATAATATAATAATATAATAATATAATATAATAATATAATAATAATATAATAATATAATAATATAATAATATAATAATATAATAATATAATAATATAATAATATAATAATATAATAATATAATAATATAATGATATAATAATATAATAATATAATAATATAATAATATAATAATATAATAATATAATAATATAATAATATAATAATATAATATAATAATAATATAATAATATAATAATATAATAATATAATAATATAATAATATAATAATATAATAATATAATAATATAATAATTAATAATATAATAATATAATAATATAATAATATAATATAATAATAATATAATAATATAATATAATAATAATATAATAATATAATAATATAATGATATAATGATATAATGATATAATGATATAATAATATAACAATATAATAATATAATAATATAATAATATAATAATATAATAATATATATATAATATAATAATATAATAATATAATAATATAATAATATAATAATATAATAATATAATAATATAATAATATAATAATATAATAATATAATAATATAATAATATAATAATATAATAATATAATAATTAATAATATAATAATATAATAATATAATAATATAATATAATAATAATATAATAATATAATATAATAATAATATAATAATATAATAATATAATGATATAATGATATAATGATATAATGATATAATAATATAACAATATAATAATATAATAATATAATAATATAATAATATAATAATATAATAATATAATATAATAATATAATAATAATATAATAATATAATAATATAATAATATAATAATATAATAATATAATAATATAATAATATAATAATATAATAATATAATAATATAATGATATAATAATATAATAATATAATAATATAATAATATAATAATATAATAATATAATAATATAATAATATAATAATATAATATAATAATAATATAATAATATAATAATATAATAATATAATAATATAATAATATAATAATATAATAATATAATAATATAATAATATAATAATTAATAATATAATAATATAATAATATAATAATATAATATAATAATAATATAATAATATAATATAATAATAATATAATAATATAATAATATAATGATATAATGATATAATGATATAATGATATAATAATATAACAATATAATAATATAATAATATAATAATATAATAATATAATAATATAATAATATAATAATATAATAATAATAATATAATAATAATATAATAATATAATAATATAATAATATAATAATATAATAATATAATAATATAATAATATAATAATATAATAATATAATAATATAATATAATAATAATATAATAATATAATATAATAATAATATAATAATATAATAATATAATGATATAATGATATAATGATATAATGATAATAATATAACAATATAATAATATAATAATATAATATAATAATATAATAATATAATAATATAATATAATAATATAATAATAATAATAATATAATATAATAATATAATAATATAATAATATAATAATATAATAATATAATAATATAATAATATAATAATATAATAATATAATAATATAATAATATAATAATATAATAATATAATAATATAATAATATAATAATATAATAATTAATAATATAATAATATGATAATATAATAATATAATATAATAATAATATAATAATATAATATAATAATAATATAATAATATAAATAATATAATGATATAATGATATAATGATATAATGATATAATAATATAAACAATATAATAATATAATAATATAATAATATAATAATATAATAATATAATAATATAATAATATAATAATATAATAATATAATAATATAATAATATAATAATATAATAATATAATAATATAATAATATAATAATATAATATAAATAATAATATAATAATATAATATAATAATAATATAATAATATAATAATATAATGATATAATGATATAATGATATAATGATATAATAATATAACAATATAATAATATAATAATATAATAATATAATAATATAATAATATAATAATATAATAATATAATATAATAATATAATAATAATATAATAATATAATAATATAATAATATAATAATATAATAATATAATAATATAATAATATAATAATATAATAATATAATAATATAATAATATAATAATATAATAATATAATAATATAATAATATAATAATATAATAATATAATAATATAATAATATAATAATATAATAATATAATAATATAATAATATAATGATATAAAACGTGCTGTGCTGCGCAAGCAGTGTAGAAATACAAATCAAATATCTAATTATAGATATTTGATTTAAATTCCTCATCAGTGTTAGCTTCGCTTATCTCATTAAATATATATGTCCTGATAAAATCCGTAATGCAATCCAGATAAACCGTACAAATAACGACAACAAACTGTCAAGTGTGAAAATACATTAACTATTTGTATTTCAGTAGCGTGGCGCAAATTGACGCATTGAATGAAAGTGTAACGTTAATAATGAGATACTTGGGTTACTTCAGAGAAATACAGTAACTGAGCAAAACAGCAAACATCTGTATTCATTTGCGTATTAGGAAATAAATAACTCCCAAGTTCTTGCGTTACATTAGAAAACATTTGTTTAATTCATGCTTAATACAAGTTGTTGGATCTGTTAATGACAGACGATCGTTGCGATCATATGGAAACCGGGCTTTAGTGATGAAACCATATCACTAGTCATACTAAACAAGTATATATAATATTAAATCATATCAAAGTTTAGACGAACCTAATGAACCTAATATTGCTCGAATAGATACAGAAAACTCTTATACGTATATTTGATATATACTCTGAAATTTTTATATATTTTATTCATTACTGTTAAGCTGTATAAAAAACATAAGAAAATAACTTTAAACTCACATTATCTCACTTTACTGATCGATCTTCAAGATCATGATACATGGATGCAGATACGTCTTAATAGTCCACGCTGCCTGCATTGCCTGCTTATATAATATCGCTTCAGAGATCTAATTATGTCAATTTTCACAATACCACCTGAGCAACTACGCAGGTTCATGCGTGCGGAACGTAAACACTCCAGATAAATTGATACCGAAGATATTTTGTAGCCACTTTGACTAGACTGGATACAATGATGTGTATAGATATACAGAAAATAACCATAATTTATTATATAATAGACAGTGTTTAATTGATGGTTCCGCCACTAACAAAACTGATAATGTGTTAATATTATACACATTGCTGTAGATTGTATACTCACATGTGCGATTATTTATGGTAATCAAACATGTGTAATTGATTATCGTATTTTCAAATGTTTGTAAAATCATGACATTGAACTCTTGTGCTCTATTTCTGCTGATTATATAATAAACAGAAAAATACACGAATGATGCTTGAAAATATGAAATTTATTTCTCGTGTTGACCAGGATATCTCGATCACTAGTTCGCTCATGCGCTCACTCGTTCGATATCGTGATCAACACTGCACTCGAAATAAATTTCATATTTCGGAACATCCATGTATTACTCTCTATTTACTTAATATGAAATGTTATTAGGTGATCTGTTTTGACATGAGAAAGAGCATCATTCAAATTTGAATTTCAAAATTTGGTACGAGTTATGAAGCTTCATTTATAGAAAATCCGTTACAGATTACAACTCTAATATCAATATCATTAATTACATACTCTAATATTGAGATGTGCACATATAATGACCGTGACACTAAGGGGTCCGAATTGGTGCATGAGTTGTCGGATATATTCAGTACATTTTTTTACATAAAAGGGATTTTACGAAGGGTATATGCACGTTTGCGTAATATAACATATAACACGTGTGTTTATGTATTTAGACTCGCTAATTCCAAATCTGTTTTCACAATTGTAAACGGTTTAATAATAATCGAGATAACGTTCAAAATAATATACGACGAAGCGGCTAGCTGATTGCCAAATAATTTCTAAGTATATAAACCGTTTATGATTGAAGAAGAATTGAGTATATGTTGGAATATCCTTAAAACAAGCAGGATTTTAATCAATTGAAATGCAAAAATATTACTTGTAGTATGCGCAATTTTACTTATATATCTCACTTGTTCATCCTGCATATACTAGTGAAATATCGGACATTTTTTTTTCTTCGCGGACTTGAATACAATTGGTCCGATATTTCACTACTACAGTACGGTACATATGAAGTTCAACGTATAAATCGAGCCTGCAGATTAGGTAGTTTTAATGTTAATCTTACATGCCAAATCTGCATTGTTTTTCAAAACCTCGCATTTGGAACCATGACTGAAAAATACAACGAGTTTACAAATAAAATAAAATAAAATAGTCGATATGTTGAGAAGTATCTTCGTTGATCAATATCTTGTTATTCCTTTGTTTTCAGTCTCTACTATACTTCCGAGAGTTTTCCAGATCTCGTTTTCGGCAAAAACAATGAACTTATGACAATTGACAAAACAATTGAAGACTGCATGTCATGGATATATATATATATATATCAATATCAAGCACTCGATTGTCGAGTGTTTTTTCCTCTATCCAAATATACTGGCAAGATTAGCATTGCTGATTATTAAGACCATGGAATATGCTTGTCTTACTTCAGTCTGTAATCAGCGGCGTATATAGAGATTTCTTCATGGGAAGTGCTGATGTATATGGTATTTACGCACGCGTTAATTTGTTTTCAAAATGCGTAAAAACCATACAAGAGTACTTCCCATGTATACAAATTTGTTTATTATATAGATACTGATATTTTTCTATCCACATTCTAAAAGGTTTTATTTATTTTCTAAAATATTTTATTTATTGGGCGAAACGTGTTCTGCACGTGTGACAAGATCGTTTCGCGTTCGCGATTGGCTAGCATCTTGAAATGGGTTTATACATGAATAAAACCGTGCGTAAATATCAGTATCTATATAATAAATCAGATTTCTTCACCTGAACGCGAATTTTTGTATAACACACCTATTTATAACCCACTTTTCTTCTATAATTCTAAAGCTTGTTTATGACATCATATATAACATTATTATAAACATGGCATAGCATAGTAAGATTTGTGAAGGTCTTATATAGACCTATTCGTTTTTCAAAGAGGCTGACTGTCTGGTTTTATAGCGCTTTTATTTATATACATAATATATAACTAGAAATACATATACGCAATAACCCCCTCTCCCGCATTTTCTATTCCCCAGGGTCCAGACCGCGCACGCCGTGCATTTGTCGTCTCAGGATAACAAATCGCAAAAGTCATTGCGTCGTACGTAGATTTTGAACGTTATCTCGGCCAATATTTACTTGGAATTACCAAGTCTAAATACGTAACATACGTTTCTATTAGTACGAGAACGTGCATACCCTTCGTAATAACTATTTATGTACTTAGAAATTAATAAATTATTCGGCAATTGAACATTATCTCGATCAATATTTAACCGTTTTTCAATTGTGAAAACTGATTTGGAATTAGCGAGTCTAAATAAATAACACACGTACCTATATTACGCAAACGTGTATACCCTTCGTAAAAACCTCTTTATCATGTAGTTCGTCAAATCACTGCACTCGACAATGGTCGCCCTTCGCCCCAAATCCAAATATTGTCCGATTCAAACGGATCACCCAAAAATTAGTCCTGCCATGCTCCGCTCAAATGTGAAGTTCGCGTGTGAAGGTCTTGTATAGACTTATGTTTCCAAACAGGCTGACTGTCTGGCTTCGTATACTGTGTACTAGCGCTCTTATTTACCGCAATATATAATAATAATAATATAATAATAATAATTGATGCCGCAGCGAGGGAGCCTGAAGCGAGCGAGCAAGGCAACAGAATTAATTTGTGTGGTGGGCAGTTTTTCAAATTTTGCCAAGCGCACTGCATTGTGGTTGTGCGCAGTACGAGTAACGTTTCTGCGCACAACCACAATGCAATGGGACGATGGGATGAATGCATGATTTTTCTTTCACTGTGCGTGTTGGTATATTCGGCTGTGGTTTGCTAGGGTTTAGTGAGGTGAGTTTATTTAATGAATGCTATCGTCCTTCTGTAAGCGAGAGCGTTTTGTGAGGTGAGCTTATTTAAATAAATGCTTCTGTATTATATGTTCTATATAATAAACAGAAAAATACACGAATGATGCTTGAAAATATGAAATTTATTTCTCGTGTTGACCAGGATATCTCGATCACTAGTTTCGCTCATGCGCTCACTCGTTCGATATCGTGATCAACACTGCACTCGAAATAAATTTCATATTTCGGAACATCCATGTATTACTCTCTATTTACTTAATATGAAATGTTATTAGGTGATCTGTTTTGACATGAGAAAGAGCATCATTCAAATTTGAATTTCAAAATTTGGTACGAGTTATGAAGCTTCATTTATAGAAAATCCGTTACAGATTACAACTCTAATATCAATATCATTAATTACATACTCTAATATTGAGATGTGCACATATAATGACCGTGACACTAAGGGGTCCGAATTGGTGCATGAGTTGTCGGATATATTCAGTACATTTTTTACATAAAAGGGTTTTTACGAAGGGTATATGCACGTTTGCGCAATATAATAGGTAGGTGTGTTATGTATTTAGACTCGCTAATTCCAAATCTGTTTTCACAATTGTAAACGGTTTAATAATAATCGAGATAACGTTCAAAATAATATACGGACGAAGCGGCTAGCTGATTGCCAAATAATTTCTAAGTATATAAACCGTTTATGCTTGAAGAAGAATTGAGTATATGTTGGAATATCCTTAAAACAAGCAGGATTTTAATCAATTGAAATGCAAAATATTACTTGTAGTATGCGCAATTTTACTTATATATTTCACTTGTTCATCCTGCATATACTAGTGAAATATCGGACATTTTTTTTCTTCGCGGACTTGAATACAATCGGTCCGATATTTCACTACTACAGTACAACGTATAAATATGAAGTTCAACGTATAAATCGATCCTGCAGATTAGGTAGTTTTAATGTTAATCTTACATGCCAAATCTGCATTGTTTTTCAAAACCTCGCATTTGGAACCATGACTGAAAAATACAACGAGATTACAAATAAAATAAAATAAAATAGTCGATATGTTGAGAAGTATCTTAGTTGATCAATATCTTGTTATTCATTTGTTTTCAGTCTCTACTATACTTCCGAGAGTTTTCCAGATCTCGTTTTCGGCAAAAACAATGAACTTATGACAATTGACAAAACAATTGAAGACTGTCATGGATATATATATATATATATATATATATATATCAAGCACTCGATTGTCGAGTGTTTTTTTCCTCTATCCAAATATACTGGCAAGATTAGCATTGCTGATTATTAAGACCATGGAATATGCTTGTCTTACTTCAGTCTGTAATCAGCGGCGTATATAGAGATTTCTTCATGGGAAGTGCTGATGTATGGTATTTACGCACGCGTTATTTGTTTTCAAAATGCGTAAAAACCATACAAGAGTACTTCCCATGTATACAAATTTGTTTATTATATAGATACTGATATTTTTCTATCCACATTCTAAAAGGTTTTATTTATTTTCTAAAAGATTTTATTTATTCGGCGAAACGTGTTCTGCACGTGTGACAAGATCGTTTCGCGTTCGCGATTGGCTAGCATCTTGAAATGGGTTTATACATGAATAAAACCGTGCGTAAATATCAGTATCTATATAATAAATCAGATTTCTTCACCTGAACGCGAATTTTTGTATAACACACCTATTTATAACCCACTTTTCTTCTATAATTCTAAAGCTTGTTTATGACATCATATATAACATTATTATAAACATGGCATAGCATAGTAAGATTTGTGAAGGTCTTATATAGACCTATACGTTTTCAAACAGGCTGACTGTCTGGTTTTATAGCGCTTTTATTTATATACATAATATATAACTAGAAATACATATACGCAATAACCCCCTCTCCCGCATTTTCTATTCCCCAGGGTCCAGACCGCGCACGCCGTGCATTTGTCGTCTCAGGATAACAAATCGCAAAAGTCATTGCGTCGTACGTAGATTTTGAACGTTATCTCGGCCAATATTTACTTGGAATTACCAAGTCTAAATACGTAACATACGTTTCTATTAGTACGAGAACGTGCATACCCTTCGTAATAACGATTTATGTACTTAGAAATTAATAAATTATTCGGCAATTGAACATTATCTCGATCAATATTTAACCGTTTTCAATTGTGAAAACTGATTTGGAATTAGCGAGTCTAAATAAATAACACACGTACCTATATTACGCAAACGTGTATACCCTTCGTAAAAACCTCTTTATCATGTAGTTCGTCAAATCACTGCACTCGACAATGGTCGCCCTTCGCCCCAAATCCAAATATTGTCCGATTCAAACGGATCACCCAAAAATTAGTCCTGCCATTCTCCGCTCAAATGTGAAGTTCGCGTGTGAAGGTCTTGTATAGACTTATGTTTCCAAACAGGCTGACTGTCTGGCTTCGTATACTGTGTACTAGCGCTCTTATTTACCGCAATATATATAATAATAATAATATAATAATAATAATTGATGCCGCAGCGAGGGAGCCTGAAGCGAGCGAGCAAGGCAACAGACTTAATTTGTGTGGTGGGCAGTTTTTCAAATTTTGCCAAGCGCACTGCATTGTGGTTGTGCGCAGTACGAGTAACGTTCTGCGCACAACCACAATGCAATGGGACGATGGGATGAATGCATGATTTTTCTTTCACTGTGCGTGTTGGTATATTCGGCTGTGGTTTGCTAGGGTTTAGTGAGGTGAGTTTATTTAATGAATGCTATCGTCCTTCTGTAAGCGAGAGCGTTTTGTGAGGTAAGCTTATTTAATAAATGCTTCTGTATTATATGTTCTATATAATAAACAGAAAAATACACGAATGATGCTTGAAAATATGAAATTTATTTCTCGTGTTGACCAGGATATCTCGATCACTAGTTCGCTCATGCGCTCACTCGTTCGATATCGTGATCAACACTGCACTCGAAATAAATTTCATATTTCGGAACATCCATGTATTACTCTCTATTTACTTAATATGAAATGTTATTAGGTGATCTGTTTTGACATGAGAAAGAGCATCATTCAAATTTGAATTTCAAAATTTGGTACGAGTTATGAAGCTTCATTTATAGAAAATCCGTTACAGATTACAACTCTAATATCAATATCATTAATTACATACTCTAATATTGAGATGTGCACATATAATGACCGTGACACTAAGGGGTCCGAATTGGTGCATGAGTTGTCGGATATATTCAGTACATTTTTTACATAAAAGGGTTTTTACGAAGGGTATATGCACGTTTGCGCAATATAATAGGTAGGTGTGTTATGTATTTAGACTCGCTAATTCCAAATCTGTTTTCACAATTGTAAACGGTTTAATAATAATCGAGATAACGTTCAAAATAATATACGACGAAGCGGCTAGCTGATTGCCAAATAATTTCTAAGTATATAAACCGTTTATGCTTGAAGAAGAATTGAGTATATGTTGGAATATCCTTAAAACAAGCAGGATTTTAATCAATTGAAATGCAAAATATTACTTGTAGTATGCGCAATTTTACTTATATATTTCACTTGTTCATCCTGCATATACTAGTGAAATATCGGACATTTTTTTTCTTCGCGGACTTGAATACAATTGGTCCGATATTTCACTACTACAGTACAACGTATAAATATGAAGTTCAACGTATAAATCGAGCCTGCAGATTAGGTAGTTTTAATGTTAGTCTTACATGCCAAATCTGCATTGTTTTTCAAAACCTCGCATTTGGAACCATGACTGAAAAATACAACGAGATTACAAATAAAATAAAATAAAATAGTCGATATGTTGAGAAGTATCTTAGTTGATCAATATCTTGTTATTCCTTTGTTTTCAGTCTCTACTATACTTCCGAGAGTTTTCCAGATCTCGTTTTCGGCAAAAACAATGAACTTATGACAATTGACAAAACAATTGAAGACTGTCATGGATATATATATATATATATATATATATATCAAGCACTCGATTGTCGAGTGTTTTTTCCTCTATCCAAATATACTGGCAAGATTAGCATTGCTGATTATTAAGACCATGGAATATGCTTGTCTTACTTCAGTCTGTAATCAGCGGCGTATATAGAGATTTCCTCATGGGAAGTGCTGATGTATGGTATTTACGCACGCGTTATTTGTTTTCAAAATGCGTAAAAACCATACAAGAGTACTTCCCATGTATACAAATTTGTTTATTATATAGATACTGATATTTTTCTATCCACATTCTAAAAGGTTTTATTTATTTTCTAAAAGATTTTATTTATTGGGCGAAACGTGTTCTGCACGTGTGACAAGATCGTTTCGCGTTCGCGATTGGCTAGCATCTTGAAATGGGTTTATACATGAATAAAACCGTGCGTAAATATCAGTATCTATATAATAAATCAGATTTCTTCACCTGAACGCGAATTTTTGTATAACACACCTATTTATAACCCACTTTTCTTCTATAATTCTAAAGCTTGTTTATGACATCATATATAACATTATTATAAACATGGCATAGCATAGTAAGATTTGTGAAGGTCTTATATAGACCGATACGTTTTCAAACAGGCTGACTGTCTGGTTTTATAGCGCTTTTATTTATATACATAATATATAACTAGAAATACATATACGCAATAACCCCCTCTCCCGCATTTTCTATTCCCCAGGGTCCAGACCGCGCACGCCGTGCATTTGTCGTCTCAGGATAACAAATCGCAAAAGTCATTGCGTCGTACGTAGATTTTGAACGTTATCTCGGCCAATATTTACTTGGAATTACCAAGTCTAAATACGTAACATACGTTTCTATTAGTACGAGAACGTTCATACCCTTCGTAATAACGATTTATGTACTTAGAAATTAATAAATTATTCGGCAATTGAACATTATCTCGATCAATATTTAACCGTTTTCAATTGTGAAAACTGATTTGGAATTAGCGAGTCTAAATAAATAACACACGTACCTATATTACGCAAACGTGTATACCCTTCGTAAAAACCTCTTTATCATGTAGTTCGTCAAATCACTGCACTCGACAATGGTCGCCCTTCGCCCCAAATCCAAATATTGTCCGATTCAAACGGATCACCCAAAAATTAGTCCTGCCATGCTCCGCTCAAATGTGAAGTTCGCGTGTGAAGGTCTTGTATAGACTTATGTTTCCAAACAGGCTGACTGTCTGGCTTCGTATACTGTGTACTAGCGCTCTTATTTACCGCAATATATAATAATAATAATATAATAATAATAATTGATGCCGCAGCGAGGGAGCCTGAAGCGAGCGAGCAAGGCAACAGACTTAATGTGTGTGGTGGGCAGTTTTTCAAATTTTGCCAAGCGCACTGCATTGTGGTTGTGCGCAGTACGAGTAACGTTCTGCGCACAACCACAATGCAATGGGACGATGGGATGAATGCATGATTTTTCTTTCACTGTGCGTGTTGGTATATTCGGCTGTGGTTTGCTAGGGTTTAGTGAGGTGAGTTTATTTAATGAATGCTATCGTCCTTCTGTAAGCGAGAGCGTTTTGTGAGGTGAGCTTATTTAATAAATGCTTCTGTATTATATGTTCTATATAATAAACAGATAAATACACGAATGATGCTTGAAAATATGAAATTTATTTCTCGTGTTAACCAGGATATCTCGATCACTAGTTCGCTCATGCGCTCACATCGTTCGATATCGTGATCAACACTGCACTCGAAATAAATTTGATATTTCGGAACATCCATGTATTACTCTCTATTTACTTAATATGAAATGTTATTAGGTGATCTGTTTTGACATGAGAAAGAGCATCATTCAAATTTGAATTTCAAAATTTGGTACGAGTTATGAAGCTTCATTTATAGAAAATCCGTTACAGATTACAACTCTAATATCAATATCATTAATTACATACTCTAATATTGAGATGTGCACATATAATGACCGTGACAACTAAGGGGTCCGAATTGGTGCATGAGTTGTCGGATATATTCAGTACATTTTTTACATAAAAGGGTTTTTACGAAGGGTATATGCACGTTTGCGCAATATAATAGGTAGGTGTGTTATGTATTTAGACTCGCTAATTCCAAATCTGTTTTCACAATTGTAAACGGTTTAATAATAATCGAGATAACGTTCAAAATAATATACGACGAAGCGGCTAGCTGATTGCCAAATAATTTCTAAGTATATAAACCGTTTATGCTTGAAGAAGAATTGAGTATATGTTGGAATATCCTTAAAACAAGCAGGATTTTAATCAATTGAAATGCAAAATATTACTTGTAGTATGCGCAATTTTACTTATATATTTCACTTGTTCATCCTGCATATACTAGTGAAATATCGGACATTTTTTTTCTTCGCGGACTTGAATACAATTGGTCCGATATTTCACTACTACAGTACGACGTATAAATATGAAGTTCAACGTATAAATCGATCCTGCAGATTAGGTAGTTTTAATGTTAATCTTACATGCCAAATCTGCATTGTTTTTCAAAACCTCGCATTTGGAACCATGACTGAAAAATACAACGAGATTACAAATAAAATAAAATAAAATAGTCGATATGTTGAGAAGTATCTTAGTTGATCAATATCTTGTTATTGTTTTCAGTCTCTATTATACTTCCGAGAGTTTTCCAGATCTCGTTTTCGGCAAAAACAATGAACTTATGACAATTGACAAAACAATTGAAGACTGTCATGGATATATATATATATATATATATATATATATATATATCAAGCACTCGATTGTCGAGTGTTTTTTCCTCTATCCAAATATACTGGCAAGATTAGCATTGCTGATTATTAAGACCATGGAATATGCTTGTCTTACTTCAGTCTGTAATCAGCGGCGTATATAGAGATTTCTTCATGGGAAGTGCTGATGTATGGTATTTACGCACGCGTTATTTGTTTTCAAAATGCGTAAAAACCATACAAGAGTACTTCCCATGTATACAAATTTGTTTATTATATAGATACTGATATTTTTCTATCCACATTCTAAAAGGTTTTATTTATTTTCTAAAAGATTTTATTTATTGGGCGAAACGTGTTTCTGCACGTGTGACAAGATCGTTTCGCGTTCGCGATTGGCTAGCATCTTGAAATGGGTTTATACATGAATAAAACCGTGCGTAAATATCAGTATCTATATAATAAATCAGATTTCTTCACCTGAACGCGAATTTTTGTATAACACACCTATTTATAACCCACTTTTCTTCTATAATTCTAAAGCTTGTTTATGACATCATATATAACATTATTATAAACATGGCATAGCATAGTAAGATTTGTGAAGGTCTTATATAGACCTATACGTTTTCAAACAGGCTGACTGTCTGGTTTTATAGCGCTTTTATTTATATACATAATATATAACTAGAAATACATTTACGCAATAACCCCCTCTCCCGCATTTTCTATTCCCCAGGGTCCAGACCGCGCACGCCGTGCATTTGTCGTCTCAGGATAACAAATCGCAAAAGTCATTGCGTCGTACGTAGATTTTGAACGTTATCTCGGCCAATATTTACTTGGAATTACCAAGTCTAAATACGTAACATACGTTTCTATTAGTACGAGAACGTGCATACCCTTCGTAATAACGATTTATGTACTTAGAAATTAATAAATTATTCGGCAATTGAACATTATCTCGATCAATATTTAACCGTTTTCAATTGTGAAAACTGATTTGGAATTAGCGAGTCTAAATAAATAACACACGTACCTATATTACGCAAACGTGTATACCCTTCGTAAAAACCTCTTTATCATGTAGTTCGTCAAATCACTGCACTCGACAATGGTCGCCCTTCGCCCCAAATCCAAATATTGTCCGATTCAAACGGATCACCCAAAAATTAGTCCTGCCATGCTCCGCTCAAATGTGAAGTTCGCGTGTGAAGGTCTTGTATAGACTTATGTTTCCAAACAGGCTGACTGTCTGGCTTCGTATACTGTGTACTAGCGCTCTTATTTACCGCAATATATAATAATAATAATATAATAATAATAATTGATGCCGCAGCGAGGGAGCCTGAAGCGAGCGAGCAAGGCAACAGACTTAATTTGTGTGGTGGGCAGTTTTTCAAATTTTGCCAAGCGCACTGCATTGTGGTTGTGCGCAGTACGAGTAACGTTCTGCGCACAACCACAATGCAATGGGACGATGGATTGAATGCATGATTTTTCTTTCACTGTGCGTGTTGGTATATTCGGCTGTGGTTTGCTAGGGTTTAGTGAGGTGAGTTTATTTAATGAATGCTATCGTCCTTCTGTAAGCGAGAGCGTTTTGTGAGGTGAGCTTATTTAATAAATGCTTCTGTATTATATGTTCTATATAATAAACAGAAAAATACACGAATGATGCTTGAAAATATGAAATTTATTTCTCGTGTTGACCAGGATATCTCGATCACTAGTTCGCTCATGCGCTCACTCGTTCGATATCGTGATCAACACTGCACTCGAAATAAATTTCATATTTCGGAACATCCATGTATTACTCTCTATTTACTTAATATGAAATGTTATTAGGTGATCTGTTTTGACATGAGAAAGAGCATCATTCAAATTTGAATTTCAAAATTTGGTACGAGTTATGAAGCTTCATTTATAGAAAATCCGTTACAGATTACAACTCTAATATCAATATCATTAATTACATACTCTAATATTGAGATGTGCACATATAATGACCGTGACACTAAGGGGTCCGAATTGGTGCATGAGTTGTCGGATATATTCAGTACATTTTTTACATAAAAGGGTTTTTACGAAGGGTATATGCACGTTTGCGTAATATAATAGGTAGGTGTGTTATGTATTTAGACTCGCTAATTCCAAATCTGTTTTCACAATTGTAAACGGTTTAATAATAATCGAGATAACGTTCAAAATAATATACGACGAAGCGGCTACCTGATTGCGAAATAATTTCTAAGTATATAAACCGTTTATGCTTGAAGAAGAATTGAGTATATGTTGGAATATCCTTAAAACAAGCAGGATTTTAATCAATTGAAATGCAAAATATTACTTGTAGTATGCGCAATTTTACTTATATATCTCACTTGTTCATCCTGCATTATAGTAGTGAAATATCGGACATTTTTTTCCTTCGCGGACTTGAATACAATTGGTCCGATATTTCACTACTACAGTACGGTACATATGAAGTTCAACGTATAAATCGAGCCTGCAGATTAGGTAGTTTTAATGTTAATCTTACATGCCAAATCTGCATTGTTTTTCAAAACCTCGCATTTGGAACCATGACTGAAAAATACAACGAGTTTACAAATAAAATAAAATAAAATAGTCGATATGTTGAGAAGTATCTTCGTTGATCAATATCTTGTTATTCCTTTGTTTTCAGTCTCTACTATACTTCCGAGAGTTTTCCAGATCTCGTTTTCGGCAAAAACAATGAACTTATGACAATTGACAAAACAATTGAAGACTGTCATGGATATATATATATATATATATATATATATATATATATATATATATATATATATTATATATATATATATATATATATATATATATATATATATATATATATATATATATATATATATATATATATATAATATATATATATATAATATATATATATATATATATATATATCAAGCACTCGATTGTCGAGTGTTTTTTCCTCTATCCAAATATACTGGCAAGATTAGCATTGCTGATTATTAAGACCATGGAATATGCTTGTCTTACTTCAGTCTGTAATCAGCGGCGTATATAGAGATTTCTTCATGGGAAGTGCTGATGTATGGTATTTACGCACGCGTTAATTTGTTTTCAAAATGCGTAAAAACCATACAAGAGTACTTCCCATGTATACAAATTTGTTTATTATATAGATACTGATATTTTTCTATCCACATTCTAAAAGGTTTTATTTATTTTCTAAAAGATTTTATTTATTGGGCGAAACGTGTTCTGCACGTGTGACAAGATCGTTTCGCGTTCGCGATTGGCTAGCATCTTGAAATGGGTTTATACATGAATAAAACCGTGCGTAAATATCAGTATCTATATAATAAATCAGATTTCTTCACCTGAACGCGAATTTTTGTATAACACACCTATTTATAACCCACTTTTCTTCTATAATTCTAAAGCTTGTTTATGACATCATATATAACATTATTATAAACATGGCATAGCATAGTAAGATTTGTGAAGGTCTTATATAGACCTATACGTTTTCAAACAGGCTGACTGTCTGGTTTTATAGCGCTTTTATTTATATACATAATATATAACTAGAAATACATTTACGCAATAACCCCCTCTCCCGCATTTTCTATTCCCCAGGGTCCAGACCGCGCACGCCGTGCATTTGTCGTCTCAGGATAACAAATCGCAAAAGTCATTGCGTCGTACGTAGATTTTGAACGTTATCTCGGCCAATATTTACTTGGAATTACCAAGTCTAAATACGTAACATACGTTTCTATTAGTACGAGAACGTGCATACCCTTCGTAATAACGATTTATGTACTTAGAAATTAATAAATTATTCGGCAATTGAACATTATCTCGATCAATATTTAACCGTTTTCAATTGTGAAAACTGATTTGGAATTAGCGAGTCTAAATAAATAACACACGTACCTATATTACGCAAACGTGTATACCCTTCGTAAAAACCTCTTTATCATGTAGTTCGTCAAATCACTGCACTCGACAATGGTCGCCCTTCGCCCCAAATCCAAATATTGTCCGATTCAAACGGATCACCCAAAAATTAGTCCTGCCATGCTCCGCTCAAATGTGAAGTTCGCGTGTGAAGGTCTTGTATAGACTTATGTTTCCAAACAGGCTGACTGTCTGGCTTCGTATACTGTGTACTAGCGCTCTTATTTACCGCAATATATAATAATAATAATATAATAATAATAATTGATGCCGCAGCGAGGGAGCCTGAAGCGAGCGAGCAAGGCAACAGACTTAATTTGTGTGGTGGGCAGTTTTTCAAATTTTGCCAAGCGCACTGCATTGTGGTTGTGCGCAGTACGAGTAACGTTCTGCGCACAACCACAATGCAATGGGACGATGGATTGAATGCATGATTTTTCTTTCACTGTGCGTGTTGGTATATTCGGCTGTGGTTTGCTAGGGTTTAGTGAGGGTGAGTTTATTTAATGAATGCTATCGTCCTTCTGTAAGCGAGAGCGTTTTGTGAGGTGAGCTTATTTAATAAATGCTTCTGTATTATATGTTCTATATAATAAACAGAAAAATACACGAATGATGCTTGAAAATATGAAATTTATTTCTCGTGTTGACCAGGATATCTCGATCACTAGTTCGCTCATGCGCTCACTCGTTCGATATCGTGATCAACACTGCACTCGAAATAAATTTCATATTTCGGAACATCCATGTATTACTCTCTATTTACTTAATATGAAATGTTATTAGGTGATCTGTTTTTGACATGAGAAAGAGCATCATTCAAATTTGAATTTCAAAATTTGGTACGAGTTATGAAGCTTCATTTATAGAAAATCCGTTACAGATTACAACTCTAATATCAATATCATTAATTACATACTCTAATATTGAGATGTGCACATATAATGACCGTGACACTAAGGGGTCCGAATTGGTGCATGAGTTGTCGGATATATTCAGTACATTTTTTACATAAAAGGGTTTTTACGAAGGGTATATGCACGTTTGCGTAATATAATAGGTAGGTGTGTTATGTATTTAGACTCGCTAATTCCAAATCTGTTTTCACAATTGTAAACGGTTTAATAATAATCGAGATAACGTTCAAAATAATATACGACGAAGCGGCTACCTGATTGCGAAATAATTTCTAAGTATATAAACCGTTTATGCTTGAAGAAGAATTGAGTATATGTTGGAATATCCTTAAAACAAGCAGGATTTTAATCAATTGAAATGCAAAATATTACTTGTAGTATGCGCAATTTTACTTATATATCTCACTTGTTCATCCTGCATTATAGTAGTGAAATATCGGACATTTTTTTCCTTCGCGGACTTGAATACAATTGGTCCGATATTTCACTACTACAGTACGGTACATATGAAGTTCAACGTATAAATCGAGCCTGCAGATTAGGTAGTTTTAATGTTAATCTTACATGCCAAATCTGCATTGTTTTTCAAAACCTCGCATTTGGAACCATGACTGAAAAATACAACGAGTTTACAAATAAAATAAAATAAAATAGTCGATATGTTGAGAAGTATCTTCGTTGATCAATATCTTGTTATTCCTTTGTTTTCAGTCTCTACTATACTTCCGAGAGTTTTCCAGATCTCGTTTTCGGCAAAAACAATGAACTTATGACAATTGACAAAACAATTGAAGACTGTCATGGATATATATATATATATATATATATATATATATATATATATATATATATATATATATATATATATATATATATATATATATATATATATATATATATATATATATATATATATATATATATATATATATATATATATATAATATATATATATATATATATATATATATATATATATATATATATATATATATATATATATATATATCAAGCACTCGATTGTCGAGTGTTTTTTCCTCTATCCAAATATACTGGCAAGATTAGCATTGCTGATTATTAAGACCATGGAATATGCTTGTCTTACTTCAGTCTGTAATCAGCGGCGTATATAGAGATTTCTTCATGGGAAGTGCTGATGTATGGTATTTACGCACGCGTTAATTTGTTTTCAAAATGCGTAAAAACCATACAAGAGTACTTCCCATGTATACAAATTTGTTTATTATATAGATACTGATATTTTTCTATCCACATTCTAAAAGGTTTTATTTATTTTCTAAAAGATTTTATTTATTGGGCGAAACGTGTTCTGCACGTGTGACAAGATCGTTTCGCGTTCGCGATTGGCTAGCATCTTGAAATGGGTTTATACATGAATAAAACCGTGCGTAAATATCAGTATCTATATAATAAATCAGATTTCTTCACCTGAACGCGAATTTTTGTATAACACACCTATTTATAACCCACTTTTCTTCTATAATTCTAAAGCTTGTTTATGACATCATATATAACATTATTATAAACATGGCATAGCATAGTAAGATTTGTGAAGGTCTTATATAGACCTATTCGTTTTCAAAGAGGCTGACTGTCTGGTTTTATAGCGCTTTTATTTATATACATAATATATAACTAGAAATACATATACGCAATAACCCCCTCTCCCGCATTTTCTATTCCCCAGGGTCCAGACCGCGCACGCCGTGCATTTGTCGTCTCAGGATAACAAATCGCAAAAGTCATTGCGTCGTACGTAGATTTTGAACGTTATCTCGGCCAATATTTACTTGGAATTACCAAGTCTAAATACGTAACATACGTTTCTATTAGTACGAGAACGTGCATACCCTTCGTAATAACTATTTATGTACTTAGAAATTAATAAATTATTCGGCAATTGAACATTATCTCGATCAATATTTAACCGTTTTCAATTGTGAAAACTGATTTGGAATTAGCGAGTCTAAATAAATAACACACGTACCTATATTACGCAAACGTGTATACCCTTCGTAAAAACCTCTTTATCATGTAGTTCGTCAAATCACTGCACTCGACAATGGTCGCCCTTCGCCCCAAATCCAAATATTGTCCGATTCAAACGGATCACCCAAAAATTAGTCCTGCCATGCTCCGCTCAAATGTGAAGTTCGCGTGTGAAGGTCTTGTATAGACTTATGTTTCCAAACAGGCTGACTGTCTGGCTTCGTATACTGTGTACTAGCGCTCTTATTTACCGCAATATATAATAATAATAATATAATAATAATAATTGATGCCGCAGCGAGGGAGCCTGAAGCGAGCGAGCAAGGCAACAGACTTAATTTGTGTGGTGGGCAGTTTTTCAAATTTTGCCAAGCGCACTGCATTGTGGTTGTGCGCAGTACGAGTAACGTTCTGCGCACAACCACAATGCAATGGGACGATGGGATGAATGCATGATTTTTCTTTCACTGTGCGTGTTGGTATATTCGGCTGTGGTTTGCTAGGGTTTAGTGAGGTAAGTTTATTTAATGAATGCTATCGTCCTTCTGTAAGCGAGAGCGTTTTGTGAGGTGAGCTTATTTAATAAATGCTTCTGTATTATATGTTCTATATAATAAACAGAAAAATACACGAATGATGCTTGAAAATATGAAATTTATTTCTCGTGTTGACCAGGATATCTCGATCACTAGTTCGCTCATGCGCTCACTCGTTCGATATCGTGATCAACACTGCACTCGAAATAAATTTCATATTTCGGAACATCCATGTATTACTCTCTATTTACTTAATATGAAATGTTATTAGGTGATCTGTTTTGACATGAGAAAGAGCATCATTCAAATTTGAATTTCAAAATTTGGTACGAGTTATGAAGCTTCATTTATAGAAAATCCGTTACAGATTACAACTCTAATATCAATATCATTAATTACATACTCTAATATTGAGATGTGCACATATAAGCCTGGTTTCCATATGATCGCTACGATCGTTACGATCGCTACGATCGCTGCGATCGCTCAATTTTAAAACCGGCGATCGTAGCGATCGCGGCGATCGTCATGTTTCCATATAATCGCTACGATCGCTCAATTTTAAAACCGGCGATCGTGGCGATCGTCATGGACGAAGTAAACAAAGACATTAACTTTCTTTTACTATCGCAAGCACAGCGGCTTTTTGTTCTAGTTGCTCTTATCAGTAAGGCCTATTTCAAACGTCGAATTTATCATGTGTCGAATCTAATACACAGTTAGGTTCGACAAAATTCGACGTCGGTTTCAAACATGATCGAATTTATCATGTGTCGAACGTATAATCGAACGTATAATCCCGTAAAAAGAACTCGTTCGGATTGCATTTTAAAAGTACTGCCTTAAATCTCGTCCTAGTTTGTTTGGACGAACTTGCGCCAAGAAAACGTCGTTTCGTTTCGTTGAGTTCGACAGATATTTCGAATGAGAGAAGAGCTTGGAGCTATTCACACTGTTGTCCCACAGCTTCGGGCACAGCTATACGTCTTCAAGACAGATAAAATTCTTTTACAGCTATTTACATAACATATTTACATAAAATATTTTAGTTTCACTGATTCATCTAAATTTGCGTGATGTATACAATGAAGGAACCGTTTAATCTTACCACAGTAATGTGTTTTATAGATATATAGCCGAATGTCGCTGGAGTACATACCGATCGCTGAGATCGCCAGGATCGCTGAACCAGTGTTTCCATATAATCGCTGCGATCGCTACGATCGCCGCGATCGTCGAGATAGAACATTTTCTATCTCGGCGATCGCGATCGCTACGATCGCTGCGATCGCCAGGATCGCTGAGCGTGTGGTTTCCATATGATCGCTACGATCGCCGGTTTTAAAATTGAGCGATCGCAGCGATCGTAGCGATCGTAGCGATCATATGGAAACCAGGCTATAATGACCGTGACACTAAGGGGTCCGAATTGGTGCATGAGTTGTCGGATATATTCAGTACATTTTTTACATAAAAGGGTTTTTACGAAGGGTATATGCACGTTTGCGTAGTTTTAATGTTAATCTTACATGCCAAATCTGCATTGTTTTTCAAAACCTCGCATTTGGAACCATGACTGAAAAATACAACGAGTTTACAAATAAAATAAAATAAAATAGTCGATATGTTGAGAAGTATCTTCGTTGATCAATATCTTGTTATTCCTTTGTTTTCAGTCTCTACTATACTTCCGAGAGTTTTCCAGATCTCGTTTTCGGCAAAAACAATGAACTTATGACAATTGACAAAACAATTGAAGACTGTCATGGATATATATATATATATATATATCAAGCACTCGATTGTCGAGTGTTTTTTCCTCTATCCAAATATACTGGCAAGATTAGCATTGCTGATTATTAAGACCATGGAATATGCTTGTCTTACTTCAGTCTGTAATCAGCGGCGTATATAGAGATTTCTTCATGGGAAGTGCTGATGTATGGTATTTACGCACGCGTTAATTTGTTTTCAAAATGCGTAAAAACCATACAAGAGTACTTCCCATGTATACAAATTTGTTTATTATATAGATACTGATATTTTTCTATCCACATTCTAAAAGGTTTTATTTATTTTCTAAAAGATTTTATTTATTGGGCGAAACGTGTTCTGCACGTGTGACAAGATCGTTTCGCGTTCGCGATTGGCTACCATCTTGAAATGGGTTTATACATGAATAAAACCGTGCGTAAATATCAGTATCTATATAATAAATCAGATTTCTTCACCTGAACGCGAATTTTTGTATAACACACCTATTTATAACCCACTTTTCTTCTATAATTCTAAAGCTTGTTTATGACATCATATATAACATTATTATAAACATGGCATAGCATAGTAAGATTTGTGAAGGTCTTATATAGACCTATACGTTTTCAAACAGGCTGACTGTCTGGTTTTATAGCGCTTTTATTTATATACATAATATATAACTAGAAATACATATACGCAATAACCCCCTCTCCCGCATTTTCTATTCCCCAGGGTCCAGACCGCGCACGCCGTGCATTTGTCGTCTCAGGATAACAAATCGCAAAAGTCATTGCGTCGTACGTAGATTTTGAACGTTATCTCGGCCAATATTTACTTGGAATTACCAAGTCTAAATACGTAACATACGTTTCTATTAGTACGAGAACGTGCATACCCTTCGTAATAACGATTTATGTACTTAGAAATTAATAAATTATTCGGCAATTGAACATTATCTCGATCAATATTTAACCGTTTTCAATTGTGAAAACTGATTTGGAATTAGCGAGTCTAAATAAATAACACACGTACCTATATTACGCAAACGTGTATACCCTTCGTAAAAACCTCTTTATCATGTAGTTCGTCAAATCACTGCACTCGACAATGGTCGCCCTTCGCCCCAAATCCAAATATTGTCCGATTCAAACGGATCACCCAAAAATTAGTCCTGCCATGCTCCGCTCAAATGTGAAGTTCGCGTGTGAAGGTCTTGTATAGACTTATGTTTCCAAACAGGCTGACTGTCTGGCTTCGTATACTGTGTACTAGCGCTCTTATTTACCGCAATATATAATAATAATAATATAATAATAATAATTGATGCCGCAGCGAGGGAGCCTGAAGCGAGCGAGCAAGGCAACAGACTTAATTTGTGTGGTGGGCAGTTTTTCAAATTTTGCCAAGCGCACTGCATTGTGGTTGTGCGCAGTACGAGTAACGTTCTGCGCACAACCACAATGCAATGGGACGATGGGATGAATGCATGATTTTTCTTTCACTGTGCGTGTTGGTATATTCGGCTGTGGTTTGCTAGGGTTTAGTGAGGTGAGTTTATTTAATGAATGCTATCGTCCTTCTGTAAGCGAGAGCGTTTTGTAAGGTGAGCTTATTTAATAAATGCTTCTGTATTATATGTTCTATATAATAAACAGAAAAATACACGAATGATGCTTGAAAATATGAAATTTATTTCTCGTGTTGACCAGGATATCTCGATCACTAGTCGATCATGCGCTCACTCGTTTCGATATCGTGATCAACACTGCACTCGAAATAAATTTTCATATTTCGGAACATCCATGTATTACTCTCTATTTACTTAATATGAAATGTTATTAGGTGATCTGTTTTGACATGAGAAAGAGCATCATTCAAATTTGAATTTCAAAATTTGGTACGAGTTATGAAGCTTCATTTATAGAAAATCCGTTACAGATTACAACTCTAATATCAATATCATTAATTACATACTCTAATATTGAGATGTGCACATATAATGACCGTGACACTAAGGGGTCCGAATTGGTGCATGAGTTGTCGGATATATTCAGTACATTTTTTACATAAAAGGGTTTTTTACGAAGGGTATATGCACGTTTGCGCAATATAATAGGTAGGTGTGTTATGTATTTAGACTCGCTAATTCCAAATCTGTTTTCACAATTGTAAACGGTTTAATAATAATCGAGATAACGTTCAAAATAATATACGACGAAGCGGCTAGCTGATTGCCAAATAATTTCTAAGTATATAAACCGTTTATGCTTGAAGAAGAATTGAGTATATGTTGGAATAATCCTTAAAACAAGCAGGATTTTAATCAATTGAAATGCAAAATATTACTTGTAGTATGCGCAATTTTACTTATATATCTCACTTGTTCATCCTGCATTATATACTAGTGAAATATCGGACATTTTTTTTCTTCGCGGACTTGAATACAATTGGTCCGATATTTCACTACTACAGTACGGTACATATGAAGTTCAACGTATAAATCGAGCCTGCAGATTAGGTAGTTTTAATGTTAATCTTACATGCCAAATCTGCATTGTTTTTCAAAACCTCGCATTTGGAACCATGACTGAAAAATACAACGAGTTTACAAATAAAATAAAATAAAATAGTCGATATGTTGAGAAGTATCTTCGTTGATCAATATCTTGTTATTCCTTTGTTTTCAGTCTCTACTATACTTCCGAGAGTTTTCCAGATCTCGTTTTCGGCAAAAACAATGAACTTATGACAATTGACAAAACAATTGAAGACTGTCATGGATATATATATATATATATATCAAGCACTCGATTGTCGAGTGTTTTTTTTCCTCTATCCAAATATACTGGCAAGATTAGCATTGCTGATTATTAAGACCATGGAATATGCTTGTCTTACTTCAGTCTGTAATCAGCGGCGTATATAGAGATTTCTTCATGGGAAGTGCTGATGTATGGTATTTACGCACGCGTTAATTTGTTTTCAAAATGCGTAAAAACCATACAAGAGTACTTCCCATGTATACAAATTTGTTTATTATATAGATACTGATATTTTTCTATCCACATTCTAAAAGGTTTTATTTATTTTCTAAAAGATTTTATTTATTGGGCGAAACGTGTTCTGCACGTGTGACAAGATCGTTTCGCGTTCGCGATTGGCTAGCATCTTGAAATGGGTTTATACATGAATAAAACCGTGCGTAAATATCAGTATCTATATAATAAATCAGATTTATTCACCTGAACGCGAATTTTTGTATAACACACCTATTTATAACCCACTTTTCTTCTATAATTCTAAAGCTTGTTTATGACATCATATATAACATTATTATAAACATGGCATAGCATAGTAAGATTTGTGAAGGTCTTATATAGACCTATACGTTTTCAAACAGGCTGACTGTCTGGTTTTATAGCGCTTTTATTTATATACATAATATATAACTAGAAATACATATACGCAATAACCCCCTCTCCCGCATTTTCTATTCCCCAGGGTCCAGACCGCGCACACCGTGCATTTGTCGTCTCAGGATAACAAATCGCAAAAGTCATTGCGTCGTACGTAGATTTTGAACGTTATCTCGGCCAATATTTACTTGGAATTACCAAGTCTAAATACGTAACATACGTTTCTATTAGTACGAGAACGTGCATACCCTTCGTAATAACGATTTATGTACTTAGAAATTAATAAATTATTCGGCAATTGAACATTATCTCGATCAATATTTAACCGAACGCGTTCCAAACTAAAACGGGTTTTTCCAAAGTATTTTTTTTCCGCAAAAAATGGAATATTTTACAGAAAATTATGCTCGCTGATTAATCCAAGTAAATAATGCTGAATTCTGCGGAAAAATAAAGAAGCATGATCATTGGTAGCAAAAAAAATGTAATTTATTCAAATATTACAATTGCGAATTACGAAGAAAGGCTATTCCGAATTTCGGAATACGTTCTCAACTCGAGTCCACTGAAATTGGTAAAAATTGCGAATTATACGAAGAAAGGCTATTCCGAATTTCGGAATACGTTCTCAAATCGAGTCCGTAGAAATTGGTTAAAATTGCGAATTACGAAGAAAGGCTAATCCGAATTTCGGAATACGTTCTCAAATCGAGTCCGTAGAAATTGGTTAAAATTGCGAATTACGAAGAAAGGCTAATCCGAATTTCGGAATACGTTCTCAAATCGAGTCCGTAGAAATTGGTAAAAATTGTGAATTACGAAGAAAGACTATTCCGAATTTCGGAATACGTTCTCAAATCGAGTCCGTAGAAATTGGTTAAAATTGCGAATTACGAAGAAAGGCTAATCCGAATTTCGGAATACGTTCTCAAATCGAGTCCGTAGAAATTGGTTAAAATTGCGAATTACGAAGAAACGCTAATCCGAATTTCGGAATACGTTCTCAAATCGAGTCCGTAGAAATTGGTTAAAATTGCGAATTACGAAGAAACGCTAATCCGAATTTCGGAATACGTTCTCAAATCGAGTCCGTAGAAATTGGTTAAAATTGCGAATTACGAAGAAACGCTAATCCGAATTTCGGAATACGTTCTCAAATCGAGTCCGTAGAAATTGGTAAAAATTGTGAATTACGAAGAAAGGCTAATCCGAATTTCGGAATACGTTCTCCACTCGAGTCCGTAGAAATTGGTTAAAATTGCGAATTACGAAGAAAGGCTAATCCGAATTTCGGAATACGTTCTCAACTCGAGTCCGTAGAAATTGGTTAAAATTGCGAATTACGAAGAAAGGCTAATCCGAATTTCGGAATATTTTCTTCACTCGAGTCCGCTGAAATTGGTAAAAATTGTGAATTATACGAAGAAAGGCTATATTCCGAATTTCGGAATACGTTCTCAACTCGAGAGCGTAGAAATTGGTTAAAATTGCGAATTACGAAGAAAGGCTAATCCGAATTTCGGAATACGTTCTCAAACTCGAGTCCGTAGAAATTGGTTAAAATTGCGAATTACGAAGAAAGGCTAATCCGAATTTCGGAATACGTTCTCAAATCGAGTCCGTAGAAATTGGTTAAAATTGCGAATTACGAAGAAAGGCTAATCCGAATTTCGGAATACGTTCTCCACTCGAGTCCGTAGAAATTGGTTAAAATTGCGAATTACGAAGAAAGGCTAATCCGAATTTCGGAATACGTTCTCAACTCGAGTCCGTAGAAATTGGTAAAAAATTGTGAATTATACGAAGAAAGGCTAATTGAATTTCGGAATATATTCTTCACTCGAGTCCGCTGAAATTGGTAAAAATTGTGAATTATACGAAGAAAGGCTATAATTCCGAATTTCGGAATACGTTCTCAACTCGAGACCGTAGAAATTTGGTTAAAATTGCGAATTACGAAGAAAGGCTAATCCGAATTTCGGAATATATTCTTCACTCGAGTTCGCTGAAATTGGTAAAAATTGTGAATTATACGAAGAAAGGCTATAAATTCCGAATTTCGGAATACGTTCTCAACTCGAGAGCGTAGAAATTGGTTAAAATTGCGAATTACGAAGAAAGGCTAATCCGAATTTCGGAATACGTTCTCAACTCGAGTCCGTAGAAATTGGTTAAAATTGCGAATTACGAAGAAAGGCTAATCCGAATTTCGGAATAACGTTCTCAAATCGAGTCCGTAGAAATTGGTTAAAATTGCGAATTACGAAGAAAGGCTAATCCGAATTTCGGAATACGTTCTCCACTCGAGTCCGTAGAAATTGGTTAAAATTGCGAATTACGAAGAAAGGCTAATCCGAATTTCGGAATACGTTCTCAACTCGAGTCCGTAGAAATTGGTAAAAATTGTGAATTATACGAAGAAAGGCTAATTGAATTTCGGAATATATTCTTCACTCGAGTCCGCTGAAATTGGTAAAAATTGTGAATTATGCGAAGAAAGGCTATAATTCCGAATTTCGGAATACGTTCTCAACTCGAGTCCGTAGAAATTGGTTAAAATTGCGAATTACGAAGAAAGGCTAATCCGAATTTCGGAATATATTCTTCACTCGAGTTCGCTGAAATTGGTAAAAATTGTGAATTATACGAAGAAAGGCTATAATTCCGAATTTCGGAATACGTTCTCAACTCGAGAGCGTAGAAATTGGTTAAAATTGCGAATTACGAAGAAAGGCTAATCCGAATTTCGGAATACGTTCTCAACTCGAGTCCGTAGAAATTGGTTAAAATTGCGAATTACGAAGAAAGGCTAATCCGAATTTCGGAATACGTTCTCAAATCGAGTCCGTAGAAATTGGTTAAAATTGCGAATTACGAAGAAAGGCTAATCCGAATTTCGGAATACGTTCTCCACTCGAGTCCGTAGAAATTGGTTAAAATTGCGAATTACGAAGAAAGGCTAATCCGAATTTCGGAATACGTTCTCAACTCGAGTCCGTAGAAATTGGTAAAAATTGTGAATTATACGAAGAAAGGCTAATTGAATTTCGGAATATATTCTTCACTCGAGTCCGCTGAAATTGGTAAAAATTGTGAATTATACGAAGAAAGGCTATAATTCCGAATTTCGGAATACGTTCTCAACTCGAGTCCGTAGAAATTGGTTAAAATTGCGAATTACGAAGAAAGGCTAATCCGAATTTCGGAATACGCTCTCAACTCGAGTCCGTAGAAATTGGTTAAAATTGCGAATTACGCGAAGAACGGCTAATCCGAATTTCGGAATACGTTCTCAACTCGAGTCCGTAGAAATTGGTTAAAATTGCGAATTAATAATTAATAATTATAATAATAATTATTATATTTATATAGCGCATCATATCCACTAATTGTTCATGGCGCTTCACAACAATGCTACTATAAATAAAATACAAAATTAATTAAATGCCTACATAATATAGAGACCCATCATCAGCAAATTTGGTAAATAAATAAGTCTTTAGGGATTTCTTAAAAAGTAAAAGTGTACTAGATTTACGAATACTAAAAGGCAGCTTGTTCCAAAGTCTCGGGGCACATGCAGCAAAAGCTCTGTCACCAAAATCTTGGTGTGCGTTCTAGGTTGTGTCAAAAGCTCTTTAGATTCGGACCGTAGAGTTCTGGAAGACTTCTGATAATGTAATAAGTCTACTAGATACTTAGGACTGTACCCATTCAGTGCTTTGTAAACAAGTAGTAATATCTTAAATATGATACGATAGTGGATTGGAAGCCAGTGAAGTTTTCAACCAACACAGGGGTAATATGATCAGATCTGCCAGTACGAGTCAATTACGAAGAAAGGCTAATCCGAATTTCGGAATACGTTCTCAACTCGAGTCCGTAGAAATTGTTTAAAATTGCGAATTACGAAGAAAGGCTAATCCGAATTTCGGAATATATTCTTCACTCGAGTCCGCTGAAATTGGTAAAATTGTGAATTATACGAAGAAAGGCTATAATTCCGTATTTCGGAATACGTTCTCAACTCGAGACCGTAGAAATTGGTTAAAATTGCGAATTACGAAGAAAGGCTAATCCGAATTTCGGAATACGTTCTCAACTCGAGTCCGTAGAAATTGGTTAAAATTGCGAATTACGAAGAAAGGCTAATCCGAATTTCGGAATACGTTTACAACTCGAGTCAGCAGAAATTGCTAAAAATTGCGCATTACTAAGAAAGGCTATTCCGAATTTCGGAATACGTTTACAACTCGAGTCAGCAGAAATTGCTAAAAATTGCGAATTACGAAGAAATGCTATTCCGAATTTCGGAATACGTTCTCAACTCGAGTCAGCAGAAATTGCTAAAAATTGCGAATTACTAAGAACGGCTATTCCGAATTTCGGAATACTCCACAGAAATTGCTAAAAATTGCGAATTACTAAAGGCCCATTTACACGACAAGAGTTTTTGGTACGGCACTCCCAAATTTTGGCCGCGGGCCTATAGTTTTTGGCCCGGCAATTTGCGTTTATACGACAATTATTTTGATGGGCCGCCGGACCGAAAATTTATAGCGGGTACCCCAAAAACATGTGGGCCCGCTAAAAAATCAAGATCCCTTAGTGCACAAATGCAAGCGGTAATTCGCTTAGTAATTTTTCGCGCTGGATATTTGAAATATGGCGGTAAACAACAACACTTTAGAGCCCATAAAGCAGTGGATTATAAAGCGGTATATTCTTGGAAGTAAAACTAAGAGAACTTCTCCATCATTAAAACGTATAAAGAGAAGTGACAAATCTTCGATTCTCTTTCAAAAAAGGCGAAGAATTGCATTTGTGGAAGCTATATTGGCTTGCTTGTGTTGCCCACGAAATCGCTTGTTGTGGACACACCCAAGATCGTTTCTATGGATCGAAATGGTGGAGCAAATGTATGGTGATGAGTTATGGTACACTAACCAGGCGCGGATTTAGAAGTTAGTCGCATAAATTAGACACTTCATGAACAACCCTATTGGTTATGCTTTTCTTAAGAATAATTCAGAACAAAAACCTATCCAATAGGATTGTTATTCACAGGTATTTTGAATTGCAAATTCTAAATCTAATTTATGCGACTAACTTCTAAATCCGCGCCTGACTAACTTTCGAGTAAGAAAAGACACATTCGCGTTTCTTCTAAATACCATACGTAATGATATATGCCGAACTGATACTACCATGCGCTTAGCAATTCCACCGGAGCGGCGATTAGCCCTTACCTTGTATTTCTTGGCCTCTACTGCAGAATACCGAACGATCGGCAATCTATTTGGAGTCTCTACATCGTTTGTTTGTTTGTGTGTGAAAGATGTGTGCTGTGCTATTGCTAAACGGTTGTCAAATGTGATCAATTTTCCACAAGGAAACCAACTACTGAAAGTGATCGAAGGCTACGAGAAAATGTGGGGTTTCCCAATGTGTGCAGGGGCTATTGATGGGACGCACATTCCAATTCTTGCGCCATCGGAAAGTCACACAGAGTACGTAAATCGAAAGGGCTATCACAGCATTTTAATGCAGGCCGTAGTCGATTGCAATTACCTGTACAGGGATGTTGTGATTGGATGGCTGGGTAGTGTTCACGACGCACGCGTTTTTTCCAACTCAGCAATTTTTGCGAAAGGCAACGAGCAAAAACTCTTTCCAAACGACCTAACAAAGGAGATAAATGGAGAGGAAATCCCGCCTTTCATTGTGGCTGATCCAGCTTATCCATTGTTACCATGGGTAATAAAGGGATATCCCCAAAACAATAATGCGCCTAGGAGTGAACGGCTATTTAACTATCGACTAAGTCGCGCAAGAGTGACAGTAGAAAACACTTTTGGCAGGTGGAAAGGTCGATTTATTCGGTTCTCAAAGCGAGTTGACATGGATATTTCGAACTTAGTGAACGTTACATATGCATCCTGTATTTTGCACAACGTATGCGAGCTTCAGAAGAATGATTTCTTGCCACTATGGGGAGAAAATGAAGAGGTCCAAGTGATAGTGGAAGCATACGATGACAACGACAACGTATTGCCTGACGCTCAAAGTATTCGTGATACATTATCAAACTATTTTTCTGGACAATGAATGTCTCAAGCTTTTTGCTGTGATTCATGTTCAAACTATTGGGGGGCATTTTGTTTTTGTAAATTTCAGTAAATTTCAGTTTTCAGGATCACAGTCAACTCTTGTCTCGAGGACACCCTGGCCCTGGGAACCGTGACAGCGCACTTGTAGTGTCCGCAAATCCGTAATTAATAGCGGTGTGTCCGTAAAAAGCGGGGTGTCTGCAAGGCGAGAGTTGGCTGTAGCGCCAAAATATTTAAAAAAACAACGCCTTTAAATCTTTGTAAACTAAATTGTTTTAACGGTAAGAATACGATATATTAGAATCTTGTAAATAACTTGTCTTGGTCGTCGCAGGTACCCTATAGAAAGTGCTATTATAATATTACTTAAAATAAGATTGCAGTTTATATTTTCGTAAACAATTAATATCAAAGAACCCTAAGATCATTAACAATTAGGATAAAAACTGAATTGTAAAACAACAAACAGTTCTAAAACTGGAAGAATGTCTTGTCTTTGTCTACAAATGTGCCGTAGACAGGGCCACTCGTTGGCGCAATACTGGAATTTGCACTTGCAATATTGTTTTGTTGGAAAGGTGCAAAAGGGGGTGCATAAAGAACTGTAGGAGCATTGGAACTTGAGGCACGAGGTTGATTATTTGCGTTCCCCATCATAATGCTTATCATTTTCAACTCGTGCTCTCTTTCTTCCTTCCTCCGTTGGGCTTCTACATCTGCCTGTTCTCTTTGAAATTCGTGTTCTTTTTCCATCCGCATTTCTTCAAGTTTTTTTGTGTCTACAACAATCAAAACAATTACTAAATATAAGTTATAGATATATAGACCTCAAATAACTTCTATGTCTAACAGGAACTTTTGACCCTTATATTTCTACAAGAGTATTTCTGTGCATTTTTAATATTATTATCATTTTTGAGGTACATAAAATAATACTATATTAACCTTTCAAACTCATCTTTACTAGTCTCTTTAAATATTTCAAACACTAATTCTAAACCCTTTTTCAACCGAACTTTTTCTTTTCTTGGTACCAGTACCAACTTTCGGTGCTTTTCCCTCTTCATCTTTCTTCTTTTCATCATTCTTCTTTTCATCTTTCTTCTTTTCATCTTTCCCATTCTCGTTTTCATCCTTCTCATCTTCTTTTTCATCTTCTGTTTCACCTTTTTCCATCGCCTCAGCATTTTCTTCATCTAAAACAAACAAAGCTGCAGGGTTAGTTATCATCAGCCTGGTAAATATTGAAAATTAAATATTCGATTTTTGGAGTGAACACTCTTTGCAAGTCAAGGAATTAGTGGACAGAGACAATCTGCCCTACATTCTGGTATTCTTAGACTTGTGCATGAGCCACACTGTTCATGTTTTACATATTTTGGTATTAAAAACATTATTTTGGTCAGTGTAGGTGGGTTAAGATCAGAAAATTATGCCCCCTCCCCCAACTTCTTTCCTTGATTTTGGCCAAATTGGAAAATCAAAATTGGAGAGAGTTAGGGATGTGTCGTCTCTGCACCAACACCACTGGAGTAAAATGATAAATAATGGTACATTGTAGCTTAGGGGGCATTCATTATTTATTGGTAATACAGGGTTGGCAAAAAAATATTGTACCAGCATTTGGAATTTTTTCAATATTTTAGATGGGTGAATGAAATTTTACCACAACAAAAATACAGGGGTTGAAAAAGGATGACTTTATTATAGTCTTGTCAGCCACCCTATATTCCTGTAGCTCTCTTATTGAAACTGTAAACTACACTCTGATAAAAATGGTTTATTTATTAATTGTTTTTTTTGTTTTTGTATCAGGTACTGTATGGCATTTTTTGCCTGAACTTGATACCAGCTAGACACCAGGGTTTAAAAAATAATGAATAATGCTACCCATGATTTGCCAACCCAGTATTCCCTATAAACAATGAATGGTCCTTTAGGGGTTAAATAATGATCATATAAAGAAATATTGATCATACTTTGATCAATCCCACAGTTTGGACATGAAAATCCTTCTTTTTCATCATAAACCATGAGAGAGACACCTTCTGAAGCATGAACACCATCGGAATACATTTCTTTTTCATAATCACAAGTTTGACATTTATGATGGAATGTGTTGCCTCTTCCATACTTTTCCACTAGACTATTAACTACAATGTAATAAATAAACACAGCTTGGTATATCACAAATAATAATTATTTCTTTATTTTATTAAGATACATTAGATTCATATATTGCATGGAAATAATCTATTTTCCAGTCTGGTAAAAAAAGTGACTTAGTAAAACCTTTATGTTCTTCTCAAAATGCCTCAAAAACACAGGAAATGCAGTTTTAGACACCGAAGATTCAGAATTTTCCTGGGGGAGCATGCCCTAGGCCCCCCTAGGAACCTTGTGCCTGGCATTCGAATTGTTTGCCCCCCCCCTAACTATTCCCCCCCCCCCCCCTAACTATTTGCCCCCCCCTAACTATTTGCCCCCCACCCCCTACTGCCCTTCACATGATGGCAAAACTATTTTTTTAAGAACAACCAAATATAAAATATACCTAAGTCAGGATCATTATCATTGCAGTTGTCATCATTCTTCTTACATTCATCCATTGTATCAAGGATGGCAACTGGAGTAACAACATGCCTTTGAGATATAAAGCTGTCTATCTTATCAAAATATTTCCACTTCTTTTTTCTGTTATTTCCAGACTTTCTGCTTTTATCCTTTTCAGTTTTATATTTTTGGCGCAATTTCTTCATTTTATTAATAACTTCTTTCAGTGTAAGGTCTTCATGTCCCTTAGCTTGCATTTGTTCCTATAGTGGAAAATAAGACAATATGTATGGTCCCTACAATAAATAAATATTAAATGCTTTAATATGCCTAACGTTGGTAGATATATAGGTCTATACAAAGTCTAAAGCATAGACGGGACGATCTCACTATCCGTGAACTCCAACGAATCCAAAGTGATACAAGCCATCCATGCAATAAATTATTACCTTTACCAAGAACACACTTATGCGACCTAAGGACTGATAGTGGCCGGCCTCCTATCTTTTCGCGCACCAAAAGACATGAACTTTCTTTCATTCCAAGAGCAATTTCTCTGAAATATAGAAACTCTCGCTAATGCTTACCATTTTTATAACATAATTTTAAATAGACGAGAACAAAATTGTTTTAATATTTTATATAATATTCTATATTGTAAGCTAAGTACTAGCTATTTATTTATGAGACTCTAATTATGTAAATCCATTGTATTTTTTATACTAAAGATGGGTAATAAAAACTATTATTGTTATTATATTATTATATTAATATCAGATTCGTGATTTAAGTGACAAAAGTCATAAAATATTCATGATGGGCTACCAAAATTTCTACTCTAGTTTCATGAATATGGCAAACATTTATAACATTTGCATATACATCATTCATACATATACATGTAGAAGACTCACCAGTAAAGTCCGATAAACACGACTTGTATCTTTTCGAACATTTAGCTTTATCCAACGCTATTTGGATTGCCTCTTCGGACCAGAAATTAAGAAGAAGTGTGGTTTCTTCGTCAGACCATACTTTGCCTCTACTGTTTTTGGACGCCATGTTCACCCGAACATGTCGTTCCCGCCATAATTTCCCGCACAATCAGGTAGAAAAATTGCTGACGCTACAACATTTTGGGCACGGGTACCGCTTTTTAGCGGGCCGAGACTACCTCTCCAGGCGGTCTCGGCCCGCTTAAAATTTTCGGCCCGCGGACCCATAATTTTGCGTTTACACGACAAAAATCAAGAGTGCCGGGCCAAAAAATATAGGTGAGCGGGCCAAAATTTGGAGTGCCGTACCAAAAACTCTTGTCGTGTAAATGGGCCTTATGAAAGGCTATTCCGAATTTCGGAATACGTTTACAACTCGAGTCTGCTGGTAAAGATCGCGAATTAGCCCCCCTATCGGGGACCTAAGCCCCTCTATCGGGGAATTCCTGGCGCCCCCCTGCTGGGAACCAGTTTTGGATTTTCTCGTTTAGGAAAAGCCATCCGTCGAAAACATACAAACCACATATAAGATGCCTGACATTCAGGATAACCGTCCAAATGCTTAATACTTTATGAAATTTGCACCGTAATTTTGAACGCGTTCCAAACTATTTTGGAAAAATCAAAAATAGCTTTTTTCCGCAAAATTCAATAATGGAAATACTTAAGTTTGCTTTCTTAGCATGAAAAAAGTGCTTTTATAATGCTAACAAATACTCAGACAAAATAATAGTTTACAATAGTCGGCCCTTTCTCGATATATGAGCAACCGAAATTTAAAATTATTATAACATCAACCCAAGTCAGTTTTAGGGTTAGGATTTGGATTAGGGTTAGGATTAGGGTTAGGATTAGCGATTATTTGAATTTCGGTTTGTTCATATATCGTGAAAGCGCCCAAAAGTCGCTTGTTGGTTGCCATATACCTATCAAATGTCTTCCTGGGGGGTTGGAGTCTTGTAAAGAATATCATAATTTCAATTTAAATTTATATTGTACATTAATGATCTTCCAGAGCAGATTAATCCACCAACAGAAATGGCATTGTATGCCGATGATTCAAAATTATACAGAGTGATCAAATCCGATGCTGATACAGGTAATTTACAGAATGATTTAAATGAATTAAAATCTTGGACTGAAAAATGGTGTATGCAATTTAACACTAATAAATGCAAAGTCATGAGACTGTCGCGAAAGAAAATCCAGACAATCAATGGGTACAAATTGGGACATGAATCACTTGAATGTGTTAAAACCACCAAAGATCTAGGAATAACTGTGAGTGCGGATGTTAGTTGGGGAACGCATATTTCAAAGATTACAGCAAAAGCAAATCGAACACTTGGACTTATTAAACGAACGTGTAAAGATGTCGAAGACCAATCTATCAGGAAGCTCCTCTACCTCACATTGGTCAGGCCACAGTTGGAATTTTCATCAGAGCTGTGGTCTCCTTCAGAAGTAAAATATCAACTTATGTTGGAAGGAGTACACGTAGAGCTTCAAAGTTCATTTTGAATTACCCTGCTGACATTGATTATAAAGAACGATTGATTAATCTCAACCTTCTACAACTTGATGTCCGGCGAAACATGAAAGATTTGTTGTTCTTTTTTAAATGTAGAGCAGGTCTTTTGGACATTCAATTATTAGATTATGTACATAATCGACCAGCTCCTAAATATAACATTAGATCTTATGATGTGGATAATTTTAATGATTTTAAATGTAGAACTCAATATTTTAAAAACTCTTATTTTCCTCGAGTTATAACAAAGTGGAATTCATTGGACAGTGAACTTAAAACAATTTGTAGTCTTAGTCTTTTTAAGTCAAAACTTTATCAGAAATTTTTGTAGAGAACTTAATGTTTACCAACTTCCACATAAATAGTTTGTATATTATTTTATTGATTCTTAAATCTGTAGTAATAATTAGGTCTTATATAACTTAAATAGGTTTTACATTGGTAGTCATGTTCAATTGGGGCAATGCCCTGTTTGGCCACCAGTTGCTTTAATTAATTATTTATTCATTTGTATCTAGTTATATATAGATGTATGTATAATTTTTGGAGGCAGCAAAGTAAATAAATCAAAATCAAATCAAATCAAAAACTTCTATTCGTTGGTATTAATGGCATTGGTTGATTCAAAATATAGATTTACATGGGGGAGTTGTGGATTTCCTGGCAACTCCCATGACTCAATGATCTTCCAGTCAACAAGTTTATGGGAACAAATTGAATTAAGAGGGTACATCCCAAACATTACTAAAAATTTAAATGGTGTTGAAGTTCCACCACTTATTCTCGCAGACTCAGCATTTCAACTTAAGCCCTGGTTAATGAAGCCTTACACTAATGCAAGCTAAACGCCAAAGCAAAGGTATTTTAATTACAGGCTCAGCCGGGCTAGAATGGTTACAGAGGGTGCCTATGGTCAACTGAAGGGACGCTGGCGATTTCTAATGCACAAGTGTGATAGTTTTCCAAATGAAGTTAAGACAGTCACATTGGCCTGTATGGTATTGCACAACATCTGTCTCTCTAAAGAGGATACATTGCCAAGGATCCTGGATATTTCAATTAATCCAAACACCATGCAGAGGAGAGGTAGTTCAGAGATCCGTGACATACTTCATATGACGGACCCCAGACAAGCAAGGGATGAAAACAGTGGTGCTATTAAAATTAGAGATCATTTGGCAGACAAGTTTTGGCAAGAGAGAGAACTACTCATTGAATAAGAGACATAAACACATTTTTGTTTAGAACATTTGTTATTGGTATTCAACTTAATTTCAACATGATATAAACTACACTAAATTTATATTAACTTGTATAATTTGCAAAATGATTTTCACAAATTCAATAAATATGTACTGTACCATTGTAAAGATAAAAGAGAAAGGTTACACAAGTAACCATGTTCAGCTTCTCATCAGCCTTCATTATAAATTATATTATTATACTTTCAGGCTTTTGCTTGTTATGAAAGTTACCGAGTAAGTTCTGTTCAGTTTTAAAGCAAGCCTGAAAGTACAAAGAAATACTGCATCCATAACACTTGCAATCTTGCATACAGTATAGATTAACATAATTTTAAGAAACAATTTTAACTTTTAACAAAATTCTTGTAATGATATTTAGTATTTGCATTTTGTATAGGTTTTGTTCAAAGTGAAAGTCTCATGCTTCATAATTACAGTTGTTGATACTCTTTTTCAGTCTGTGAACTTGAATTGCCCATTGAATTAATCCCATGTGGAAATGCCTGAGCATATGATCTTTGTTGGTCATGCACAAATTCTGATTGAGGAACAGAAAGTTGATTCATATGTTGACCATTAATTAAGTTATCATGAAATACATTACCTCTGCAATATGCATTTTTCTGCAAGGGCTGCTGTTTGTTAGGAGCCTGCACATGTAAATTTCCTGCTATGGAATTGAACATATGCTGATACAGCATCAGCTCATGCTCTCTATTCTGTCTCATCTCTTCTTTCATAAAATTGACAAACTCTTTCATGGGATCCTTATCAACTATGCGTTGAACAACACGGACAACCTCTGATAATGCTTTTTCTTGATCCTTCTTTTTATCTTTCTTCTTTGATTTTACTGGAACATAGATTTTCTCTGGAACATCATTTTCCTGACTCTGTTCTGTTACCATGAGGCAAGAGGAAGATGATGATTCTCCAGTCTTGTTGGGAATTACAGAAGGTTCTATTGCATTTTCTGGCTTGCATGAATCCCTTGTCTTAACAAGTGCAAAAAGCTTATCGAACCAGGCTCCATACCCTTTTCATTTTGGAACCTTTTCACCCCAGTAGCGGTCTTTATAATTAATGCAGCTTTTTTGCAGTAACCCACACACTTTTTGAACTTGTTACGCAATTGGCTCACAGTGAATTGAATCTGTTCACTTCGTGTGTTGCACCTTTTTTTCAATTCCTTTAGAATACTCTCGTATATGATACCATTGTGCTAATATTTAGTATTGTTAAATATCAGCTTTTCTGTGTGATTCTCATTATTGACAATAATGTCTATGAAGTCGTCCAAGGCAGCAGAGGTCCACTTCCCCTTCGTCCAACCTTTTTACCAATTGATGCTTCGCATCCTGGCTTTGAAGACATTTCAGTCTCATCTTCTATTTCATCACTGAAATCCAACTTCACTCTGCAAAACAAAATTGCAAAAAACGTAGTAAACATAACTGTTTAATTTTGGTATCAAATTATGTTTTCATTTACTCGGAGGCTCAGTGAATTCGATGAATAATATGCCATAAAATGAATTTATTATGCCATAAACTATTCAATAAAATTAAAAGGAAATCTGATAAGCTGCAGGAAGGCTAGGAAGCTACATGAGAGCTGGATCCTTATGGTTTCTCAGCCTTGTCTTTCTGTATTTTTATTCAAACATTACTTGCTTTTACTGTCATTCTTGTTATATCTAATCTAGAAACCAAATAGTCTTTACAATACCTTTTTTGTTGGTGGAATTCTTCGTCGTCAGAGATTCTGCATCTCGTTGAAATTTAAATTACGTTTACAATTACTTGTGCAATCGGGGCAATAAGCGACGGTTTTGCCTGCCACCCAGCCATGCGTTGTATCATCTTCTTCAGCAAAGGAACACAAGTTGCAAATTTGTGACGCACAATGCGGAATACATTTGAATTTTGTTTGTCTCTCGCATTTCGTACAAGCAGTCATTTTGTCACTTCCCGCGCATCGCTGAGCGTCCCGCCTCTCGCGATAAGGGACTGAGGACAATATAAATATTTTAAATTTAACTTTTCATATTTTATGCATTTAATGCGGCTCATGATAAGCACGGCCGTTTGAATCAACGCGAGCTTCAGCCGTTCTTCACGCCTTACCTAGGCGTAATTTAAGATGAGCCGTGCTTAATATAGCACAGTGCCTTTTTTATTTAGACGCCGTGCTTCTCATGCACTTAATTACATCGTTAAGTACGGCTCATGAAAAGTATGGCGTTTAGAACGGGCCTTACGTTGTATGGCGTGCCGATCTGGACAAAAATACTTCTGTGAAATATATGACTTGTTGTGTGAAATATATGACTTGTTGTGTGAAATATATGACTTGTTGTGTGAAATATATGACTTGTTGTGAGATATATGACTTGTTGTGAGAGATATATGACTTGTGAAATATATGACTTCTGTACTTAATCGACGCCAGCGATTGGTCGGCGGACAATAATCATGCAGAGTACTTCATGATATTTATCTCTGATGAGTTGATGATTCAATGGCGGAATTGGGTCTTACTAGCGAGCACTCGTATTCTGGACGATCCTTTTATTAGTATTAAGGAAACCCAACCCCAACACAACAAAAGATCCTAACCCTAACCCGCCGCCTAACGGGTTTTCTAACCCTAACCCCCGCCTAATTAGTTTACTAACCCTAACCCGTTAGGCGGGGAGTTAGGGTTAGGATATTTTTCATTTTTCAAATGATGTTCATTACTCTACCCTTGTTAAACTACTATTAGCGATTCCGACAAGCGTTCCCATCGTTCGTAAAACGAATTTCTAGACTCTCTTATTTACGTGGAAAATAACACGCGTACTCGCACGTGAGACATACTCCAAGGAAAAACACATAAACGACTAGCTTCTCGCTTCTGTAATCTAAACACACACTCCAAGGAAAATGTATAGAAAGCCGAGAAAAACTCTTCGAGTTCCAATGAGTAAGTTTACGGATATTTGTTTGCTTTTTGCATGACATTAATCAATGCAAATCTTTACAATATAACAATAATACCATTTCCACTCAGCGTTGGTTCCGGCGTGCGAGCCCGTGTGTTATTTTCAATGCGGAAATATAAAAACATTTTCTAAGTGTCTATAAATTGTAGTAAGTAGAGTCTAGAAATTCGTTTTAAAGAACGATGGGAACGCTTGTCGGAATCGCTAATAGTAGTTTAACAAAGGTAGAGTAATGAAAATCATTTGAAACAAGTACTTATTAGAAAATTGGGGGAAATATTTTGACTCCAGTACAAATAGCACATGGAAGTCCCCGTACAACTCCAGTACGAATAGCCACTTCGTTATAATTAAGGGATACGAATAATATACTAACAGTTTAAAATTAAATAAATATACAAATGCAAAGCGTCGAATAACAAGCGCGCACTTGTCGTATCTAGGATTCAAATTATAGTGTCACTATTTTGGATTGTCAGTTAACAATTATTCTATGGTTTAACGGTAGTTTGACAGAGCAAGATAGCCTCGCGTCGGTAAATTTTATTTGCATGATTCCATTTTCAAAATCGCGCACTTTCAATCCCGCCAGTGAACTAATATGTAAATAAACCAACGGCAACGTAACGCAAAAACAGACTTATAAAAAAGCGCATGTACATTTCAGTATCTCACCTTGATGGCCACTTTCCTTTGTGTATTCGGCAGCTAGGTTCAGCGTGTTTGAAGTTGACGAACTGAATATTCTTTCTTGACAGCGCCTTGCCATCAATAAATATATATGCTTTCTTATCTTTCACAACAATAGACTATCTATTTATTCCGCCAGGCATTTCGCTCTGTAAATGACTTGAAACTACTGGTATACTTTGAAATCAGAACCTAACAGAAAAAGTGACGCCTTGTGGATCACCTCAGCATAATCCTTAGCTAACCAATCATAGCGAAGCATTTAAACCAAGGTGAGACAAACATCAAGATTCAAAATCTCGTTAGCCAATCACAAATTGGCGGTTATCTCAAAAATATTCCCAATCAAAAGTTTAAAGTCAACCTTCCGGCAGACTGTCAAACTGTCTTAAAGCGCCTAACAGAGCTTCTGGTTGTTTGTGGTAATGCTTTCCTCTCCTGGTTTTGAAAGCCAATAATTGAGCGAAGATGAATCGTCCGTTTTGGCTCAATGTTTTTCCAGTCCGCCATCTGAACAAATATCTCCGAGGTATTCTGTTATCTCTCGAATTTGCGCCATGGGATTCAGTGATGCCGAAATGTCTCCGGTAATCTCTCAGTGAAACGGTAAGACAAGCGAACATAATGATATTTTTCTTTTGAAATAAATTCGAATTTTTTCATTTGAATAATATTTTTATTTCGATCTTGAAATAGACTCTTCCTCTCCAAGCTTTGTTACACCTATATCGACGCCAGCATCAATACTGCAGACTGATGGTAAGTATCGTAATAACTTGCAACTCTTCAATGGATACACCAAACACAATAAATATGATAAAGTGACAACATTAACAAGCCGGAGAATGCACTAGAACTTATTTGGTGCGCCGGAAAACCAAGGTAATGAAACACTATAATATTTTAGCGAGGTCGATCTCTATAGTGATATAAACGTGTTGTGCTAGGTATAAACGTAGGCAGTGTAAAAAGTTGGTATTTAGGAGGTCTAACGTTTCGAGCGAAGGCGCTTCATCAGAGAGTTTACGTTACACTCAGAGAGTGAAACGTAAGCTCTCTGACCATTAAGGGCCTTCGCTCAAAACGTTGAACCTCATAAACACTAATTTCGGCATGAGTATATACCAACTTTTAGAGTATTCGATTTCTATTTAGTTTAGGTCTGAGATTGTATATATCACGCGGAACTTTCTTATTGCCTATGATTATGGACCAAACTAGTGTATTAAAAACAGGTCGACTAAAATGAAGGATTTATGAAGGATTTATCGACATGATATACTGCTGAGTCAACGCGCTTCTGGATTCCGGTCCGCTGCTCTAACCAGTTGAGATACCGCGTCAACTGGGAAACCGTGTGCCAATTTAGCCATTAAAGCGCACGAAATATTTTCTCTACACTTTAACGCTTATGATCTTCTGTAAAATATCTCCAGCGATATCCGGTACTCGTTGCTCCAACTCAAAATCGTTTCGTGATTGCTTTTTGCCAATAGACAATAACCAGCGAATTATCACTCAGCGCTGTTTCGCCAGTTTTCTCGACGGGACGGCATGAATTGTTTCACTGATAAAGGGGTAATATATATAAGACCTGTTTCAAACGTCAAACTATATGTGCCAAACCTAATAGATACGACCGAAAAAAAACAGTTTGTCTAGATTTTTCGCAGTAAGACGAGCTCAAACCATAAAACTTGATACGCACGGCGCGGTCCTCCTCACATGATATAAACGTGTTGTGCTCGGCGTCGTGCGTAATACCCTGTAGGTCTAATGTTTCGAGTATGTATCTAGCAATCAAATTTATATATATATATATATATATATATATATATATATATATATATATATATATATATATATATATATATATATATATATATATATATATATATATATATATATATATATATATATATATATATATATATATATATATATATATATATATATCTTCGTACTGAACCATGATTGAACTGATTAACAAGCAGGTCGCCGACTGGCAGCCTCTCGTCCGACCAACTACGTCGGACAAAGAAACTGAATTTGACTTTCAAATGATTGAAATGAGCTATTACTTATTGTTCGGAAAGCAAAAATTATAGGCAAATGTGACAAACATGGATACTGACGCCATCGCGACGGAGCGCTATCTCATTAGCTTATTTTTTACGAATTCGCTGATTCTTAAAGTATAACGTAGACAGAAATTCTAACAACCCTCTCATTCCGATGTCCTCATTTTTAAAGATTTTGCTTATGATTATGATTATTATAAACGAAATCATTATTTCAATCATCTCATTTTTTAAGAAACTTGCTAACACTTAAATTATAGGGGTAGGCAGAAATTCTGACAACCCTACAGTATAATTTCCTCATTTTTACGATTTTTCTGACACTTAAATTATAGGGAATGCAGAAATCCTGATAACCCTATAATTTCAATGGCCTCATTTTAAAATATTTTCTGACTCTTAAAGTATAGGGTATGCTGAAATTCTAACGAGTCACGTACGATCCTATCATTTCAATCCTTGAAGGACTGTTCGCATGAAATGGTTATTTCTACAGACAATTTTGTTTTACTTCAAGCGATTGCTAATTTGTGGAGAGAAAACTGAAATTTTGCGATAACTGATTTGGATAAAACCCGTTTTTTTCGCAAGATATTAAAAAAAACTAAAATTGACTTTCCATTTCGCAAATTTAAAACAGTTAACACAAATATGAAAAATATATTAAAAAATTTCCAGTTACTTCGGTAAATATTTAATTCTAGTGAAATATAGGATTTTGTGTAAATACAATTTTGACAAGAATTGGCATAAAATGAAGGTTTTCGTAATATTTGCAACTTTCTTCGGAATTCGCATTTTTTGCAAATTTTGTTGACTCGAGTTATAAACATATTCCGAAATTCGGAATAGCCTTTCTTAGTAATTCGCAATTTTTAGCAATTTCTGCTGACTCGAGTGAAGAACATATTCCGAAATTCGGAATAGCCTTTCTTCGTAATTCGCAATTTTTACCACTTTTTGCTGGTTCGAGTTGAAAACGTATTCCGAAATTCGGAATAGCCTTTCTTAGTAATTCGCATTTTTTAGCAATTTCTGCTAACTCGAGTGAAGAACATGAATATTCCGAAATTCAGAATAGCCTTTCTTCGTAATTCGCGATTTTTAGCAATTTTTAGCAATTTTTAGCAATTTTAGCGGACTCGAGTTGTAGACGATTCTAAAATTCGGAAAGCCTTTATTCTCAATTTTTTAGCAATTTCTGCTGACTCGAGTGAAGAACTTATGGCCGAAATTCGGAATAGCCAGCTTTCTTAGTAATTCGCAATGTTTAGCATTGTTTTGCTGATACTAGTTGAAAATGTATTCCGAAATTCGGAATAGCCTTTCTTCGTCGTTCGCAATTTTTTGCAATTTCTGTTGACTCAAGTTACTATACGTATTCCGAAATTCAGAATAGCCTTTCGTCGTTATTCGCAATATCTAGCAATTTATTTTCACTCAAATGGATAGGATTTTAAATAAGGATAAAGTGCTGTCTTTTCTCGTAAATAAGAAGACAATAACAATTATTCGCAAAATTAAATAATTTAACATAATACGTATGCTGCATACCATCGATTCTAGGCAAATGCAGTATATTATTCGAATCACAAAATGTAACTCGCAAAACTCTACAATTTATAACATATTTTCGCAACAAAATTCTGAATAATTTTTATTTTATCAAGATTCACAGTTCTGTGCGAACTAATATTTAACAAATAATCGGCAAAATTCGTCTTTTTATTGAAAAAATGCGTCAAACTTTTGGAATGTGTAATTGTTTAAATAAATACATAATTTTTGCCGAAAAATATTGCAAAAATTCCGCAAAAATCACTAATTTATTGAAAAATTTCCAAAAAAAATACTTTGGAAAAACCCGTTTTAGTTTGGAACGCGTTAACCGTTTTCAATTGTGAAAACTGATTTGGAATTAGCGAGTCTAAATAAATAACACACGTACCTATATTACGCAAACGTGTATACCCTTCGTAAAAACCTCTTTATCATGTAGTTCGTCAAATCACTGCACTCGACAATGGTCGCCCTTCGCCCCAAATCCAAATATTGTCCGATTCAAACGGATCACCCAAAAATTAGTCCTGCCATGCTCCGCTCAAATGTGAAGTTCGCGTGTGAAGGTCTTGTATAGACTTATGTTTCCAAACAGGCTGACTGTCTGGCTTCGTATACTGTGTACTAGCGCTCTTATTTACCGCAATATATAATAATAATAATATAATAATAATAATTGATGCCGCAGCGAGGGAGCCTGAAGCGAGCGAGCAAGGCAACAGACTTAATTTGTGTGGTGGGCAGTTTTTCAAATTTTGCCAAGCGCACTGCATTGTGGTTGTGCGCAGTACGAGTAACGTTCTGCGCACAACCACAATGCAATGGGACGATGGGATGAATGCATGATTTTTCTTTCACTGTGCGTGTTGGTATATTCGGCTGTGGTTTGCTAGGGTTTAGTGAGGTGAGTTTATTTAATGAATGCTATCGTCCTTCTATAAGCGAGAGCGTTTTGTAAGGTGAGCTTATTTAATAAATGCTTCTGTATTATATGTTCTATATAATAAACAGAAAAATACACGAATGATGCTTGAAAATATGAAATTTATTTCTCGTGTTGACCAGGATATCTCGATCACTAGTTCGCTCATGCGCTCACTCGTTCGATATCGTGATCAACACTGCACTCGAAATAAATTTCATATTTCGGAACATCCATGTATTACTCTCTATTTACTTAATATGAAATGTTATTAGGTGATCTGTTTTGACATGAGAAAGAGCATCATTCAAATTTGAATTTCAAAATTTGGTACGAGTTATGAAGCTTCATTTATAGAAAATCCGTTACAGATTACAACTCTAATATCAATATCATTAATTACATACTCTAATATTGAGATGTGCACATATAATGACCGTGACACTAAGGGGTCCGAATTGGTGCATGAGTTGTCGGATATATTCAGTACATTTTTTACATAAAAGGATTTTTACGAAGGGTATATGCACGTTTGCGCAATATAATAGGTAGGTGTGTTATGTATTTAGACTCGCTAATTCCAAATCTGTTTTCACAATTGTAAACGGTTTAATAATAATCGAGATAACGTTCAAAATAATATACGACGAAGCGGCTAGCTGATTGCCAAATAATTTCTAAGTATATAAACCGTTTATGCTTGAAGAAGAATTGAGTATATGTTGGAATATCCTTAAAACAAGCAGGATTTTAATCAATTGAAATGCAAAATATTACTTGTAGTATGCGCAATTTTACTTATATATCTCACTTGTTCATCCTGCATATACTAGTGAAATATCGGACATTTTTTTCTTCGCGGACTTGAATACAATTGGTCCGATATTTCACTACTACAGTACGGTACATATGAAGTTCAACGTATAAATCGAGCCTGCAGATTAGGTAGTTTTAATGTTAATCTTACATGCCAAATCTGCATTGTTTTTCAAAACCTCGCATTTGGAACCATGACTGAAAAATACAACGAGTTTACAAATAAAATAAAATAAAATAGTCGATATGTTGAGAAGTATCTTCGTTGATCAATATCTTGTTATTCCTTTGTTTTCAGTCTCTACTATACTTCCGAGAGTTTTCCAGATCTCGTTTTCGGCAAAAACAATGAACTTATGACAATTGACAAAACAATTGAAGACTGTCATGGATATATATATATATATATATATATATATCAAGCACTCGGTTGTCGAGTGTTTTTTTCCTCTATCCAAATATACTGGCAAGATTAGCATTGCTGATTATTAAGACCATGGAATATGCTTGTCTTACTTCAGTCTGTAATCAGCGGCGTATATAGAGATTTCTTCATGGGAAGTGCTGATGTATGGTATTTACGCACGCGTTAATTTGTTTTCAAAATGCGTAAAAACCATACAAGAGTACTTCCCATGTATACAAATTTGTTTATTATATAGATACTGATATTTTTCTATCCACATTCTAAAAGGTTTTATTTATTTTCTAAAAGATTTTATTTATTGGGCGAAACGTGTTCTGCACGTGTGACAAGATCGTTTCGCGTTCGCGATTGGCTAGCATCTTGAAATGGGTTTATACATGAATAAAACCGTGCGTAAATATCAGTATCTATATAATAAATCAGATTTCTTCACCTGAACGCGAATTTTTGTATAACACACCTATTTATAACCCACTTTTCTTCTATAATTCTAAAGCTTGTTTATGACATCATATATAACATTATTATAAACATGGCATAGCATAGTAAGATTTGTGAAGGTCTTATATAGACCTATACGTTTTCAAACAGGCTGACTGTCTGGTTTTATAGCGCTTTTATTTATATACATAATATATAACTAGAAATACATATACGCAATAACCCCTTCTCCCGCATTTTCTATTCCCCAGGGTCCAGACCGCGCACGCCGTGCATTTGTCGTCTCAGGATAACAAATCGCAAAAGTCATTGCGTCGTACGTAGATTTTGAACGTTATCTCGGCCAATATTTACTTGGAATTACCAAGTCTAAATACGTAACATACGTTTCTATTAGTACGAGAACGTGCATACCCTTCGTAATAACGATTTATGTACTTAGAAATTAATAAATTATTCGGCAATTGAACATTATCTCGATCAATATTTAACCGTTTTCAATTGTGAAAACTGATTTGGAATTAGCGAGTCTAAATAAATAACACACGTACCTATATTACGCAAACGTGTATACCCTTCGTAAAAACCTCTTTATCGTGTAGTTCGTCAAATCACTGCACTCGACAATGGTCGCCCTTCGCCCCAAATCCAAATATTGTCCGATTCAAACGGATCACCCAAAAATTAGTCCTGCCATGCTCCGCTCAAATGTGAAGTTCGCGTGTGAAGGTCTTGTATAGACTTATGTTTCCAAACAGGCTGACTGTCTGGCTTCGTATACTGTGTACTAGCGCTCTTATTTACCGCAATATATAATAATAATAATATAATAATAATAATTGATGCCGCAGCGAGGGAGCCTGAAGCGAGCGAGCAAGGCAACAGACTTAATTTGTGTGGTGGGCAGTTTTTCAAATTTTGCCAAGCGCACTGCATTGTGGTTGTGCGCAGTACGAGTAACGTTCTGCGCACAACCACAATGCAATGGGACGATGGGATGAATGCATGATTTTTCTTTCACTGTGCGTGTTGGTATATTCGGCTGTGGTTTGCTAGGGTTTAGTGAGGTGAGTTTATTTAATTGAATGCTATCGTCCTTCTGTAAGCGAGAGCGTTTTGTGAGGTGAGCTTATTTAATAAATGCTTCTGTATTATATGTTCTATATAATAAACAGAAAAATACACGAATGATGCTTGAAAATATGAAATTTATTTCTCGTGTTGACCAGGATATCTCGATCACTAGTTCGCTCACGCGCTCACTCGTTCGATATCGTGATCAACACTGCACTCGAAATAAATTTCATATTTCGGAACATCCATGTATTACTCTCTATTTACTTAATATGAAATGTTATTAGGTGATCTGTTTTGACATGAGAAAGAGCATCATTCAAATTTGAATTTCAAAATTTGGTACGAGTTATGAAGCTTCATTTATAGAAAATCCGTTACAGATTACAACTCTAATATCAATATCATTAATTACATACTCTAATATTGAGATGTGCACATATAATGACCGTGACACTAAAGGGTCCGAATTGGTGCATGAGTTGTCGGATATATTCAGTACATTTTTTACATAAAAGGGTTTTTACGAAGGGTATATGCACGTTTGCGCAATATAATAGGTAGGTGTGTTATGTATTTAGACTCGCTAATTCCAAATCTGTTTTCACAATTGTAAACGGTTTAATAATAATCGAGATAACGTTCAAAATAATATACGACGAAGCGGCTAGCTGATTGCCAAATAATTTCTAAGTATATAAACCGTTTATGCTTGAAGAAGAATTGAGTATATGCATGTTGGAATATCATTAAAACAAGCAGGATTTTAATCAATTGAAATGCAAAATATTACTTGTAGTATGCGCAATTTTACTTATATATCTCATTTGTTCATCCTGCATATACTAGTGAAATATCGGACATTTTTTTTCTTCGCGGACTTGAATACAATTGGTCCGATATTTCACTACTACAGTACGGTACATATGAAGTTCAACGTATAAATCGAGCCTGCAGATTAGGTAGTTTTAATGTTAATCTTACATGCCAAATCTGCATTGTTTTTCAAAACCTCGCATTTGGAACCATGACTGAAAAATACAACGAGTTTACAAATAAAATAAAATAAAATAGTCGATATGTTGAGAAGTATCTTCGTTGATCAATATCTTGTTATTCCTTTGTTTTCCGTCTCTACTATACTTCCGAGAGTTTTCCAGATCTCGTTTTCGGCAAAAACAATGAACTTATGACAATTGACAAAACAATTGAAGACTGTCATGGATATATATATATATATCAAGCACTCGATTGTCGAGTGTTTTTTCCTCTATCCAAATATACTGGCAAGATTAGCATTGCTGATTATTAAGACCATGGAATATGCTTGTCTTACTTCAGTCTGTAATCAGCGGCGTATATAGAGATTTCTTCATGGGAAGTGCTGATTTATGGTATTTACGCACGCATTAATTTGTTTTCAAAATGCGTAAAAACCATACAAGAGTACTTCCCATGTATACAAATTTGTTTATTATATAGATACTGATATTTTTCTATCCACATTCTAAAAGGTTTTATTTATTTTCTAAAAGATTTTATTTATTGGGCGAAACGTGTTCTGCACGTGTGACAAGATCGTTTCGCGTTCGCGATTGGCTAGCATCTTGAAATGGGTTTATACATGAATAAAACCGTGCGTAAATATCAGTATCTATATAATAAATCAGATTTCTTCACCTGAACGCGAATTTTTGTATAACACACCTATTTATAACCCACTTTTCTTCTATAATTCTAATGCTTGTTTATGACATCATATATAACATTATTATAAACATGGCATAGCATAGTAAGATTTGTGAAGGTCTTATATAGACCTATTCGTTTTCAAAAAGGCTGACTGTCTGGTTTTATAGCGCTTTTATTTATATACATAATATATAACTAGAAATACATATACGCAATAACCCCCTCTCCCGCATTTTCTATTCCCCAGGGTCCAGACCGCGCACGCCGTGCATTTGTCGTCTCAGGATAACAAATCGCAAAAGTCATTGCGTCGTACGTAGATTTTGAACGTTATCTCGGCCAATATTTACTTGGAATTACCAAGTCTAAATACGTAACATACGTTTCTATTAGTACGAGAACGTGCATACCCTTCGTAATAACGATTTATGTACTTAGAAATTAATAAATTATTCGGCAATTGAACTTTATCTCGATCAATATTTAACCGTTTTCAATTGTGAAAACTGATTTGGAATTAGCGAGTCTAAATAAATAATACACGTACCTATATTACGCAAACGTGCATACCCTTCGTAAAAACCTCTTTATCATGTAGTTCGTCAAATCACTGCACTCGACAATGGTCGCCCTTCGCCCGAAATCCAAATATTGTCCGATTCAAACGGATCACCCAAAAATTAGTCCTGCCATGCTCCGCTCAAATGTGAAGTTCGCCTGTGAAGGTCTTGTATAGACTTATGTTTCCAAACAGGCTGACTGTCTGGCTTCGTATACTGTGTACTAGCGCTCTTATTTACCGCAATATATAATAATAATAATATAATAATAATAATTGATGCCGCAGCGAGGGAGCCTGAAGCGAGCGAGCAAGGCAACAGACTTAATTTGTGTGGTGGGCAGTTTTTCAAATTTTGCCAAGCGCACTGCATTGTGGTTGTGCGCAGTACGAGTAACGTTCTGCGCACAACCACAATGCAATGGGACGATGGGATGAATGCATGATTTTTCTTTCACTGTGCGTGTTGGTATATTCGGCTGTGGTTTGCTAGGGTTTAGTGAGGTGAGTTTATTTAATTGAATGCTATCGTCCTTCTGTAAGCGAGAGCGTTTTGTGAGGTGAGCTTATTTAATAAATGCTTCTGTATTATTATTATGTTCTATATAATAAACAGAAAAATACACGAATGATGCTTGAAAATATGAAATTTATTTCTCGTGTTGACCAGGATATCTCGATCACTAGTTCGCTCATGCGCTCACTCGTTCGATATCGTGATCAACACTGCACTCGAAATAAATTTCATATTTCGGAACATCCATGTATTACTCTCTATTTACTTAATATGAAATGTTATTAGGTGATCTGTTTTGACATGAGAAAGAGCATCATTCAAATTTGAATTTCAAAATTTGGTACGAGTTATGAAGCTTCATTTATAGAAAATCCGTTACAGATTACAACTCTAATATCAATATCATTAATTACATACTCTAATATTGAGATGTGCACATATAATGACCGTGACACTAAAGGGTCCGAATTGGTGCATGAGTTGTCGGATATATTCAGTACATTTTTTACATAAAAGGGTTTTTACGAAGGGTATATGCACGTTTGCGTAATATAATAGGTAGGTGTGTTATGTATTTAGACTCGCTAATTCCAAATCTGTTTTCACAATTGTAAACGGTTTAATAATAATCGAGATAACGTTCAAAATAATATACGACGAAGCGGCTAGCTGATTGCCAAATAATTTCTAAGTATATAAACCGTTTATGCTTGAAGAAGAATTGAGTATATGTTGGAATATCCTTAAAACAAGCAGGATTTTAATCAATTGAAATGCAAAATGTTACTTGTAGTATGCGCAATTTTACTTATATATCTCACTTGTTCATCCTGCATATAGTAGTGAAATATCGGACATTTTTTTTCTTCGCGGACTTGAATACAATTGGTCCGATATTTCACTACTACAGTACGGTACATATGAAGTTCAACGTATAAATCGAGCCTGCAGATTAGGTAGTTTTAATGTTAATCTTACATGCCAAATCTGCATTGTTTTTCAAAACCTCGCATTTGGAACCATGACTGAAAAATACAACGAGTTTACAAATAAAATAAAATAAAATAGTCGATATGTTGAGAAGTATCTTCGTTGATCAATATCTTGTTATTCCTTTGTTTTCAGTCTCTACTATACTTCCGAGAGTTTTCCAGATCTCGTTTTCGGCAAAAACAATGAACTTATGACAATTGACAAAACAATTGAAGACTGTCATGGATATATATATATATATATATCAAGCACTCGATTGTCGAGTGTTTTTTCCTCTATCCAAATATACTGGCAAGATTAGCATTGCTGATTATTAAGACCATGGAATATGCTTGTCTTACTTCAGTCTGTAATCAGCGGCGTATATAGAGATTTCTTCATGGGAAGTGCTGATGTATGGTATTTACGCACGCGTTAATTTGTTTTCAAAATGCGTAAAAACCATACAAGAGTACTTCCCATGTATACAAATTTGTTTATTATATAGATACTGATATTTTTCTATCCACATTCTAAAAGGTTTTATTTATTTTCTAAAATATTTTATTTATTGGGCGAAACGTGTTCTGCACGTGTGACAAGATCGTTTCGCGTTCGCGATTGGCTAGCATCTTGAAATGGGTTTATACATGAATAAAACCGTGCGTAAATATCAGTATCTATATAATAAATCAGATTTCTTCACCTGAACGCGAATTTTTGTATAACACACCTATTTATAACCCACTTTTCTTCTATAATTCTAAAGCTTGTTTATGACATCATATATAACATTATTATAAACATGGCATAGCATAGTAAGATTTGTGAAGGTCTTATATAGACCTATTCGTTTTCAAAAAGGCTGACTGTCTGGTTTTATAGCGCTTTTATTTATATACATAATATATAACTAGAAATACATATACGCAATAACCCCCTCTCCCGCATTTTCTATTCCCCAGGGTCCAGACCGCGCACGCCGTGCATTTGTCGTCTCAGGATAACAAATCGCAAAAGTCATTGCGTCGTACGTAGATTTTGAACGTTATCTCGGCCAATATTTACTTGGAATTACCAAGTCTAAATACGTAACATACGTTTCTATTAGTACGAGAACGTGCATACCCTTCGTAATAACGATTTATGTACTTAGAAATTAATAAATTATTCGGCAATTGAACATTATCTCGATCAATATTTAACCGTTTTCAATTGTGAAAACTGATTTGGAATTAGCGAGTCTAAATAAATAATACACGTACCTATATTACGCAAACGTGCATACCCTTCGTAAAAACCTCTTTATCATGTAGTTCGTCAAATCACTGCACTCGACAATGGTCGCCCTTCGCCCCAAATCCAAATATTGTCCGATTCAAACGGATCACCCAAAAATTAGTCCTGCCATGCTCCGCTCAAATGTGAAGTTCGCCTGTGAAGGTCTTGTATAGACTTATGTTTCCAAACAGGCTGACTGTCTGGCTTCGTATACTGTGTACTAGCGCTCTTATTTACCGCAATATATAATAATAATAATATAATAATAATAATTGATGCCGCAGCGAGGGAGCCTGAAGCGAACGAGCAAGGCAACAGACTTAATTTGTGTGGTGGGCAGTTTTTCAAATTTTGCCAAGCGCACTGCATTGTGGTTGTGCGCAGTACGAGTAACGTTCTGCGCACAACCACAATGCAATGGGACGATGGGATGAATGCATGATTTTTCTTTCACTGTGCGTGTTGGTATATTCGGCTGTGGTTTGCTAGGGTTTAGTGAGGTGAGTTTATTTAATTGAATGCTATCGTCCTTCTGTAAGCGAGAGCGTTTTGTGAGGTGAGCTTATTTAATAAATGCTTCTGTATTATATGTTCTATATAATAAACAGAAAAATACACGAATGATGCTTGAAAATATGAAATTTATTTCTCGTGTTGACCAGGATATCTCGATCACTAGTTCGCTCATGCGCTCACTCGTTCGATATCGTGATCAACACTGCACTCGAAATAAATTTCATATTTCGGAACATCCATGTATTACTCTCTATTTACTTAATATGAAATGTTATTAGGTGATCTGTTTTGACATGAGAAAGAGCATCATTCAAATTTGAATTTCAAAATTTGGTACGAGTTATGAAGCTTCATTTATAGAAAATCCGTTACAGATTACAACTCTAATATCAATATCATTAATTACATACTCTAATATTGAGATGTGCACATATAATGACCGTGACACTAAGGGGTCCGAATTGGTGCATGAGTTGTCGGATATATTCAGTACATTTTTTACATAAAAGGGTTTTTACGAAGGGTATATGCACGTTTGCGTAATATAATAGGTAGGTGTGTTATGTATTTAGACTCGCTAATTCCAAATCTGTTTTCACAATTGTAAACGGTTTAATAATAATCGAGATAACGTTCAAAATAATATACGACGAAGCGGCTAGCTGATTGCCAAATAATTTCTAAGTATATAAACCGTTTATGCTTGAAGAAGAATTGAGTATATGTTGGAATATCCTTAAAACAAGCAGGATTTTAATCAATTGAAATGCAAAATGTTACTTGTAGTATGCGCAATTTTACTTATATATCTCACTTGTTCATCCTGCATATAGTAGTGAAATATCGGACATTTTTTTTCTTCGCGGACTTGAATACAATTGGTCCGATATTTCACTACTACAGTACGGTACATATGAAGTTCAACGTATAAATCGAGCCTGCAGATTAGGTAGTTTTAATGTTAATCTTACATGCCAAATCTGCATTGTTTTTCAAAACCTCGCATTTGGAACCATGACTGAAAAATACAACGAGTTTACAAATAAAATAAAATAAAATAGTCGATATGTTGAGAAGTATCTTCGTTGATCAATATCTTGTTATTCCTTTGTTTTCAGTCTCTACTATACTTCCGAGAGTTTTCCAGATCTCGTTTTCGGCAAAAACAATGAACTTATGACAATTGACAAAACAATTGAAGACTGTCATGGATATATATATATATATATATCAAGCACTCGATTGTCGAGTGTTTTTTCCTCTATCCAAATATACTGGCAAGATTAGCATTGCTGATTATTAAGACCATGGAATATGCTTGTCTTACTTCAGTCTGTAATCAGCGGCGTATATAGAGATTTCTTCATGGGAAGTGCTGATGTATGGTATTTACGCACGCGTTAATTTGTTTTCAAAATGCGTAAAAACCATACAAGAGTACTTCCCATGTATACAAATTTGTTTATTATATAGATACTGATATTTTTCTATCCACATTCTAAAAGGTTTTATTTATTTTCTAAAAGATTTTATTTATTGGGCGAAACGTGTTCTGCACGTGTGACAAGATCGTTTCGCGTTCGCGATTGGCTAGCATCTTGAAATGGGTTTATACATGAATAAAACCGTGCGTAAATATCAGTATCTATATAATAAATCAGATTTCTTCACCTGAACGCGAATTTTTGTATAACACACCTATTTATAACCCACTTTTCTTCTATAATTCTAAAGCTTGTTTATGACATCATATATAACATTATTATAAACATGGCATAGCATAGTAAGATTTGTGAAGGTCTTATATAGACCTATACGTTTTCAAACAGGCTGACTGTCTGGTTTTATAGCGCTTTTATTTATATACATAATATATAACTAGAAATACATATACGCAATAACCCCCTCTCCCGCATTTTCTATTCCCCAGGGTCCAGACCGCGCACGCCGTGCATTTGTCGTCTCAGGATAACAAATCGCAAAAGTCATTGCGTCGTACGTAGATTTTGAACGTTATCTCGGCCAATATTTACTTGGAATTACCAAGTCTAAATACGTAACATACGTTTCTATTAGTACGAGAACGTGCATACCCTTCGTAATAACGATTTATGTACTTAGAAATTAATAAATTATTCGGCAATTGAACATTATCTCGATCAATATTTAACCGTTTTCAATTGTGAAAACTGATTTGGAATTAGCGAGTCTAAATAAATAACACACGTACCTATATTACGCAAACGTGTATACCCTTCGTAAAAACCTCTTTATCATGTAGTTCGTCAAATCACTGCACTCGACAATGGTCGCCCTTCGCCCCAAATCCAAATATTGTCCGATTCAAACGGATCACCCAAAAATTAGTCCTGCCATGCTCCGCTCAAATGTGAAGTTCGCGTGTGAAGGTCTTGTATAGACTTATGTTTCCAAACAGGCTGACTGTCTGGCTTCGTATACTGTGTACTAGCGCTCTTATTTACCGCAATATATAATAATAATAATATAATAATAATAATTGATGCCGCAGCGAGGGAGCCTGAAGCGAGCGAGCAAGGCAACAGACTTAATTTGTGTGGTGGGCAGTTTTTCAAATTTTGCCAAGCGCACTGCATTGTGGTTGTGCGCAGTACGAGTAACGTTCTGCGCACAACCACAATGCAATGGGACGATGGGATGAATGCATGATTTTTCTTTCACTGTGCGTGTTGGTATATTCGGCTGTGGTTTGCTAGGGTTTAGTGAGGTGAGTTTATTTAATGAATGCTATCGTCCTTCTGTAAGCGAGAGCGTTTTGTAAGGTGAGCTTATTTAATAAATGCTTCTGTATTATATGTTCTATATAATAAACAGAAAAATACACGAATGATGCTTGAAAATATGAAATTTATTTCTCGTGTTGACCAGGATATCTCGATCACTAGTCGCTCATGCGCTCACTCGTTCGATATCGTGATCAACACTGCACTCGAAATAAATTTCATATTTCGGAACATCCATGTATTACTCTCTATTTACTTAATATGAAATGTTATTAGGTGATCTGTTTTGACATGAGAAAGAGCATCATTCAAATTTGAATTTCAAAATTTGGTACGAGTTATGAAGCTTCATTTATAGAAAATCCGTTACAGATTACAACTCTAATATCAATATCATTAATTACATACTCTAATATTGAGATGTGCACATATAATGACCGTGACACTAAGGGGTCCGAATTGGTGCATGAGTTGTCGGATATATTCAGTACATTTTTTACATAAAAGGATTTTTACGAAGGGTATATGCACGTTTGCGTAATATAATAGGTAGGTGTGTTATGTATTTAGACTCGCTAATTCCAAATCTGTTTTCACAATTGTAAACGGTTTAATAATAATCGAGATAACGTTCAAAATAATATACGACGAAGCGGCTAGCTGATTGCCAAATAATTTCTAAGTATATAAACCGTTTATGCTTGAAGAAGAATTGAGTATATGTTGGAATATCCTTAAAACAAGCAGGATTTTAATCAATTGAAATGCAAAATATTACTTGTAGTATGCGCAATTTTACTTATATATCTCACTTGTTCATCCTGCATTATATACTAGTGAAATATCGGACATTTTTTTTCTTCGCGGACTTGAATACAATTGGTCCGATATTTCACTACTACAGTACGGTACATATGAAGTTCAACGTATAAATCGAGCCTGCAGATTAGGTAGTTTTAATGTTAATCTTACATGCCAAATCTGCATTGTTTTTCAAAACCTCGCATTTGGAACCATGACTGAAAAATACAACGAGTTTACAAATAAAATAAAATAAAATAGTCGATATGTTGAGAAGTATCTTCGTTGATCAATATCTTGTTATTCCTTTGTTTTCAGTCTCTACTATACTTCCGAGAGTTTTCCAGATCTCGTTTTCGGCAAAAACAATGAACTTATGACAATTGACAAAACAATTGAAGACTGTCATGGATATATATATATATATATATCAAGCACTCGATTGTCGAGTGTTTTTTCCTCTATCCAAATATACTGGCAAGATTAGCATTGCTGATTATTAAGACCATGGAATATGCTTGTCTTACTTCAGTCTGTAATCAGCGGCGTATATAGAGATTTCTTCATGGGAAGTGCTGATGTATGGTATTTACGCACGCGTTAATTTGTTTTCAAAATGCGTAAAAACCATACAAGAGTACTTCCCATGTATACAAATTTGTTTATTATATAGATACTGATATTTTTCTATCCACATTCTAAAAGGTTTTATTTATTTTCTAAAAGATTTTATTTATTGGGCGAAACGTGTTCTGCACGTGTGACAAGATCGTTTCGCGTTCGCGATTGGCTAGCATCTTGAAATGGGTTTATACATGAATAAAACCGTGCGTAAATATCAGTATCTATATAATAAATCATATTTCTTCACCTGAACGCGAATTTTTGTATAACACACCTATTTATAACCCACTTTTCTTCTATAATTCTAAAGCTTGTTTATGACATCATATATAACATTATTATAAACATGGCATAGCATAGTAAGATTTGTGAAGGTCTTATATAGACCTATACGTTTTCAAACAGGCTGACTGTCTGGTTTTATAGCGCTTTTATTTATATACATAATATATAACTAGAAATACATATACGCAATAACCCCCTCTCCCGCATTTTCTATTCCCCAGGGTCCAGACCGCGCACGCCGTGCATTTGTCGTCTCAGGATAACAAATCGCAAAAGTCATTGCGTCGTACGTAGATTTTGAACGTTATCTCGGCCAATATTTACTTGGAATTACCAAGTCTAAATACGTAACATACGTTTCTATTAGTACGAGAACGTGCATACCCTTCGTAATAACGATTTATGTACTTAGAAATTAATAAATTATTCGGCAATTGAACATTATCTCGATCAATATTTAACCGAACGCGTTCCAAACTAAAACGGGTTTTTCCAAAGTATTTTTTTTCCGCAAAAAATGGAATATTTTACAGAAAATTATGCTCGCTGATTAATCCAAGTAAATAATGCTGAATTCTGCGGAAAAATAAAGAAGCATGATCATTGGTAGCAAAAAAAAATGTAATTTATTCAAATATTACAATTGCGAATTACGAAGAAACGCTAATCCGAATTTCGGAATACGTTCTCAACTCGAGTCCACTGAAATTGGTTAAAATTGCGAATTATACGAAGAAAGGCTATTCCGAATTTCGGAATACGTTCTCAAATCGAGTCCGTAGAAATTGGTTAAAATTGCGAATTACGAAGAAAGGCTACTCCGAATTTCGGAATACGTTCTCAAATCGAGTCCGTAGAAATTGGTTAAAATTGCGAATTACGAAGAAAGGCTGATCCGAATTTCGGAATACGTTCTCAAATCGAGTCCGTAGAAATTGGTAAAAATTGTGAATTACGAAGAAAGGCTAATCCGAATTTCGGAATACGTTCTCCACTCGAGTCCGTAGAAATTGGTTAAAATTGCGAATTACGAAGAAAGGCTAATCCGAATTTCGGAATACGTTCTCAACTCGAGTCCGTAGAAATTGGTTAAAATTGCGAATTACGAAGAAAGGCTAATCCGAATTTCGGAATATTTTCTTCACTCGAGTCCGCTGAAATTGGTAAAAATTGTGAATTATACGAAGAAAGGCTATAATTCCGAATTTCGGAATACGTTCTCAACTCGAGAGCGTAGAAATTGGTTAAAATTGCGAATTACGAAGAAAGGCTAATCCGAATTTCGGAATACGTTCTCAACTCGAGTCCGTAGAAATTGGTTAAAATTGCGAATTACGAAGAAAGGCTAATCCGAATTTCGGAATACGTTCTCAAATCGAGTCCGTAGAAATTGGTTAAAATTGCGAATTACGAAGAAAGGCTAATCCGAATTTCGGAATACGTTCTCCACTCGAGTCCGTAGAAATTGGTTAAAATTGCGAATTACGAAGAAAGGCTAATCCGAATTTCGGAATACGTTCTCAACTCGAGTCCGTAGAAATTGGTAAAAATTGTGAATTATACGAAGAAAGGCTAATTGAATTTCGGAATATATTCTTCACTCGAGTCCGCTGAAATTGGTAAAAATTGTGAATTATACGAAGAAAGGCTATAATTCCGAATTTCGGAATACGTTCTCAACTCGAGACCGTAGAAATTTGGTTAAAATTGCGAATTACGAAGAAAGGCTAATCCGAATTTCGGAATATATTCTTCACTCGAGTTCGCTGAAATTGGTAAAAATTGTGAATTATACGAAGAAAGGCTATAATTCCGAATTTCGGAATACGTTCTCAACTCGAGAGCGTAGAAATTGGTTAAAATTGCGAATTACGAAGAAAGGCTAATCCGAATTTCGGAATACGTTCTCAACTCGAGTCCGTAGAAATTGGTTAAAATTGCGAATTACGAAGAAAGGCTAATCCGAATTTCGGAATACGTTCTCAAATCGAGTCCGTAGAAATTGGTTAAAATTGCGAATTACGAAGAAAGGCTAATCCGAATTTCGGAATACGTTCTCCACTCGAGTCCGTAGAAATTGGTTAAAATTGCGAATTACGAAGAAAGGCTAATCCGAATTTCGGAATACGTTCTCAACTCGAGTCCGTAGAAATTGGTAAAAATTGTGAATTATACGAAGAAAGGCTAATTGAATTTCGGAATATATTCTTCACTCGAGTCCGCTGAAATTGGTAAAAATTGTGAATTATACGAAGAAAGGCTATAATTCCGAATTTCGGAATACGTTCTCAACTCGAGTCCGTAGAAATTGGTTAAAATTGCGAATTACGAAGAAAGGCTAATCCGAATTTCGGAATACGCTCTCAACTCGAGTCCGTAGAAATTGGTTAAAATTGCGAATTACGCGAAGAACGGCTAATCCGAATTTCGGAATACGTTCTCAACTCGAGTCCGTAGAAATTGGTTAAAATTGCGAATTAATAATTAATAATTATAATAATAATTATTATATTTATATAGCGCATCATATCCACTAATTGTTCATGGCGCTTCACAACAATGCTACTATAAATAAAATACAAAATTAATTAAATGCCTACATAATATAGAGACCCATCATCAGCAAATTTGGTAAATAAATAAGTCTTTAGGGATTTCTTAAAAAGTAAAAGTGTACTAGATTTACGAATACTAAAAGGCAGCTTGTTCCAAAGTCTCGGGGCACATGCAGCAAAAGCTCTGTCACCAAAATCTTGGTGTGCGTTCTAGGTTGTGTCAAAAGCTCTTTAGATTCGGACCGTAGAGTTCTGGAAGACTTCTGATAATGTAATAAGTCTACTAGATACTTAGGACTGTACCCATTCAGTGCTTTGTAAACAAGTAGTAATATCTTAAATATGATACGATAGTGGATTGGAAGCCAGTGAAGTTCAACCAACACAGGGGTAATATGATCAGATCTGCCAGTACGAGTCAATTACGAAGAAAGGCTAATCCGAATTTCGGAATACGTTCTCAACTCGAGTCCGTAGAAATTGTTTAAAATTGCGAATTACGAAGAAAGGCTAATCCGAATTTCGGAATATATTCTTCACTCGAGTCCGCTGAAATTGGTAAAAATTGTGAATTATACGAAGAAAGGCTATAATTCCGTATTTCGGAATACGTTCTCAACTCGAGACCGTAGAAATTGGTTAAAATTGCGAATTACGAAGAAAGGCTAATCCGAATTTCGGAATACGTTCTCAACTCGAGTCCGTAGAAATTGGTTAAAATTGCGAATTACGAAGAAAGGCTAATCCGAATTTCGGAATACGTTTACAACTCGAGTCAGCAGAAATTGCTAAAAATTGCGCATTACTAAGAAAGGCTATTCCGAATTTCGGAATACGTTTACAACTCGAGTCAGCAGAAATTGCTAAAAATTGCGAATTACGAAGAAATGCTATTCCGAATTTCGGAATACGTTCTCAACTCGAGTCAGCAGAAATTGCTAAAAATTGCGAATTACTAAGAACGGCTATTCCGAATTTCGGAATACTCCACAGAAATTGCTAAAAATTGCGAATTACTAAAGGCCCATTTACACGACAAGAGTTTTTGGTACGGCACTCCAAATTTTGGCCGCGGGCCTATAGTTTTTGGCCCGGCAATTTGCGTTTATACGACAATTATTTTGATGGGCCGCCGGACCGAAAATTTATAGCGGGTACCCCAAAAACATGTGGGCCCGCTAAAAAATCAAGATCCCTTAGTGCACAAATGCAAGCGGTAATTCGCTTAGTAATTTTTCGCGCTGGATATTTGAAATATGGCGGTAAACAACAACACTTTAGAGCCCATAAAGCAGTGGATTATAAAGCGGTATATTCTTGGAAGTAAAACTAAGAGAACTTCTCCATCATTAAAACGTATAAAGAGAAGTGACAAATCTTCGATTCTCTTTCAAAAAAGGCGAAGAATTGCATTTGTGGAAGCTATATTGGCTTGCTTGTGTTGCCCACGAAATCGCTTGTTGTGGACACACCCAAGATCGTTTCTATGGATCGAAATGGTGGAGCAAATGTATGGTGATGAGTTATGGTACACTAACTTTCGAGTAAGAAAAGACACATTCGCGTTTCTTCTAAATACCATACGTAATGATATATGCCGAACTGATACTACCATGCGCTTAGCAATTCCACCGGAGCGGCGATTAGCCCTTACCTTGTATTTCTTGGCCTCTACTGCAGAATACCGAACGATCGGCAATCTATTTGGAGTCTCTACATCGTTTGTTTGTTTGTGTGTGAAAGATGTGTGCTGTGCTATTGCTAAACGGTTGTCAAATGTGATCAATTTTCCACAAGGAAACCAACTACTGAAAGTGATCGAAGGCTACGAGAAAATGTGGGGTTTCCCAATGTGTGCAGGGGCTATTGATGGGACGCACATTCCAATTCTTGCGCCTTCGGAAAGTCACACAGAGTACGTAAATCGAAAGGGCTATCACAGCATTTTAATGCAGGCCGTAGTCGATTGCAATTACCTGTACAGGGATGTTGTGATTGGATGGCTGGGTAGTAGTGTTCACGACGCACGCGTTTTTTCCAACTCAGCAATTTTTGCGAAAGGCAACGAGCAAAAACTCTTTCCAAACGACCTAACAAAGGAGATAAATGGAGAGGAAATCCCGCCTTTCATTGTGGCTGATCCAGCTTATCCATTGTTACCATGGGTAATAAAGGGATATCCCCAAAACAATAATGCGCCTAGGAGTGAACGGCTATTTAACTATCGACTAAGTCGCGCAAGAGTGACAGTAGAAAACACTTTTGGCAGGTGGAAAGGTCGATTTATTCGGTTCTCAAAGCGAGTTGACATGGATATTTCGAACTTAGTGAACGTTACATATGCATCCTGTATTTTGCACAACGTATGCGAGCTTCAGAAGAATGATTTCTTGCCACTATGGGGAGAAAATGAAGAGGTCCAAGTGATAGTGGAAGCATACGATGACAACGACAACGTATTGCCTGACGCTCAAAGTATTCGTGATACATTATCAAACTATTTTTCTGGACAATGAATGTCTCAAGCTTTTTGCTGTGATTCATGTTCAAACTATTGGGGGGCATTTTGTTTTTGTAAATTTCAGTAAATTTCAGTTTTCAGGATCACAGTCAACTCTTGTCTCGAGGACACCCTGGCCCTGGGAACCGTGACAGCGCACTTGTAGTGTCCGCAAATCCGTAATTAATAGCGGTGTGTCCGTAAAAGCGGGGTGTCTGCAAGGCGAGAGTTGGCTGTAGCGCCAAAATATTTAAAAAAACAACGCCTTTAAATCTTTGTAAACTAAATTGTTTTAACGGTAAGAATACGATATATTAGAATCTTGTAAATAACTTGTCTTGGTCGTCGCAGGTACCCTATAGAAAGTGCTATTATAATATTACTTAAAATAAGATTGCAGTTTATATTTTCGTAAACAATTAATATCAAAGAACCCTAAGATCATTAACAATTAGGATAAAAACTGAATTGTAAAACAACAAACAGTTCTAAAACTGGAAGAATGTCTTGTCTTTGTCTACAAATGTGCCGTAGACAGGGCCACTCGTTGGCGCAATACTGGAATTTGCACTTGCAATATTGTTTTGTTGGAAAGGTGCAAAAGGGGGTGCATAAAGAACTGTAGGAGCATTGGAACTTGAGGCACGAGGTTGATTATTTGCGTTCCCCATCATAATGCTTATCATTTTCAACTCGTGCTCTCTTTCTTCCTTCCTCCGTTGGGCTTCTACATCTGCCTGTTCTCTTTGAAATTCGTGTTCTTTTTCCATCCGCATTTCTTCAAGTTTTTTGTGTCTACAACAATCAAAACAATTACTAAATATAAGTTATAGATATATAGACCTCAAATAACTTCTATGTCTAACAGGAACTTTTGACCCTTATATTTCTACAAGAGTATTTCTGTGCATTTTTAATATTATTATCATTTTTGAGGTACATAAAATAATACTATATTACCTTTCAAACTCATCTTTACTAGTCTCTTTAAATATTTCAAACACTAATTCTAAACCCTTTTCAACCGAACTTTTTCTTTTCTTGGTACCAGTACCAACTTTCGGTGCTTTTCCCTCTTCATCTTTCTTCTTTTCATCATTCTTCTTTTCATCTTTCTTCTTTTCATCTTTCCCATTCTCGTTTTCATCCTTCTCATCTTCTTTTTCATCTTCTGTTTCACCTTTTTCCATCGCCTCAGCATTTTCTTCATCTAAAACAAACAAAGCTGCAGGGTTAGTTATCATCAGCCTGGTAAATATTGAAAATTAAATATTCGATTTTTGGAGTGAACACTCTTTGCAAGTCAAGGAATTAGTGGACAGAGACAATCTGCCCTACATTCTGGTATTCTTAGACTTGTGCATGAGCCACACTGTTCATGTTTTACATATTTTGGTATTAAAACATTATTTTGGTCAGTGTAGGTGGGTTAAGATCAGAAAATTATGCCCCCTCCCCCAACTTCTTTCCTTGATTTTGGCCAAATTGGAAAATCAAAATTGGAGAGAGTTAGGGATGTGTCGTCTCTGCACCAACACCACTGGAGTAAAATGATAAATAATGGTACATTGTAGCTTAGGGGGCATTCATTATTTATTGGTAATACAGGGTTGGCAAAAAAATATTGTACCAGCATTTGGAATTTTTTCAATATTTTAGATGGGTGAATGAAATTTTACCACAACAAAAATACAGGGGTTGAAAAAGGATGACTTTATTATAGTCTTGTCAGCCACCCTATATTCCTGTAGCTCTCTTATTGAAACTGTAAACTACACTCTGATAAAAATGGTTTATTTATTAATTGTTTTTTTTGTTTTTGTATCAGGTACTGTATGGCATTTTTTGCCTGAACTTGATACCAGCTAGACACCAGGGTTTAAAAAATAATGAATAATGCTACCCATGATTTGCCAACCCAGTATTCCCTATAAACAATGAATGGTCCTTTAGGGGTTAAATAATGATCATATAAAGAAATATTGATCATACTTTGATCAATCCCACAGTTTGGACATGAAAATCCTTCTTTTTCATCATAAACCATGAGAGAGACACCTTCTGAAGCATGAACACCATCGGAATACATTTCTTTTTCATAATCACAAGTTTGACATTTATGATGGAATGTGTTGCCTCTTCCATACTTTTCCACTAGACTATTAACTACAATGTAATAAATAAACACAGCTTGGTATATCACAAATAATAATTATTTCTTTATTTTATTAAGATACATTAGATTCATATATTGCATGGAAATAATCTATTTTCCAGTCTGGTAAAAAAAGTGACTTAGTAAAACCTTTATGTTCTTCTCAAAATGCCTCAAAAACACAGGAAATGCAGTTTTAGACACCGAAGATTCAGAATTTTCCTGGGGGAGCATGCCCTAGGCCCCCCTAGGAACCTTGTGTCTGGCATTCGAATTGTTTGCCCCCCCCTAACTATTCCCCCCCCCCCCTAACTATTTGCCCCCCCCCTAACTATTTGCCCCCCACCCCCTACTGCCCTTCACATGATGGCAAAACTATTTTTTTAAGAACAACCAAATATAAAATATACCTAAGTCAGGATCATTATCATTGCAGTTGTCATCATTCTTCTTACATTCATCCATTGTATCAAGGATGGCAACTGGAGTAACAACATGCCTTTGAGATATAAAGCTGTCTATCTTATCAAAATATTTCCACTTCTTTTTTCTGTTATTTCCAGACTTTCTGCTTTTATCCTTTTCAGTTTTATATTTTTGGCGCAATTTCTTCATTTTATTAATAACTTCTTTCAGTGTAAGGTCTTCATGTCCCTTAGCTTGCATTTGTTCCTATAGTGGAAAATAAGACAATATGTATGGTCCCTACAATAAATAAATATTAAATGCTTTAATATGCCTAACGTTGGTAGATATATAGGTCTATACAAAGTCTAAAGCATAGACGGGACGATCTCACTATCCGTGAACTCCAACGAATCCAAAGTGATACAAGCCATCCATGCAATAAATTATTACCTTTACCAAGAACACACTTATGCGACCTAAGGACTGATAGTGGCCGGCCTCCTATCTTTTCGCGCACCAAAAGACATGAACTTTCTTTCATTCCAAGAGCAATTTCTCTGAAATATAGAAACTCTCGCTAATGCTTACCATTTTTATAACATAATTTTAAATAGACGAGAACAAAATTGTTTTAATATTTTATATAATATTCTATATTGTAAGCTAAGTACTAGCTATTTATTTATGAGACTCTAATTATGTAAATCCATTGTATTTTTATACTAAAGATGGGTAATAAAAACTATTATTGTTATTATATTATTATATTAATATCAGATTCGTGATTTAAGTGACAAAAGTCATAAAATATTCATGATGGGCTACCAAAATTTCTACTCTAGTTTCATGAATATGGCAAACATTTATAACATTTGCATATACATCATTCATACATATACATGTAGAAGACTCACCAGTAAAGTCCGATAAACACGACTTGTATCTTTCGAACATTTAGCTTTATCCAACGCTATTTGGATTGCCTCTTCGGACCAGAAATTAAGAAGAAGTGTGGTTTCTTCGTCAGACCATACTTTGCCTCTACTGTTTTTGGACGCCATGTTCACCCGAACATGTCGTTCCCGCCATAATTTCCCGCACAATCAGGTAGAAAAATTGCTGACGCTACAACATTTTGGGCACGGGTACCGCTTTTTAGCGGGCCGAGACTACCTCTCCAGGCGGTCTCGGCCCGCTTAAAATTTTCGGCCCGCGGACCCATAATTTTGCGTTTACACGACAAAAATCAAGAGTGCCGGGCCAAAAAATATAGGTGAGCGGGCCAAAATTTGGAGTGCCGTACCAAAAACTCTTGTCGTGTAAATGGGCCTTATGAAAGGCTATTCCGAATTTCGGAATACGTTTACAACTCGAGTCTGCTGGTAAAGATCGCGAATTAGCCCCCCTATCGGGGACCTAAGCCCCTCTATCGGGGAATTCCTGGCGCCCCCCTGCTGGGAACCAGTTTGGATTTTCTCGTTTAGGAAAAGCCATCCGTCGAAAACATACAAACCACATATAAGATGCCTGACATTCAGGATAACCGTCCAAATGCTTAATACTTTATGAAATTTGCACCGTAATTTTGAACGCGTTCCAAACTATTTTGGAAAAATCAAAAATAGCTTTTTTCCGCAAAATTCAATAATGGAAATACTTAAGTTTGCTTTCTTAGCATGAAAAAAGTGCTTTTATAATGCTAACAAATACTCAGACAAAATAATAGTTTACAATAGTCGGCCCTTTCTCGATATATGAGCAACCGAAATTTAAAATTATTATAACATCAACCCAAGTCAGTTTTAGGGTTAGGATTTGGATTAGGGTTAGGATTAGGGTTAGGATTAGCGATTATTTGAATTTCGGTTTGTTCATATATCGTGAAAGCGCCCAAAAGTCGCTTGTTGGTTGCCATATACCTATCAAATGTCTTCCTGGGGGGTTGGAGTCTTGTAAAGAATATCATAATTTCAATTTCAATTTATATTGTACATTAATGATCTTCCAGAGCAGATTAATCCACCAACAGAAATGGCATTGTATGCCGATGATTCAAAATTATACAGAGTGATCAAATCCGATGCTGATACAGGTAATTTACAGAATGATTTAAATGAATTAAAATCTTGGACTGAAAAATGGTGTATGCAATTTAACACTAATAAATGCAAAGTCATGAGACTGTCGCGAAAGAAAATCCAGACAATCAATGGGTACAAATTGGGACATGAATCCCTTGAATGTGTTAAAACCACCAAAGATCTAGGAATAACTGTGAGTGCGGATGTTAGTTGGGGAACGCATATTTCAAAGATAACAGCAAAAGCAAATCGAACACTTGGACTTATTAAACGAACGTGTAAAGATGTCGAAGACCAATCTATCAGGAAGCTCCTCTACCTCACATTGGTCAGGCCACAGTTGGAATTTTCATCAGAGCTGTGGTCTCCTTCAGAAGTAAAATATCAACTTATGTTGGAAGGAGTACACGTAGAGCTTCAAAGTTCATTTTGAATTACCCTGCTGACATTGATTATAAAGAACGATTGATTAATCTCAACCTTCTACAACTTGATGTCCGGCGAAACATGAAAGATTTGTTGTTCTTTTTTAAATGTAGAGCAGGTCTTTTGGACATTCAATTATTAGATTATGTACATAATCGACCAGCTCCTAAATATAACATTAGATCTTATGATGTGGATAATTTTAATGATTTTAAATGTAGAACTCAATATTTTAAAAACTCTTATTTTCCTCGAGTTATAACAAAGTGGAATTCATTGGACAGTGAACTTAAAACAATTTGTAGTCTTAGTCTTTTTAAGTCAAAACTTTATCAGAAATTTTGTAGAGAACTTAATGTTTACCAACTTCCACATAAATAGTTTGTATATTATTTTATTGATTCTTAAATCTGTAGTAATAATTAGGTCTTATATAACTTAAATAGGTTTTACATTGGTAGTCATGTTCAATTGGGGCAATGCCCTGTTTGGCCACCAGTTGCTTTAATTAATTATTTATTCATTTGTATCTAGTTATATATAGATGTATGTATAATTTTTGGAGGCAGCAAAGTAAATAAATCAAAATCAAATCAAATCAAAAACTTCTATTCGTTGGTATTAATGGCATTGGTTGATTCAAAATATAGATTTACATGGGGGAGTTGTGGATTTCCTGGCAACTCCCATGACTCAATGATCTTCCAGTCAACAAGTTTATGGGAACAAATTGAACTAAGAGGGTACATCCCAAACATTACTAAAAATTTAAATGGTGTTGAAGTTCCACCACTTATTCTCGCAGACTCAGCATTTCAACTTAAGCCCTGGTTAATGAAGCCTTACACTAATGCAAGCTAACGCCAAAGCAAAGGTATTTTAATTACAGGCTCAGCCGGGCTAGAATGGTTACAGAGGGTGCCTATGGTCAACTGAAGGGACGCTGGCGATTTCTAATGCACAAGTGTGATAGTTTTCCAAATGAAGTTAAGACAGTCACATTGGCCTGTATGGTATTGCACAACATCTGTCTCTCTAAAGAGGATACATTGCCAAGGATCCTGGATATTTCAATTAATCCAAACACCATGCAGAGGAGAGGTAGTTCAGAGATCCGTGACATACTTCATATGACGGACCCCAGACAAGCAAGGGATGAAAACAGTGGTGCTATTAAAATTAGAGATCATTTGGCAGACAAGTTTTGGCAAGAGAGAGAACTACTCATTGAATAAGAGACATAAACACATTTTTGTTAAGAACATTTGTTATTGGTATTCAACTTAATTTCAACATGATATAAACTACACTAAATTTATATTAACTTGTATAATTTGCAAAATGATTTTCACAAATTCAATAAATATGTACTGTACCATTGTAAAGATAAAAGAGAAAGGTTACACAAGTAACCATGTTCAGCTTCTCATCAGCCTTCATTATAAATTATATTATTATACTTTCAGGCTTTTGCTTGTTATGAAAGTTACCGAGTAAGTTCTGTTCAGTTTTAAAGCAAGCCTGAAAGTACAAAGAAATACTGCATCCATAACACTTGCAATCTTGCATACAGTATAGATTAACATAATTTTAAGAAACAATTTTAACTTTTAACAAAATTCTTGTAATGATATTTAGTATTTGCATTTTGTATAGGTTTTGTTCAAAGTGAAAGTCTCATGCTTCATAATTACAGTTGTTGATACTCTTTTTCAGTCTGTGAACTTGAATTGCCCATTGAATTAATCCCATGTGGAAATGCCTGAGCATATGATCTTTGTTGGTCATGCACAAATTCTGATTGAGGAACAGAAAGTTGATTCATATGTTGACCATTAATTAAGTTATCATGAAATACATTACCTCTGCAATATGCATTTTTCTGCAAGGGCTGCTGTTTGTTAGGAGCCTGCACATGTAAATTTCCTGCTATGGAATTGAACATATGCTGATACAGCATCAGCTCATGCTCTCTATTCTGTCTCATCTCTTCTTTCATAAAATTGACAAACTCTTTCATGGGATCCTTATCAACTATGCGTTGAACAACACGGACAACCTCTGATAATGCTTTTTCTTGATCCTTCTTTTTATCTTTCTTCTTTGATTTTACTGGAACATAGATTTTCTCTGGAACATCATTTTCCTGACTCTGTTCTGTTACCATGAGGCAAGAGGAAGATGATGATTCTCCAGTCTTGTTGGGAATTACAGAAGGTTCTATTGCATTTTCTGGCTTGCATGAATCCCTTGTCTTAACAAGTGCAAAAAGCTTATCGAACCAGGCTCCATACCCTTTTCATTTTGGAACCTTTTCACCCCAGTAGCGGTCTTTATAATTAATGCAGCTTTTTTGCAGTAACCCACACACTTTTTGAACTTGTTACGCAATTGGCTCACAGTGAATTGAATCTGTTCACTTCGTGTGTTGCACCTTTTTTTCAATTCCTTTAGAATACTCTCGTATATGATACCATTGTGCTAATATTTAGTATTGTTAAATATCAGCTTTTCTGTGTGATTCTCATTATTGACAATAATGTCTATGAAGTCGTCCAAGGCAGCAGAGGTCCACTTCCCCTTCGTCCAACCTTTTTACCAATTGATGCTTCGCATCCTGGCTTTGAAGACATTTCAGTCTCATCTTCTATTTCATCACTGAAATCCAACTTCACTCTGCAAAACAAAATTGCAAAAAACGTAGTAAACATAACTGTTTAATTTTGGTATCAAATTATGTTTTCATTTACTCGGAGGCTCAGTGAATTCGATGAATAATATGCCATAAAATGAATTTATTATGCCATAAACTATTCAATAAAATTAAAAGGAAATCTGATAAGCTGCAGGAAGGCTAGGAAGCTACATGAGAGCTGGATCCTTATGGTTTCTCAGCCTTGTCTTTCTGTATTTTTATTCAAACATTACTTGCTTTTACTGTCATTCTTGTTATATCTAATCTAGAAACCAAATAGTCTTTACAATACCTTTTTTGTTGGTGGAATTCTTCGTCGTCAGAGATTCTGCATCTCGTTGAAATTTAAATTACGTTTACAATTACTTGTGCAATCGGGGCAATAAGCGACGGTTTTGCCTGCCACCCAGCCATGCGTTGTATCATCTTCTTCAGCAAAGGAACACAAGTTGCAAATTTGTGACGCACAATGCGGAATACATTTGAATTTTGTTTGTCTCTCGCATTTCGTACAAGCAGTCATTTTGTCACTTCCCGCGCATCGCTGAGCGTCCCGCCTCTCGCGATAAGGGACTGAGGACAATATAAATATTTTAAATTTAACTTTTCATATTTTATGCATTTAATGCGGCTCATGATAAGCACGGCCGTTTGAATCAACGCGAGCTTCAGCCGTTCTTCACGCCTTACCTAGGCGTAATTTAAGATGAGCCGTGCTTAATATAGCACAGTGCCTTTTTGATTTAGACGCCGTGCTTCTCATGCACTTAATTACATCGTTAAGTACGGCTCATGAAAAGTATGGCGTTTAGAACGGGCCTTACGTTGTATGGCGTGCCGATCTGGACAAAAATACTTCTGTGAAATATATGACTTGTTGTGTGAAATATATGACTTGTTGTGTGAAATATATGACTTGTTGTGTGAAATATATGACTTGTTGTGAGATATATGACTTGTTGTGAGAGATATATGACTTGTGAAATATATGACTTCTGTACTTAATCGACGCCAGCGATTGGTCGGCGGACAATAATCATGCATGCAGAGTACTTCATGATATTTATCTCTGATGAGTTGATGATTCAATGGCGGAATTGGGTCTTACTAGCGAGCACTCGTATTCTGGACGATCCTTTTATTAGTATTAAGGAAACCCAACCCCAACACAACAAAAGATCCTAACCCTAACCCGCCGCCTAACGGGTTTTCTAACCCTAACCCCCGCCTAATTAGTTTACTAACCCTAACCCGTTAGGCGGGGAGTTAGGGTTAGGATATTTTTCATTTTTCAAATGATGTTCATTACTCTACCCTTGTTAAACTACTATTAGCGATTCCGACAAGCGTTCCCATCGTTCGTAAAACGAATTTCTAGACTCTCTTATTTACGTGGAAAATAACACGCGTACTCGCACGTGAGACATACTCCAAGGAAAAACACATAAACGACTAGCTTCTCGCTTCTGTAATCTAAACACACACTCCAAGGAAAATGTATAGAAAGCCGAGAAAAACTCTTCGAGTTCCAATGAGTAAGTTTACGGATATTTGTTTGCTTTTTGCATGACATTAATCAATGCAAATCTTTACAATATAACAATAATACCATTTCCACTCAGCGTTGGTTCCGGCGTGCGAGCCCGCGTGTTATTTTCAATGCGGAAATATAAAAACATTTTCTAAGTGTCTATAAATTGTAGTAAGTAGAGTCTAGAAATTCGTTTTAAGAACGATGGGAACGCTTGTCGGAATCGCTAATAGTAGTTTAACAAAGGTAGAGTAATGAAAATCATTTGAAACAAGTACTTATTAGAAAATTGGGGGAAATATTTTGACTCCAGTACAAATAGCACATGGAAGTCCCCGTACAACTCCAGTACGAATAGCCACTTCGTTATAATTAAGGGATACGAATAATATACTAACAGTTTAAAATTAAATAAATATACAAATGCAAAGCGTCGAATAACAAGCGCGCACTTGTCGTATCTAGGATTCAAATTATAGTGTCACTATTTTGGATTGTCAGTTAACAATTATTCTATGGTTTAACGGTAGTTTGACAGAGCAAGATAGCCTCGCGTCGGTAAATTTTATTTGCATGATTCCATTTTCAAAATCGCGCACTTTCAATCCCGCCAGTGAACTAATATGTAAATAAACCAACGGCAACGTAACGCAAAAACAGACTTATAAAAAAGCGCATGTACATTTCAGTATCTCACCTTGATGGCCACTTTCCTTTGTGTATTCGGCAGCTAGGTTCAGCGTGTTTGAAGTTGACGAACTGAATATTCTTTCTTGACAGCGCCTTGCCATCAATAAATATATATGCTTTCTTATCTTTCACAACAATAGACTATCTATTTATTCCGCCAGGCATTTCGCTCTGTAAATGACTTGAAACTACTGGTATACTTTGAAATCAGAACCTAACAGAAAAAGTGACGCCTTGTGGATCACCTCAGCATAATCCTTAGCTAACCAATCATAGCGAAGCATTTAAACCAAGGTGAGACAAACATCAAGATTCAAAATCTCGTTAGCCAATCACAAATTGGCGGTTATCTCAAAAATATTCCCAATCAAAAGTTTAAAGTCAACCTTCCGGCAGACTGTCAAACTGTCTTAAAGCGCCTAACAGAGCTTCTGGTTGTTTGTGGTAATGCTTTCCTCTCCTGGTTTTGAAAGCCAATAATTGAGCGAAGATGAATCGTCCGTTTTGGCTCAATGTTTTTCCAGTCCGCCATCTGAACAAATATCTCCGAGGTATTCTGTTATCTCTCGAATTTGCGCCATGGGATTCAGTGATGCCGAAATGTCTCCGGTAATCTCTCAGTGAAACGGTAAGACAAGCGAACATAATGATATTTTTCTTTTGAAATAAATTCGAATTTTTCATTTGAATAATATTTTTATTTCGATCTTGAAATAGACTCTTCCTCTCCAAGCTTTGTTACACCTATATCGACGCCAGCATCAATACTGCAGACTGATGGTAAGTATCGTAATAACTTGCAACTCTTCAATGGATACACCAAACACAATAAATATGATAAAGTGACAACATTAACAAGCCGGAGAATGCACTAGAACTTATTTGGTGCGCCGGAAAACCAAGGTAATGAAACACTATAATATTTTAGCGAGGTCGATCTCTATAGTGATATAAACGTGTTGTGCTAGGTATAAACGTAGGCAGTGTAAAAAGTTGGTATTTAGGAGGTCTAACGTTTCGAGCGAAGGCGCTTCATCAGAGAGTTTACGTTACACTCAGAGAGTGAAACGTAAGCTCTCTGACCATTAAGGGCCTTCGCTCAAAACGTTGGACCTCATAAACACTAATTTCGGCATGAGTATATACCAACTTTTAGAGTATTCTATTTAGTTTAGGTCTGAGATTGTATATATCACGCGGAACTTTCTTATTGCCTATGATTATGGACCAAACTAGTGTATTAAAAACAGGTCGACTAAAATGAAGGATTTATGAAGGATTTATCGACATGATATACTGCTGAGTCAACGCGCTTCTGGATTCCGGTCCGCTGCTCTACCAGTTGAGATACCGCGTCAACTGGGAAACCGTGTGCCAATTTAGCCATTAAAGCGCACGAAATATTTTCTCTACACTTTAACGCTTATGATCTTCTGTAAAATATCTCCAGCGATATCCGGTACTCGTTGCTCCAACTCAAAATCGTTTCGTGATTGCTTTTTGCCAATAGACAATAACCAGCGAATTATCACTCAGCGCTGTTTCGCCAGTTTTCTCGACGGGACGGCATGAATTGTTTCACTGATAAAGGGGTAATATATATAAGACCTGTTTCAAAACGTCAAACTATATGTGCCAAACCTAATAGATACGACCGAAAAAAAACAGTTTGTCTAGATTTTTCGCAGTAAGACGAGCTCAAACCATAAAACTTGATACGCACGGCGCGGTCCTCCTCACATGATATAAACGTGTTGTGCTCGGCGTCGTGCGTAATACCCTGTAGGTCTAATGTTTCGAGTATGTATCTAGCAATCAAATTTTTATATATATATATATATATATATATATATATATATATATATATATATATATATATATATATATATATATATATATATATATATATATATATATATATATATATATATATATATATATATATATATATATATATATATATATATATATATATATATATATATATATCTTCGTACTGAACCATGATTGAACTGATTAACAAGCAGGTCGCCGACTGGCAGCCTCTCGTCCGACCAACTACGTCGGACAAAGAAACTGAATTTGACTTTCAAATGATTGAAATGAGCTATTACTTATTGTTCGGAAAGCAAAAATTATAGGCAAATGTGACAAACATGGATACTGACGCCATCGCGACGGAGCGCTATCTCATTAGCTTATTTTTTACGAATTCGCTGATTCTTAAAGTATAACGTAGACAGAAATTCTAACAACCCTCTCATTCCGATGTCGTCATTTTTAAAGATTTTGCTTATGATTATGATTATTATAAAACGAAATCATTATTTCAATCATCTCATTTTTTAAGAACTTGCTAACACTTAAATTATAGGGGTAGGCAGAAATTCTGACAACCCTACAGTATAATTTCCTCATTTTTACGATTTTTCTGACACTTAAATTATAGGGAATGCAGAAATCCTGATAACCCTATAATTTCAATGGCCTCATTTTAAAATATTTTCTGACTCTTAAAGTATAGGGTATGCTGAAATTCTAACGAGTCACGTACGATCCTATCATTTCAATCCTTGAAGGACTGTTCGCATGAAATGGTTATTTCTACAGACAATTTTGTTTTACTTCAAGCGATTGCTAATTTGTGGAGAGAAAACTGAAATTTTGCGATAACTGATTTGGATAAAACCCGTTTTTTTCGCAAGATATTAAAAAAACTAAAATTGACTTTCCATTTCGCAAATTTAAAACAGTTAACACAAATATGAAAAATATATTAAAAAATTTCCAGTTACTTCGGTAAATATTTAATTCTAGTGAAATATAGGATTTTGTGTAAATACAATTTTGACAAGAATTGGCATAAAATGAAGGTTTTCGTAATATTTGCAACTTTCTTCGGAATTCGCATTTTTTGCAAATTTTGTTGACTCGAGTTATAAACATATTCCGAAATTCGGAATAGCCTTTCTTAGTAATTCGCAATTTTTAGCAATTTCTGCTGACTCGAGTGAAGAACATATTCCGAAATTCGGAATAGCCTTTCTTCGTAATTCGCAATTTTTACCACTTTTTGCTGGTTCGAGTTGAAAACGTATTCCGAAATTCGGAATAGCCTTTCTTAGTAATTCGCATTTTTTAGCAATTTCTGCTAACTCGAGTGAAGAACATGAATATTCCGAAATTCAGAATAGCCTTTCTTCGTAATTCGCGATTTTTAGCAATTTTTAGCAATTTTTAGCAATTTTAGCGGACTCGAGTTGTAGACGATTCTAAAATTCGGAAAAGCCTTTATTCTCAATTTTTAGCAATTTCTGCTGACTCGAGTGAAGAACTTATGGCCGAAATTCGGAATAGCCAGCTTTCTTAGTAATTCGCAATGTTTAGCATTGTTTTGCTGATACTAGTTGAAAATGTATTCCGAAATTCGGAATAGCCTTTCTTCGTCGTTCGCAATTTTTTGCAATTTCTGTTGACTCAAGTTACTATACGTATTCCGAAATTCAGAATAGCCTTTCGTCGTTATTCGCAATATCTAGCAATTTATTTTCACTCAAATGGATAGGATTTTAAATAAGGATAAAGTGCTGTCTTTTCTCGTAAATAAGAAGACAATAACAATTATTCGCAAAATTAAATAATTTAACATAATACGTATGCTGCATACCATCGATTCTAGGCAAATGCAGTATATTATTCGAATCACAAAATGTAACTCGCAAAACTCTACAATTTATAACATATTTTCGCAACAAAATTCTGAATAATTTTTATTTTATCAAGATTCACAGTTCTGTGCGAACTAATATTTAACAAATAATCGGCAAAATTCGTCTTTTTATTGAAAAAATGCGTCAAACTTTTGGAATGTGTAATTGTTTAAATAAATACATAATTTTTGCCGAAAAATATTGCAAAAATTCCGCAAAAAATCACTAATTTATTGAAAAATTTCCAAAAAAAATACTTTGGAAAAACCCGTTTTAGTTTGGAACGCGTTACCGTTTTCAATTGTGAAAACTGATTTGGAATTAGCGAGTCTAAATAAATAACACACGTACCTATATTACGCAAACGTGTATACCCTTCGTAAAAACCTCTTTATCATGTAGTTCGTCAAATCACTGCACTCGACAATGGTCGCCCTTCGCCCCAAATCCAAATATTGTCCGATTCAAACGGATCACCCAAAAATTAGTCCTGCCATGCTCCGCTCAAATGTGAAGTTCGCGTGTGAAGGTCTTGTATAGACTTATGTTTCCAAACAGGCTGACTGTCTGGCTTCGTATACTGTGTACTAGCGCTCTTATTTACCGCAATATATAATAATAATAATATAATAATAATAATTGATGCCGCAGCGAGGGAGCCTGAAGCGAGCGAGCAAGGCAACAGACTTAATTTGTGTGGTGGGCAGTTTTTTCAAATTTTGCCAAGCGCACTGCATTGTGGTTGTGCGCAGTACGAGTAACGTTCTGCGCACAACCACAATGCAATGGGACGATGGGATGAATGCATGATTTTTCTTTCACTGTGCGTGTTGGTATATTCGGCTGTGGTTTGCTAGGGTTTAGTGAGGTGAGTTTATTTAATGAATGCTATCGTCCTTCTGTAAGCGAGAGCGTTTTGTAAGGTGAGCTTATTTAATAAATGCTTCTGTATTATATGTTCTATATAATAAACAGAAAAATACACGAATGATGCTTGAAAATATGAAATTTATTTCTCGTGTTGACCAGGATATCTCGATCACTAGTCGCTCATGCGCTCACTCGTTCGATATCGTGATCAACACTGCACTCGAAATAAATTTCATATTTCGGAACATCCATGTATTACTCTCTATTTACTTAATATGAAATGTTATTAGGTGATCTGTTTTGACATGAGAAAGAGCATCATTCAAATTTGAATTTCAAAATTTGGTACGAGTTATGAAGCTTCATTTATAGAAAATCCGTTACAGATTACAACTCTAATATCAATATCATTAATTACATACTCTAATATTGAGATGTGCACATATAATGACCGTGACACTAAGGGGTCCGAATTGGTGCATGAGTTGTCGGATATATTCAGTACATTTTTTACATAAAAGGATTTTTAGGAAGGGTATATGCACGTTTGCGCAATATAATAGGTAGGTGTGTTATGTATTTAGACTCGCTAATTCCAAATCTGTTTTCACAATTGTAAACGGTTTAATAATAATCGAGATAACGTTCAAAATAATATACGACGAAGCGGCTAGCTGATTGCCAAATAATTTCTAAGTATATAAACCGTTTATGCTTGAAGAAGAATTGAGTATATGTTGGAATATCCTTAAAACAAGCAGGATTTTAATCAATTGAAATGCAAAATATTACTTGTAGTATGCGCAATTTTACTTATATATCTCACTTGTTCATCCTGCATATACTAGTGAAATATCGGACATTTTTTTCTTCGCGGACTTGAATACAATTGGTCCGATATTTCACTACTACAGTACGGTACATATGAAGTTCAACGTATAAATCGAGCCTGCAGATTAGGTAGTTTTAATGTTAATCTTACATGCCAAATCTGCATTGTTTTTCAAAACCTCGCATTTGGAACCATGACTGAAAAATACAAACGAGTTTACAAATAAAATAAAATAAAATAGTCGATATGTTGAGAAGTATCTTCGTTGATCAATATCTTGTTATTCCTTTGTTTTCAGTCTCTACTATACTTCCGAGAGTTTTCCAGATCTCGTTTTCGGCAAAAACAATGAACTTATGACAATTGACAAAACAATTGAAGACTGTCATGGATATATATATATATATATATATATCAAGCACTCGATTGTCGAGTGTTTTTTCCTCTATCCAAATATACTGGCAAGATTAGCATTGCTGATTATTAAGACCATGGAATATGCTTGTCTTACTTCAGTCTGTAATCAGCGGCGTATATAGAGATTTCTTCATGGGAAGTGCTGATGTATGGTATTTACGCACGCGTTAATTTGTTTTCAAAATGCGTAAAAACCATACAAGAGTACTTCCCATGTATACAAATTTGTTTATTATATAGATACTGATATTTTTCTATCCACATTCTAAAAGGTTTTATTTATTTTCTAAAAGATTTTATTTATTGGGCGAAACGTGTTCTGCACGTGTGACAAGATCGTTTCGCGTTCGCGATTGGCTAGCATCTTGAAATGGGTTTATACATGAATAAAACCGTGCGTAAATATCAGTATCTATATAATAAATCAGATTTCTTCACCTGAACGCGAATTTTTGTATAACACACCTATTTATAACCCACTTTTCTTCTATAATTCTAAAGCTTGTTTATGACATCATATATAACATTATTATAAACATGGCATAGCATAGTAAGATTTGTGAAGGTCTTATATAGACCTATTTGTTTTCAAAAAGGCTGACTGTCTGGTTTTATAGCGCTTTTATTTATATACATAATATATAACTAGAAATACATATACGCAATAACCCCCTCTCCCGCATTTTCTATTCCCCAGGGTCCAGACCGCGCACGCCGTGCATTTGTCGTCTCAGGATAACAAATCGCAAAAGTCATTGCGTCGTACGTAGATTTTGAACGTTATCTCGGCCAATATTTACTTGGAATTACCAAGTCTAAATACGTAACATACGTTTCTATTAGTACGAGAACGTGCATACCCTTCGTAATAACGATTTATGTACTTAGAAATTAATAAATTATTCGGCAATTGAACATTATCTCGATCAATATTTAATCGTTTTCAGTTGTGAAAACTGATTTGGAATTAGCGAGTCTAAATAAATAACACACGCACCTATATTACGCAAACGTGTATACCCTTCGTAAAAACCTCTTTATCATGTAGTTCGTCAAATCACTGCACTCGACAATGGTCGCCCTTCGCCCCAAATCCAAATATTGTCCGATTCAAACGGATCACCCAAAAATTAGTCCTGCCATGCTCCGCTCAAATGTGAAGTTCGCGTGTGAAGGTCTTGTATAGACTTATGTTTCCAAACAGGCTGACTGTCTGGCTTCGTATACTGTGTACTAGCGCTCTTATTTACCGCAATATATAATAATAATAATATAATAATAATAATTGATGCCGCAGCGAGGGAGCCTGAAGCGAGCGAGCAAGGCAACAGACTTAAGTTGTGTGGTGGGCAGTTTTTCAAATTTTGCCAAGCGCACTGCATTGTGGTTGTGCGCAGTACGAGTAACGTTCTGCGCACAACCACAATGCAATGGGACGATGGGATGAATGCATGATTTTTCTTTCACTGTGCGTGTTGGTATATTCGACTGTGGTTTGCTAGGGTTTAGTGAGGTGAGTTTATTTAATGAATGCTATCGTCCTTCTGTAACCGAGAGCGTTTTGTGAGGTGAGCTTATTTAATAAATGCTTCTGTAAGTGGGAATTGTTGTCAATTATAATTTTGTCTTCTTTCAGGGAAATGTTTGGAACGTCATATTCATGCAGTAAATATGTGTTTCTAATAGGGCAAAAACTCGTAAATTATCTTGATGTAAATTTTCTAATTTATCAACTTATTTTGACTGGCAAACGAATTTGTAGATTAATATTAACTGAATTGATATAAACGTGAAACCGTTTATTTTATAGTTCGTTGTTAAATGTTTAGATATCCCAATTGTCATTCCCGCTTTTCGTATTGTATATATTTTAGTTAGCCATAAATATCTATTCCATATATCCTCGGTGTTTGATCCAATAATTGTTGCTGGTCAACCGTTAGAAAATGTTTCATCAATAAAAGTTCTGGGTTTAACCATTAGAGATGATCTAAACTAATGGCTTGATCATGTTGATAACATTACTACCAAAGCAGCCAAGCGTTTATATCTTCTTCGCCAGTTATAGCGTTCAGGTATTGATCCTAAAGATCTAGTGAGTTTCTACTGTTGCTGTATCCGCTCGATACTAGAATATGCATGTCAGGTGTTTCATAGTGGTCTACCTCAATATTTATCAAATGAGATACAGTAGTTCGAATAAACAATGCCGGATTTCCAACGATAAATGTCACTTGTTCGAAGGATCCGAGGATACAAGACGCTTTGTCACGATAAAGTATATGAATGAATAAAAAGAGACGACAGCGAACTTCGAACAGGAAAATGTTGTTTTTTGCACTGAAGAAGCCGCTAAAAGGCGAAACGTCTGTAATAAAATATTTTCCTGTCGTCTCTCTTTTTATTCATATATTATATATATATATTTATATTATATATATATATATACATACGAAATCAGTATTTAGTCACTAAATTCTTGGCAGTTTACCACCTTTTCACTTTGCTATATATTCAAAACACTGTCCACACAGCACTCTAATTACACGCAACAGTTAAAAATCTTTATTTACGTTTCGGGGCAAGCCCCTTCTTCAGAATCAAATAAAATGAACAAGCCAGAGTTCTTATATAGCCTATCCAAGAATATTTACATATATGATAATTTAGATGAAGTCGCGCGTAAGCTCAATCCTTTGGGAATAAAAGTATCTAATTTGAATGTCCAGAATGCTTCTAGATCTGTGGGATTTAAAGTGATTTAAAGATTTAAATTTAATTTAGCGATTTAAAGATTTAAATATTCACGCAGAAGGCTTAAAGGCACTCGAAAAAGCTCCATGACGAGAGAAGTGATTGTAATATAACCACGTCAGAGCTAGTTGATTCCGCTAGGATAGTTTTAGAAAATATTTTTTTTGAGTTTGATGGGAAAATATTTCATCAAGAACTATAGGAACAACCATGGGCACAAAATTGGCACCGGCTTATATTTTTATGGCGGATTTCAAAAAAATGTTTAATATTCAGTTTCTTCTTCATGAACCTTGGTTCTGGAAGCGATTTTTAGATGATATTTTTATAATTTGGACACACGGTACAGCTCTTTTAGAAGATTGTTTGAATTCTTTTCACGATACCATTAAATTTACTTGGAGTGTCTCTGATTCTTCATTGGCATTGTTGGATGTCTGCATGGTCTCCCTATCATTAGGCTCTATTTCTACGGATATGTATTGTAAGCCTACGGATACTCACCAGTATTTATAGATAGGAGATCTTGCCATCCAAATTATATCAAGCGAGCCATTCCCTATAGCCGGGCTCTACGTATTAGGCGTATTAATTTGTACCAACTCGGATGTTTTTAAAACTAGATCGAGAGAGATGAAATCCTGGTTTAAAAAGAAGGATTATAAAAATGAGTATTCATGCAGAGCTGAGCACATTTCTTGCTCGGATGCACTCAAACGTAAGGAGGTTAATATTTCTGATCGTTGCCGTAATAAACCGTTAATTTTGGATTTTCATCCCTCTCTCTCTCTCTAGGGTTTCGCGAATTGTTAATGATCTATATCCTATATTGTCTAATAGTGCTTTCACTAAAGAAGTGTTTTCTTCTGCGCCGTTTGTCTCGTGACGCAAGAATCTTAAGGACCATTATATATATATATATATATGTCCCACACCAAAGGAAATAGATATTTGCAAATTAAGTAAGGATATAACGGACTTTGCTCGAAGAATGAAATGTAAGGGTCTCTGGAAATGTTTTGGGTCTCTGAAATGGCATTTCCTGCAATTTTAGAGCACTTTTAAGCAAAATCTAAAGATCTTGAATCACGTTTTTGTATAGCATGTCCCATAATTTTTAAGAAACATTTTGTCCAAATGAAAAGTTTTATTAAGTATTAAATGCATGCATTTGAAAAACTAATAAAATAACACGATAATTGCCCATTTTTCTCTATGTCAGAGCTCATCAGCATGCCTTCAAAACATGATGTGTTTGATGAGTCCAACATGGATTGCTTGGCACATACTGCGCCTGGCCTAATTGAAAAGTATACCCCTTCAGGGGGGTTTAAAATCAGAGTTTTCTATCTCCTATGTGGGCTGACTACCATGGCTGAAGAGTCCCACCTACCCAAAGTTGTCTGGTTTTACCTGCCTGTCACTTGGTTAGAAGAGGCTGTAAATGCCGCAGACCATTTGGGATATTTCATGGATGTGAAGTAGCTCAGTTCTTCACACCATCCCAGCCATTCTAACACTTTCTGGACCCCTCCACATGGGACCCTCACATTATCCTACTTTAATCTACTCTAAATTAACCAGCTAAACTAACCTGTACATATCCAATAAACTAAATGTAGCAACCATCAACTGTTTGGAAACTTTACAAATATCTGCTAGTGCTGAGCAAAATACATTATAGATTTATATAAGTAATAACATATTATGAGCATCATACAATAGACTCAATGCACTCTTACAACAATATATTCTTAATGTTACTTATAACACGTATAGTTATTTTACATTACTGTACTCATATAATCTTGATTTTGATTGGCTAAAAACCTACAGACAATTCCTGATGTCCTGCAAAATATCAAAAATTGTTTGTACTGTAGGTGAAGTAATTGTCTTTGCGTGGCTTACTTCCTAAACTCCCTAAAGGCTTCTACATTTAATTATAATTGTATAATAAAACAATTATTGGATTTGGCTTACACACGATATCAAGAATTATCCAGACCTCTGTCAATGTTATCCGCCTCAGCCTTTGGCTTCGGCAGATACATTGAACTTGGTCTGGATAATTCTTGACGTCATGCTAAGCCTCATCCAACATTTGTTTATTACTACTACATATATTATACTAGTTTATTATTGTCAAAACTACAGTATTACATATATTATATTACCAATAAAACCATGATAAACAGATTGTGCACAGGTAATTTTTGTTCTTATGCAGCACAGTATAAATATAGACTAACAGTATTATGAAATACTATAAATCAAGGGAAATAGTTGTAGATAAGATAGAGTAAGAATTATTTTTATAAAGATAAACAGTGGACTAAGTGGAGCATATAATCCATTCTTCTGTCGACAGAAGAATATTTATAAATAACCTGTGGAACACCAGGCTCAATTTCCTGATGAATAAATGAATAAATTAACAAGTTAAACGCTTAATACGCACGCAGTTTATGTTAACAAATCAATATTTCTGGTTTGCAATAAATACACAACCTAACCTATTACTAAACATAAACACAGAAAACAGAGACAATCTGCGAGATGAAATATATATTTGTCAACTAAAATGATACACAATTAATACCCAGCACTGGTAAGATTTGTCGGTTTATATTAAAATATTGTAGGTTTGGAACTTAAGAGCATTAATCAGCAAACTAAGCTTACCTTGGGGGCTTGGGTTCTTGTCAATTTAATGCTTTAATGCTTTAATGAAATACTCCTAAATCAGTATTGCACTATACTAGGAGACTTATACAGTATAACTAAATATATATATAGCTATATATGGATATATAATTATATATTAACATGGTATATTTTACACGAGGAAAAGAAACAACAGTTACATGATATATTTTACACGAGGAAAAGAAGAAGGAAAGATGGAAAACGCCCCGCAAAAAACAACAACAAAAAAAAACCCCAAAAAACAACAAAAAACAACAAAAATAAAATAAAATTTGATGACTGAGTGACTTAATAATTTGAAGGACGACTAAGTGACTTAATTGCAGGAATAGCAAGTGTTTTTGAAACTTGGAATGCTAAGTACAATGGAGAGATTGTTGAATGGAATGTGATTCCATGTTACTATTGTTCGTGGATAAAATGAATACTTGTATACATTGACACTGCATTGGATCTGTCGAAAAGGAAAGGTGTTTGGCAATCTTGAACTCTATTTAAAGGACACACCTCGTCAGGGAAACTGATACCTACAAGACCTTGATTGATCTTGTAGAACATGGTGGCTTGATGCAGTAACCTACGTTGTTCGAGTGTGTCCCAGCCCAGGTGGTCTATCATAGGAGAGACATGGCTAGTTCTAGAATAGTCGTTTTGAGTGCGGAACCTAGCAGCTCTGCGTTGAATAATCTCGATCTTGTTGATATTTCGTTTGGTGTAAGGGTTCCACACAGAGCAGGCATATTCTAGTTGGGGACGAACAATTAGACTAGAATAAGCTCTTGACTTAACTTTCATGCTACAGTCGCCTAGGATTCGTCCAAGTAGGCCAAGAGTACTATTTGCCTTATTACATATGTTGTCACAATGCTGATTCCAGCTTAGTTTATGGTTTATAGTAATACCTAAGTATTTCGTCGAAGCAACACTACAGAATGTACAGATGGTGTGTTTATTCATTACATAACTATAAGAAAGAGTGGTCTGTTTATTTGTAATTCCTAAATGATAGCATTCCTTCACTTTTCGCGTAAAGACGGACATTACTCTCGATCGTACGCAGGCTATCTCGATCGGCGCTAAAATTCCTATACAGGCTCTTCCCAAATAAAAATGCTCTTTAGCAGAATGCAATGAAGTGTTGGACGATGAAGTAATGACGATTTCTCGCAATACTTCTCGCCATTGAATAAGGCAGCAAATCCGCAATGAGGCAGAAAATGAGGCAAACCAGGCAAATGAGCTCGGAGCAACTTCGTAGCTTCGGCAAGTAAAGCAAATCAGACTTCGTAGCTTCGGCAAGTAAGGCAAAATGGCGCAGAGATAAGGCAAACCAATCAGCGCTCAATACAGATAAGGCAAAATTCACTCACAAAATTTCCGAATTGTCGAAGGATCCCAAAGCTGCAGGCGTTTTGGAGTTTGGGGCCGACAAACCTCGTCTCAAAAAAGAGCCTGAGGACGAGGTTGGAGACGAAAATACCCGAGGAACTGCAAGAAATTATAGAAATTGATTTCGTTAATCGTTGTTGTGAATAAATGCTAAACTCATTTTCTGAATTATATTATTATTTACGCCTTTCTCTTCCTTACATCGCTTAACATTATCGTCATTTGAGTTTATCACCTTAGGCGGTCTATCTTGAGCGCTAACTCGGTATACGTTATAAATTTGGTGGTAGCTGTGGGATTTCCTCATAGAGAATAGGTTAAGTTTAAAGGGAAACGTTAATAACGGTTGTAACTGGTAATAGAAAATTGTGAACATTGAAATTGAGAACTTCTAGACAAATAATAAACAACCTTATCTTTGGGTCACAGTATAAAATATTCTTGACGAATGTTACCGTGGCCTTTACTAATTTAAAAAAAAGTAGAGTGCTCATGCGTAAGTAGTGATATATAGCAAAATGAAAAGGTGGTGAACTGCCGAGATTTTTAGTAACGAAATACTGACGTTTCGAGCGAAGCCCTTCATCAGCTAAGTATAAGTACTGAATGATGTCTGAGATTGTATACCGTGCTGAGATTGTCCTTCAACATGAGCACCGAACCATTCAATGAATATCTACCGTGATAAGATTGCTTATTTGCATACATGTGCTTTTGAAGAAGAAATGTCGGTGGCCACTTATGATTCAGGAAAGCTTTCTCGGATAATCTTTTTCATACACAAACATGGCGGAACGTGTAGGAGTGGCCAATAAATCCCTTCTTGAAACAGAGACTTTGTGGACTTATTAAACATGGTCGTGCGTATTTAAAACATTATGTTAGATTGCGGAATACACGCGTCCACTTTCACGACTTGTTAATCATCTTTGAGCCGATTGAGAAATTGCCTAAAATTCGTCTAATAGAGTTGCTTCACTTTATTTATGTATTTTGAAATGTCGTCTGTGGAAATACGTAAGTGCTCTTACTTACAGTAAGTATCTTTAATAAATATCTTTAATAAAATCTTTGCCAACCAATATACACAATAAACAATTGCATTAAAAATTACAAACAAAAAAAATACAAAAAAAAAAAACCCAAAAAAACTGGCTTGCTGGATAGTGGTAGGGGGAAACTTAATTCCCATTTTTGAGCCACTCTCCTTACAGTAATAAATAAAATAATATATAAAATAAAATAAAAATCTAATTCAGTGGTTTTTAGATAAATAGTTCCAAAGAGATGTTTTGAAGGAAGCCAAACTAGGTGATGTTATAACCTCGTTAGGTAACGAATTACACTGATTAATGTATCTATTAAAAAATGAGTACTTGAAGTAATTGGTGCGTACGGCCTTAGGCCTCAGTTTAAACTCATGGTTGTTGCGTGTACGCGACCGGCCAACTAAATCAAAAAACTTAGTGCAATCAACCTCACTGTAACCAAATATGATCTTGCACATCTGAAGACTTAGATAGTCTCGCCTTAACTCAAGTATTGACCACTTAATTTCATCAAGTCTCTCTGTGTAGGACTTGTCAGGTATAGCTCTTCGCTGCACTGACTCGATTGCTTTGATGTGTTTGGCAAGATGAGGAGACCAGACCGGGCAGGCATACTCAAGAATTGGTCTCACAAGAGTCTTGAATGCGGTGGTAATAGCCACAGGATTCTTTGAGCCAAAGGTCCTTCGCACCAGACCTAGTACTTTATTTGCCTTAGCGCAGATGTTATTTATATGGCAGTCCCCCGACAAAGATATAAGTATATTTTACATACTCAAGTTCTCTTATTTCTCTTTTTCATATTATATCTTTTTCATATTATATCTTTTTCATATTATATCTTTCACTAGCAGTGATATTTGAAAATGATTTTACCAGATACAGATACGTATTACTACTGATTAGTGAAAATTGACTTTAAGACTTTCGCAGCGTAAAAAATATTAAGTTAGAATTCTGCCACGAAAGCGTAATGATGGCCCCATATACGATAAGCAACGTGTACAAAAATTATTGAATCATGTAGCAGACTTTCGTCGGCTTTATTAAAATCAGGGCCCGCATGCATGTACGCCAGCAGAGGTAGTAGAAATAAAACGAATAATAACGCGTTATCCTGACAGTTTCTTTTCTAAAAACAGAAAGACCAGGCCATTAATTTTGGCGTGTTAGTCGCTGTACGGTATTGCCATACGACCATTATAGTGGCTAGTTGGTGGGGCCACCAACCGAGAGCGGCCGTATCACCGAGAATGTTTTTAAGCGTACCGAGAAGTGGTCATGTCCCATGCCTTCGTGAGGTCATTCCTGCTTGCACACAGTTCCAGAGGCTTATTGTACCGCAGGGTTCTATATTGTATTGTCACTTTAACGACTATAATCGTTTACAATGAAGTAAAACATGATAATGTTACAACAGTTTATTGTCAAACTTTAACAGCTATCTACCGTCCATGCTCATGTTTATTGAAAGTGGATATACTTTTATACAAGATGCTTTGTCACGATAAAGCATATGAATGAATAAAAAGAGAGACGGCAGCGAACTTTGAGCAGGAAAATGTTTTATTACAAACATTTTCCTGCTCGAAGTTCGCTGTCGTCTCTCTTTTTATTCGTTCATATATATATATATATATATATATATATATATATATATATATATATATATATATAGGTGCAGCTTGGAACAATCTGGATGAATTTATCATTGACTAATAGTATATATACTTATAAGTTGGCATGACAGGTTAATTTGAACTGGAGGAGTTTAGAATGGAATCTTATCTTGAATCCTCTTGACTAATATTAAATGCCTGATTAAATATAGCTCACAAAGATGATGGCTAACAAAAAGTGGCTTACGAAAAGTGGCTAGTCACGTGTTTTGAATGTACGTGCTTTGAACCATGAAGTGATATTCAAGTCTTATGTTAGAACTTTATGTCCTGGTTTATTCCTGTATAGCCATATAGTAACCTTGATATTATGCAAATATGCTAGTAAACCGATATAGATAAGAGATATGTTTTAAGGAACGTTATTATACTGTATAGGTTCAACTTTGCCGTTCTTTATTATCTTTATAATTATGTACGTGAATTGTTTATAGACTATATATAGCTTAAATGATTCTTGTGGTGAAGAGGCAACAGCGTCAAGTGTGAAAAGGATATACTGTGAAACAAATTGACTTTAATTTAAAGTTACGTCTTTAATTTAAAGTTATGGATTCCTCTAAACTTATGTACATGGTAAACAACAAATATATAATCGATGTTGGTTTTAAACACTGACTCTTCTGTTTCCTTCTTCAAGAGATCGTTGTCAAAGAAGTTAGATAAGAGACAACAACGTCAAGAGTGAAAAGTATCATGTTAATAACTGCATAACAAAAGCATTCTGCAAATTCAAGGAACGTTTTCATAGGTTCATATTTTCGGTTCTTTCTTTACATAAGTACAATTTTGCTAGGATTAATGAAAATTCATAGTAATACAATACAATAACTTTATTCAAGTGTCAAAAAAATTATTTAGCCTAAGAAGGCTAATTGGGGACACTATATATCCTATCTAACTACTAATAAATTACAAATAAGTTAATATATCCTATCTATAACTGCCAATAAATTACAAAAGTAAGATAATATTGGCAATTGCATAATAAGATAATTTTACAATAAAAATAATATTTACAATGAACTTAAAACGATTATAGTCAGACATACATGGAACATTTATGTACTGCAAAGCTCACAGCAGTTAATGTTATTTTCTAAAAGGCTACTAATATCCAACTTACGAATAACATTTTTAAATACCTTAAGACTTGTAGAATTCCTAATATCACAACTTAACCTTGACCATAACATTGGTCCAAAATAACGTAGTGAGTGCAGTTTGCCATAATTGACTGTATTGAATCTAGGTATATATCGAAATCACCATTTCTTAATGAATAGCTAAGATTGTTTTAAGGGTAAATATTTCTGATACACTGTTAGGTACAAGTTGATTTTTTTCTTTATACAATGTAAATAGCAATATCCTGTAATCGTCTATTATATAATGATGACAAACCAGCACGCTCAAGGAGTGTTTCATAAGGATCTCTCTTAGTTCTATATACCGCTCTCAACGCTCGTTCTTGGAAACGTTCAACGCTTCTGTTCTCCGAAGCCTTGCAGAAATGCCAGATCACGTGACAGTATGTTAAATACGGGAGGTAGATGACTTAAAATATCTCGGTTTTAACGTGGACGGGTCCTTGTGTCACGATACGATAATCAGAATAAATATGAAAGCTGCTCAATTCTCAATGGAACTGGATACACTAAAAAAACAAGCGAACTGATAAGTATTCAGGTGTTTCCATTAAGATATTTCCATTTCCATTGGCAACAAGATCAAGACTGGAAGTTATCACTATATAATGCCAACCAAATAAAATAATTATTTAAATGCCTGAATAATATGGACGGTAAGCCAGCATATTAATGAAAGTGGTCTATAGGTATTATAGTGTGGTTATGGAAATTAATCTGCTTATTAATTATTAACCATTGATTGCGTCCACCGCAGGCCCCGTATGAATACGCCCCAAAACTTAGATTTCTGCGTGATTTGAGTGGGTCCGTCAAAGAATATTTTTTGTATAGTATAGCGCAACCGCAAAAACAGAATCCAAGTCAGTTAGTTTATCAAGCGACGAGTTTGTTAGAAATGCCTTAGCTAACAAGCGAATTAAAGTGGTTGGAGCAGTTTACCAACAGCCTCCCACAACAACCAACACATCAAGGAACCTGCTGATAAAAGGAAGACGCCTACCTTTCCCATCTGCTTTAACCCCAACTGTAAGTAAATCTTATTGGCTATCTTCGCAGGTTATTTTTTATCAACTCACCAGAATATGGAAATTAGTCTACTTCATAATTATTAACGACGGATAGCTTCTGTATAACGCAATTGAGTGTCACTTGTAAATTTTGTATGCCGTTTTATCGTGGAGTTATTCCAGACTATTGTGTGAACCTCCAGCTGCAGATATTGTTCTGACTTTTAGAGGAGTGGTTGTATACATGCTTGAATATTGTAATACCAGCTGATAGCTAACCCAAGAAAACAAGGTAAGGTACAGTTATTGTTGAAATGATACTCTCAACGTCCTTCTTCAACAGCTTGTGTTTCAGTGGTCCCTCGTCCAATTACTCAGGGTCTTCAACTAGCGTACAACCCACCTAACAAATTTTAGTAAGGAAGGCATTAATGTATGGTGTAGATTGGCTTATTTCACCATCCTTGCAGATAGTCTAATTAGTTCAGCTTTTTTGAGTTAATATATTCAGTACTTACCTTTTTATATTTCCATCAGATTTACTGCTGCTATATACCTAGCGTCCTCCGCAGGCAACTCTGTGGCTTCTTTTATCCGAGTCTTATCGAGCTATAAGGCTGTACGAGCAATGTTTTCGGCGTTGGGATTGAAGGGAAGTATAGGGATCCAAAACAGCGTTGGAAGCTATTTGTCTCGGGAAAAAGAAGCAACAGAGTTGCCTGCGGAGGAGGCTACTATATATACCACTTCATGGTTTTAACACTCGCGATTTGGAGTTCTCAGCCAGAGCTGCAGTAGCAGGCTCATTTTCAATTTTGCGTTTTATCATTTTCACTATATTACAACACTTATTTTATCGCGGATTAATAATTTCGTAATAGTATGGATGCGTAAGTATAATCGCCAATTTAGCATTTTTAAATATACTTTACATGTACAATGTTCATTATTTCTTTAACAAGAACATTTAGATAGTCATCTGCAACTGTCTGAAGAAAGTGACAAGTCAACTGCCGATATTTTCTCTGTATATAGTTTAACAATATATATCGTTTGTTGTGTAGTTACGAGGACAAACGATATCAGAACCTTAGTTTTACTATATATGTACAGTAACCATTAATAATATGTTCCTGACTATCTTTCTCAGAAATGTGTTCAAACTATTTCAATACAGACGATACATGGACGATCGTCAAGCTCATATCCTCACAAAAGTGATTCTGTGTCCCGGACAGGATTCGAACCTGTAACCTTCTGATTACAGGTAACTGTATGCAATGAGCTACCGAGACTCATATGGAGAGCAAACGTTACAATGATGTACTGGTTCGATTGATATATGAATTGCCTATGCGGCAGTCACTATATATCAGTAATGCTTGGATGTGTTAATATGTACACTGCTGTAGTGAATTTGTGAGAGAATTGTTTGTCTACTCCAATATCTCCCACATTATTTCACTACAGCAGTAACTACAGTAATCGTGGCTCAATTTTCAAAATTTTTGTTCCTAGTCCTCAGTCCGAAGTATTCAAAAAAGATTTACCTACATGGGGTGTTCTCTGGAATACAGTAAAAATCCGAGTATAAGAACCTAGATTTTTCCAAGTAATAGCCTAAAAAGGTTCTTATTATATCAATGGTCTTTACTTCAAAATTAGGTTATTTAGGTTTCTTAAACATGTTCTTATTTTCTTAAGAAAAAAGCGTCTTGGTTTTCGTAAGTGTGGTCTATTGTTTATATAAATTATGCATACATTTTCTCCAAATGACTGCAATCTAAGCAAATACAAACCCTATATGCACTTTAAAGCGACACTGTATGTAATTATTTGTCTGGTTCTGGCACATTTTCATTACTTTGTAGAGTTTATTTTCTTTGATTTATAAATTTTTAGTTTGGACTCTATTTTATAAAATAAGAACCTGCTTTCAAATTTTAGCCTAAAACAGGTTCTTATGTAAAGGGGGTCTAAATTGAAAATCTTAGCCTAACAGGTTCTTAAAATCTAGGTTCTTATACGCGGGTTTTTACTGTAGCTTCCCTCATGGGCGTAGGAAGCAGGGGTCCGAGGGGTCGCTGCCCCCAATATTATATAAACGGGGGCAGGAATAGCTTTTGCCCCGCCCCCCCCCCAAAAAAAAAAATTGAATTTGAAAGAAAAATTACAGAAACGCGAACTTTTAGCGTTGGTATGGTGTCAGACGACTCTTTAGAAAAATACCCAAGTATACGTTTCCAGGACTATTGCCAATTCAGACTCTTACCGGCTAAGTTTGTTCAGATAATTACGGTCTTGTGTTTATAAAACAAAGAACGATAATCACAATATCTTTGTTTATTATATACATGACAAAATTACTGGATTCTGATTGGCAGAGACGAGTGCAATAAAATCGTTTATTGCACTCGAGTGCAATAAATGAAAAGAGAAAAGACACTGGGAACAAGTTTGACAATAAAATTCAAAATGGTGGCCTATTCTGCAATGGAAAATGTTCACTTTTGCAAACGACTTGTGATACACTAGGTGTTAAAAATTCCATGTAAATATTTTGAAATGAGTACAAAGAACACCAAGAGTGAAAAGGTTTGTTGTCAACTAATGAGACAAGACGTTTTTAAAGACTTGGAAGAAGATGAAGCGTACGTGTCGTAATTTTGTCATGCATATAATAAATGAGTAATCATATGATTTTGCTCGTTCAATTAAGTATTTACACTACTCGTGATATTTGAAAATTGTGCCAAATTGCACTCGCCTAACGGCTCGTGCAATTTTGGCACAATTTTCAAATATCACTCGTGGTGTAAATCCTTAATTGCACTCGCTATCATACGATTACCTATACTAACCCGAGTGTTTTACTAAACTAAAGTACTAATATTTTTCTAGTCTACGCGGTTTTAGGCTTTCTTTAAGCTTTAGGCTTTCTTTCATTTCGTTCTAGTAGGCTTTCTTTTTTAACAAACCAGAAGGGTGGAAATTGCGAAATGATTGATACTAAAAGGTAGCTCGGTTGAAAACAAACCGAAATAATGTCAATTACTGGTACAACAAAAATGTTGCTTTGCCCGCCACTCCCCCCCCCCCCCCCCCCCCTCCAAAGTTTACCAAGCTTCCTACGCCCCTCGTGGCTTTCCTAAGAAAAAGGCGTCGTCTCCAGCTTAATTATCTGTGTTCAAATCTCATGAGAAGTTGATTAGTACTATCTAGTTTTTGTATATTGTTGCTATAAATATTAATGGGAAAAAACGTTCTATTAAATTGTTGACCAATTCGCAATGAAGAAACGCGTTAATTATCTTAATCGGCCACCTTGGGTAGACAAAGAAATCGTCTCGCTACTTAGGAAGGCTAATATCGTGATACAGATTATCAGTGGTCTAGATTTCGTCGCATGCGTGCTGAGATCAAGAAATTAGTTAAGTACAAGAAGAAGCTTTACATTAGTAATCTTGGTCTGTCCTTGAGAACCAATCCCAAACGTTTCTGGTCTTATTATACAGCCATAAATTAGCATAGCAGAATTCCTAATGTCGTATTGGTGATGTAACTGCTACTGATTCTCGATCTAAGGCCGATTCATGTAGTAGCCAACTATAGAGGTATTTCCCTGTTGGATTAGCCTGTGTACAGCCTGAATATACACCTGTAATACAGTCTGTGAAAACTCGCACGATAGCGTGTCGACCCCCCGCTGAGCTACTCAGATCTGAGTAGTAGATTATGAGTGGTTTAATACTCATATCATTCGTAATTGTTTATTTGATTGGATTATTTGATCTCACAAGACTTCCCAGAGAACCAATTGTAACTGGAATAAGTCAAGGGTTGTGAATCTACTACTCAGATCTGAGTAGCTCAGCAGGGTGTCGACAAGCTATCGTGCAAGTTTTCACAGTCTGTATTACAGGTGTATATTCAGGCTGTACACAGGCTATGTTGGATAAGCTGTCCAAAGTGTTGGAAGAGGGTGTTTTTGGTGAAAACGTTTAGATTTATTTCGCACAATCTCACTAATTGGCAACACGGCTTTTTCCCTGCATGGACGTTCTAGTGTTATGCAACTTATCCAAGTTGTTCACTTACTCGCCCAAGCATTGGATAACAAACAACAAGTTGACCTTGACTTCTCTAAGGCCTTTGATCGTGTGCCCCATTCTAAACTTCTTTATAAGCTCAACGTTATGGGTATTCGGACCCATTGCTTTCTTGGTTCCGTATAGCTACTGTACCTTTCTCACGGAGGCGCCAAGGTGTTGTTCTTGATGGATTTTCTTCTGAATGGCTACCTGTGGTGTTCCTGAAGGTTCGGTCCTCGGACCGCTTCTGTTCCTTATATACATCAACGATATGGCTAATACAATCACTCAGGGATCGCAGTTACCCTTGTTCGCTGATGACTCGAAGTGTTTTCAAGTTATTTTCAGCAATACTGACCAAGATAAACTCCAAGAAGATCTTAATGCTCTGTACAATTGGTCTCCTGTGGCATGGAGTTTAATGTCGATAAGTGTAAGGTGCTAAGAGTTGTTAGAACTCGTACAATTTATGATCGTCAGTAGCCTACCATTTGGGTTCTAAACAGCTGTCTGTTGTTCAGAGCGAGAAAGATCTTGGAGTCATGGCTTACTATACCACTCTCAACTGGAACATCCATACTGATCATGTAGTAAGTTGTTAAGGCCCAAAGGATGCTTGGTCTATTGTATCGGACTTCGATAGACATTGATGATCACACCGTAAAGCGTTTATACTCTATTCCACGTGGGTGAGGTCAACACTTGAATATGCTAGTCCAGTATGGTCTCCATACAAGAAACGTAATATGACCAAAATTGAGCAGGTGCAGCGCCGCGCCTCTCGGCTTATTTTAGGTCATGAAGTAGATTACAAGACCAGGCTTGAACAACTTCTGCTTCTTCCTCTGTACATGGATAGATAGATAATTGTATTGAAGCCCCGTTACAGGGCTGTTCCGCAACAATATTTTAAAAATATAAAAACTAAAATCTAATCAGAATACAATAAATAGTAAAAAGAGTTAATAAAATTCAGAGTTAATCTATATATATGTTTAGATGTATTGCTCCACACAGTTGAACAATAATAACAATTTACTAAACACAAAAGCATGCATTAATAAAAGAAGCGATTTCTTATCAAGCAAATGCTTAATGCGGTTGATTCTGGATAACTTAAACATACAGTTCGCTACGGTTTTTATAATATTTGCATTATAGTTAAGATGTGAGTCAATCATGACGCCCAAGTCCTTGGCCCTGCACCAGAACAGGCTCAATAACATCGCCCACAAATTGGACGGGAGGGAAGTGCTGGAATATGACGGATTAGTTGCGGTACGCCTATGACCAAGAACTTTGTCTTCTCGGGGTTAATCTTGTCTTCCTTTTTAAAATGATTCACGGCTTAGTAGACATGCCACGTGGTTTCATTTCTTGGAGAAGTACGGGTCATTGTCTGTGTAATATTGATGACTTGGCTCTTATAGTACCTTATGCCCGTACAGATGTCTTTAAGTGTTCTTATTTCGTTCGTGCCACTAGGCTCTGTAACTCCCTCCCATACTCTATACATGCTATTAACACTGTCGTTTTTTGAAGAGGCTACTTTGTCAGCATTATTTCAAACGTTTTGCTGTTGCTTTTAATCCATAGTTTTTCTGTTTCGTATAATTTCGTTATGTCTTATTCTTTATCTCATATTAATGTCATATGTTATTTGTATTTGTAAAGGGTGACCAATCCTGAGGGAATCTTCATGAATTCTGTTTTTGGTTTACCCTAATACATTCAATTTTTAGTTGTAATACTTTGTAATTGATAAGTATTATAAATTCTAATAAATAAATAAATAATAAGTTATGTATACGACTGAAAGGTAGCTAACATTTTATGAATTGACACCGTATCGAAGTAAAATTTTAATAATAATAAGAAACCCAAAGTTCTGTGAGGTAAAAAGCCAAATTATTTAATTGGCAGTGGCGGCTATACGTGGGTGTGGGCCCCGGTGCGAGAAAAAAATTTGGGCCCCCTCACAAACCAGTGACGACATACTGTATGTATGGCGTCCGAAGATTCTCCGCCGGAAAATGTGTGGATTGAGGGTCTCTGAAGTGGCATTTCCTGCATTTTGAGAGCACTTTTCAGTAAAATCTAAAGATCATAAATCACTTTTTTTGTAGTGCATACATTTTTTTTAAGAAAATATAATTAATAATAGCACCATTAATAAAGAGTCAGTATGCCTGATGGGCTGATAGTGCCTTTGGGCTCCGGTGCGGCGCACCAATTGCACACCCGAGTGCCGCCACTGTTAATTGGCTGGTTCTATGTTTGACATCCAGTCCACTTGGCAGTCACCAGTATAATCACACTTGGTGACTTTTAAAGTATTCTATTATGTACTCAAGAACAACATGAACAGAGTCCTGACTGCAAATCTATTGTGACAAGTCGGGATCTCAATTATACACCCACTTTGCACTTTGTGCTGCTTTTCCAACATGTCCAAGAGGTAAAAAAGTAGAGTTCTGCGTAGACAGTGTTTTGGATATATAGTAGCGTGAAAAGGTGGTAAACTGCCAAGATTTTTAATGACGAAGAGGCAGTTGGTTTTACCACATTAGCAATGTTGCAAAGGTTTTTGCTGTACAACCTGTGTTTAGTTGTCAATACTCAGAAAATCTATAAGCTCCAGACAGGTCTCGAACCTGCAATCTTCTGAATGCAAGAAAGACACTCTAACCACCGAGCCACAATAGATTATAGTAGTAATATATATATATATATATACATGTGAGGAAGGGATTGGAACTGAGCTCTAAGCCAATCAGAATCAAGAAAGATTTGAATTGACCAATCAGAGCACAGTTCCAATCCCAGTTTCCAGGGGGTTGAAGCTTTTTAAGGTGTGGTCACCCTGTATAGAACGACCAGCCATCAAATCAGGGGGATATGCACCTGGTCGTATACAAGAGGTTTTTTGTATTAAAATTATTCAAAAATAAGGTGGTCGCGGTCAAGAGTATATATATCACTTGGGTCGTGTTGTTGTACGACCAGTTTTTTGATAATCCTGAGTTGAACGACCAGAGAGTTTGAATGTCAATCAAGGTGAATAGCTGTTAAGCAATTGTGATATATATACTGATACACGCACACCTTGTTTTGAAATAAAAGAAATACAAAAAATTCTATTATACATAACCACCATACCTCACCCGATGTGATTTATACTTACGTTACCATCCAAAAATGCCATATTTTTAATTGAAGACTTGTAATGTTTTTTTGGAATAAAAATAAACAGTTTTTGGAAAACTGTTTTATTTTTATTTGAATGTTTATAAACATACATTTTGAATTAATCATAGAAATTTCCATCGTGGAGCTCTTACCTCGACGCCATCTTATGGCCGAATGACTGATATTCCCTAGTTACTGTATTTTTAAAACTGATATTTCCTCATAATATTTTAAGATGATATATCTCATAAAAATTATTTGGATGTTTTTTTCTTCTAAAAAGTTTGAGTCCCCGAATGACTGATATTCCCTAGTTACTGTATTTTTAAAAATGATATTTCCTCATGATAATATTTTAAGATGATATATCTCATAAAAATTATTTGGATGTTTTTTCTTCTAAAAAGTTTGAGAGATAGTTGAAAAAAAACCTCAAAATAATTTTAGATGAATTATCCCATAAAAATATTAGAGGTGTAAAAGTGTTTAAATAAATTTGGAGAAAAAACCTCAAATAAATTTTAAGAGAATTGTAGAGAATATAAGCAGAAGTTATTTCATATTTTATCAGTTGTGTTGTGTTTTGCTCGCTTGTAAGTTGTGCTTCGGTACAAGACTCTGACATCTTCCGATGTTCTGTTTTTTATTAAACTGCATCGGTGCGCGTTCAACCCGTAGTCGAATTTGCGATTCGAATGAGATTGACTCAGGTCCATAGCGACAGTACTGGTCATCCCTTGTTCAATGAATTGCTTATTTTACGCAAGGGTTGTTCGTTAGCATATGATGATAGAGTTAGCTATAGTAAAAACACACACACGATGTAAAAAGTAGGATGAATTATTAAAACACAATTTTACAAAAACGAAAGTTACACATACAAGTTTGTTATACATTTAAGGGGTTGACGTGTTGGATATAAAACCCCTACAAAATTAAAAATAAAAACAGGTTTAAGGTTTCTGTTTTACCATCGTCTGGGTTTTTTCGTAGAACATGTAGGCCTCACCCCGCGAATCCACGTAACCCCACACGCGGGGGTCATTGTCGTCGTCTTCCGGCGGCTCGTAACTGTCGAACGAGTACTCCGACGGGACGCGGAAGGCCCACTCGCTCTCACCATCTTGGATGAGCAGTACACCCGGTACTGTCTCCTCTACGTCTTCGGTTGGGGGTGGAGGGATAGTTTCTTTCTAAGAGAGAAATATAAAAAACATAATAAATACATGTCGATTGTATACAGACAGTAAAAACATTTTAGCGCTATCTTACATTTTCTTCTTTCTTTTCCTGGGGTTCTGTGCTGGATTCCGTGTTCTTATTATTTTGTTCGGTCATCTTTTGCGTGTTTTGTCTTTTTACCTGTTATCTCCAGCTTGAAATCGTTTTGGTTTGAGATGTGCCTTCGTGTTTATTTTATAATGACGCTCTAAACGGTCTATTACAATGGTTTGCGGCTTTAACCAATCAGAGTTTCTATAATCAAAACCTCCCCCGTAGTTATCCAATCAGAGCTCGTTCATTAAAGCCTTCATGTCAAAACAATTGAATTATTATGGGTAGGAAACAATACGTGTTGTTAAACGCTTAGGGATGCGTATATATAATAAGCGTCGTGTTCTATTCCCTCCCTTTATGTCAAAACAGTTTGATTAATAATAGGGTATTGGGAAACAGCCGTTTTGTTTGTGTACTTTGGAATAAGCGTTTCGTTCTATTCCCTCCCTTTATGTCAAAACAGTTTGATTAATAATAGGGTATTGGGATACAGCCGTTTTGTTTGTGTACTTTGGAATAAGCGTTTTGTTCTATTTCCTCCCTTTATGTCAAAACAGTTTGATTAATAATAGGGTATTGGGATACAGGCCGTTTTGTTTGTGTACTTTGGTAGCTACGATTCTTTAATGAGTTCTAACCTTAATTACTTGTAGGGATTAGTGGCCATTTTGAAGGGATTAGTCCTTGTGAAATATATATTTCCGTAGGGGTATGTGTTTATATACGTCTATTTTCTAGATATTTAAGCATTTTTACATTTATTTAAGCATTTTTACATTTATTTAAACATATTTTTATGCTTTTTGATACTTTATTTTACACTTTTCACACAATTTAGTATATATCCGTTAAACTATTTTACGCGATATATAAGTATTGGGGAGAGAGTTCATTAATTCACACATGTCAAAATAGATGATAAATGGTTTTTAATGTTTAACGTACAAATTCTGGATGGGTACAATTCATTGTATACGTGTTTGAAAAGTAAATGTGCTTGCCAACGAGATCTTTTTGGTTTTCGTTTCGATGAATCACAGCAACAATAATTCCAGATTCAACACCCATTCGGGTATTAAGATGCGAGGTGAGGTTAAAATCTTTTAATATTATCCCGCACCGGTCGTCTAGCCAAACTTTATCTTCTTTCATGAAGTCAACCACATAAAAATCAGAGTCCTTGCATAGTGTATATAGAAATTCAGAAGTGTATAACCTCACGTTATCAATTTTTAATTTCGTTTATATCTATACTTGTTGACATGATGAGTTTTGTCTAATAATTAAATGTTTTTGGGTAGAGAGATGTCTATATATACACAAAGGATTAATCTTTTACAATGAATATATAATGATAGTTAAGATACACATTTTTACCCATCTTATCGTGCTCAGGTGAATCGAATTCGATTTTAAAATAATTGTTATCTTCGTCTTTAAAGAAAAGGTCATACATCTGTATCGGTGCATCAGTGGGTTTGGGGATAGGTCTTGAACCTATTAACTGTTAGATTTCGTTCACGAGTTAGTTTCTCCCATAGATATTATATCTAAACATTGATTGATGGATGTCGGTTCGCCAGCGAGACTCATTAATTGTATATTTCGTTGACGAGAGCTCCTCATAGATATAAATTTTGCTTGATTCATGGTTGGTAGGGTGGAGGTTCATCGATATGTACATTCACAAATTCTCCGATCAAATGTGAAAAATCGTCCGATGAGTAGGTGTATATATATTTCACACCCCCATAAAAATAATATCTTATATAGTATTATTTCAGGACGGTCGTTGTTGGGTAACATATCCACTTTACGACATTCAATCACTTGATATTCAATATGTGAAAAATACTTTGCTAAATCGGTCAGTATTACCAACAGAGGATTTTCTTTAGTACCCGCAATCATTTTGAAAATGTTCTAAAAAATATATGACTTTCTAACATGTGTTTTTATATCTTTTCCTACAACGTTTTTACCGATAAATATTTTTAAGCAATATGTACTTGCATTATTAAGTCAACAAAAAGATTAAAAAGATTTACATGTATTAGTATTCGTCGGTAATCGTCTTATAATATTGATTTTATCATTCAACCAATGAGAGTATCCCGATTTTTTATTGGGTAATTAAGTTCAACCAATCAGGATACCCATTTTTTTAACGTGTTTTTTATAAACGTTTTGTTCCTAATTTTTTTAGTCACAATATCATTATGGCTCGTGTGAAGCAGACTCAGAAAAATAATGAAAGTGGAAAATCAATTGCTCGGGTTGAAAGTAGGGGAAAAGATATTCCTAAAATGTTAAAACAATGTCGTCTAGAGCGACAAGAATATCGTAATAAGGCTCTTGATATTTCAAATGGTGAAACATGCCATCAAGAAAATCAGAGGAAAAAAGAAAGTCAAACATTGTACAACTAAAGACAACATTGCACAGTCGCAATTAAATTTCGCTGTACCGATAGCTCAAGAACAGCCCAGTTACATTCTACACCCGCAAGCGAACGCATCGCCACGGCAAGCAAAGGTAACGTCTCTACCCCAGCAAGTAAATTCACCTCTACTGCCGCAAGCGAAGTATAACGTGTCGTCGTGGCAAGCAAAGATACCGCCTCTACCCAGCAAGTAAACCACCTACCACCTCTATTATCGCAAGAACAGTATAATATTCCTCTTCAAACACCGCAAGCAAAGTATAATACATTTCCTATTCCACCGCAAACGATCTCACCGCCACGACCCGAAGATGAATTAGATAATTACATATACGATAGATATAGATAGATTTCTTTGGACAAATTCCTATTCCTTCTCCTGCGAATTTAATACGAATGTGTGATGAAATGGTCCCCGTTCAACAAGGAAAACAATTATTACAAATTGTGGATGAATTAGCAAATGCTCTTTCCCCAACATTATCTCCTATTCCTCTTTCACCACCACAACTACCACAGCCAACTAATTCACCCCAGCCATTATTTCCAGTGAGTGAAGAAGAAGAAGAAGAGGAGGACGACCGAGAAGTATTGAACGATCCGCCATTGAAGAAAAAGATGCTATAATCGTTCGTTAATATATATGAAACGTGAAAAAAAAGGCGTATGAACATCATGAAGAAAAACGAATGACAATCTATTCGAATTATGACCAAGATATTATTTGTACACAACGCGATAAAATATCGTGAGTTAGAGGGTCTCTATATTGAGAAACTATATATAAATAAACAATATTTGCAATGGCGGTCTAGAAAATTTACGAGTGACCTTATGGAAAAACGATATATAATGGATAATAATAAGGATTTGAAAAGAAAAAATGATTTAAAAAAAAGAAAACCGAAATGTATAAAATGATAGTGTTGTAAATAAAAATATCAGTAATTTGAAAGTATGGAAGTGTGGAATGTTATGGTAAAAGAACTGGCACGTTTTGAAATAAAAATTAATAAAAATATGGAGCAAAGTGTGTGGAAATGTCTTGACGAACATGAGAATTTATTTAGAAATATTATTGGATATTTAAAAATTCCCCGTGAACTTTTGGATGTATATAATCGGATGGATAGACATGAAATTGGACAAATAATAGCATTTTTTGCTTTAAATCCTATGTTTTTTTAGATATAAAAACATTGATAATGAAGAATATTATATTAAACTATTTGTACGTCAAAACAATTTTAGATTTTAGAAATTCTCATCTTAAATTCATTTTATTTCCCAATGACAAAAAACACACGGGTAAAAAAAACACTGGTTTTTTGTTGTTGAATATATTCTTTGAATTTTTAAAATTAGTCTAAATATAATTTTTCAATAACTCTGTATTATAATGTCAGGGATCTTCATAGTTAATATTATATGCTTCTATAATACTCTTAATATTAAAAGTAGATGCTCTAGTATTATCTGATGTAATCCTTACCCTTTATAGAATAATTATATAATATATCCAAATGCGGAGGGTAAAATTGTAAACTAATGGGTCTATTATTTTGTATAATACTATTATTTTTAACTAAATCAGAAAATAAACTGACTTTAAACTTATAAGTTTCACTAGTCTTATAAAACAATTTAAACCAATAAGAGTAATTATGACAATTTTTAAAACAACAGGCAATTGGTGGCGGTTTCTATATCAATAGCTTAACAATCTTTTCGAGATTAAATTTATAAACCCTATCGTTACTAGCGTTAATTTTTGATATAGGGTTATGATTTTCGCAAAAGAAAATAAAACAACTCGCAAGTTGATAAACTACTTTCTCAAATACATCTAAACTATGTAGATAATAAAAAGTAGACTTCAAATAAAACGGGTCTATAAAATATAAATAAATACAGCAATATGTAAATTCACGACTAAAGCAACGATTAAGTCGATGTAATGTATTACAAAGATAAGACCCCCCATATCCTATGGCGTTAGGAATTGTAGTTGGATTATCAGTAATAGTAATAGAAATAAAGTGGTAAATATCATTTCTAGGGTAATAACTTGTTTGAATTTCAATAAAAAATTTATCGGAATGGTTATCATTCAAATGAAAAATAGATTTAACTAATGTGTCAGCAGGTATTAATAGTAATTTCTGATAACGCCCACATAGTTTTTCACCGTAAATAAAATATTTTCGTTGTGTATGAACAACGGGAATTATATAGTGTTGTTTATCTGTTAAGATTCCCCAATCCTTGCATTCATCTTGGAGCATATCAGTTTTAATTTTTTCATATAGGCGTAGTATCCATACCCTCGACCAAGGTGTTTCGATTCAATTTCCATACACTCGATAATCTCTCCATAGTAATAGTCACATAAGTCACAGGACGGCAAATAATAATCCAATGTAACGGTTACGAAAATGTTGTATATAATAAACAATTTTCAATATCGTCTTAATATTGATTTCTTGATTCATTAGCTTGCTCATAGGTTCTTTTTACTGCCAATGTTTAACGACATTCTCAAAAGCGATAACGTTTTTTAAAAAATCGCCTTTGTATATATACTATTTCTCATATATTTCCACACGTAGAATTTAACACGATAAAAATTTTCAAAAAAGTATTATTGTAATTACAATGTATAATATATCAACTGATTTGACGTGTATGTGTTTTAGAACAACATTAGGGATTCGCTTTAATCCACAAACACAAGCATTTGGGTGCAACTAATCCCCGTGTATTTGTTTAGAAGAAAATCGCTAATTATGGATTCGCGTCTCTAATTCCCCAAACACACATTCATTGTATACGAGTATCACAAATAATCGGGATGACATGAAAGCTTTAATCAACGAACTCTGATTGGATCAAACCAATCTACCCCAGTAACACATAGTAAACGCGGGATGCAATTATAAAAACCGATGTAGCGTTGAAAATAATTAATATCAGTCTGAGTGTAGGAGAGTGAGAGATGGCAAAAAATATTTTGAGAACGTGAACAGCGAAATTAAAGAAGACTTCATCCCGTTAGAGACAACTGAGAAGAATAAATCTGAAGAGACTATCGAGGAGTTGAATAGGGGTAAATATAATTGTGCATTTAACAAATGTAAAGAAGAAATATCCCAAGAACGACAAAAATTATTTTTATCCCGTATCAAACATATAATGGATTGTGAATGTTACCAGTTTAAGGGTGAGAAACCTAGTTATCGTGAAGTAACTCTTCTTGAACTTCAAACGAAGAAGTATTTTATTTATTCATTGTTTATGATAGCAAGTTAAAACCCTACAAAGAACAAACTCGAAGGGAACGTTCTACCGTCTACTATCAATCTCGATGTCATGGTTTAGACTATTTATCTGAAAAAAAATCAAGAGATTATTTTAGTCAAAGTGAACTTGATAAATAGATTAAGTTATTTATTTCGTAATGTTTTTCCCCCGAATGCTATTATCGGGTATAAAGGTGGTGATAAAGATTCGTCTTTAGTTAAAACACTTCAAGAAAAAACTATTTTACATTGTGTAAATCTTGAATTTTTTGGAATTGAGAAGTACGATTATTTACTGTCGTTTTATAATCTTAAGCCAAGAAATTGTTGGTATCATACTAGCGAACCAACATGTTTATTGTATCATTGTAGTTTGTTTGAATGTCTTTTATTTGCGGCATGTTTGTTTCGTAAATTAGAAGAGGAGGATAATGAACGATCTGTACTCTCTATGTATGATAAGGAATTTAATTTTTTAAAATGTATTCTCTCCTGAAATTTTTACCTAAATAAAAAATACTGTCTTTTGATTTAAAAAAAATCAAAAAAATATTGAATGTATTTTCCTTTTTATTTTTAGAAACACAAAGATTGTTTAAAAAATTATCAAAAGTACGATTTAAGAAATGTTTATATTTTAAAAATAAAACGTACATTAGAACGGTATTATTTTGTTAAAGATGTACATGTTGTCAAAAACACTATTTTTGTAAAAATAGAAGGAGAGAGAAGTTTTAAAAAAAATAAGATGATCATAGAAACTCTTTGTACATTTAAATATATAAAAAATGATATCATTCTACGTATAGTATAAATAAAACGTTCTTATTTATATTTGTCTTATTGGCATTAAAAATGAGTCAGAAAAAATCATCCATTATAATGAACGTTTTTGGTTATATCATCCAAGAAAATTCGTGACAGTTGCTTTAAAATCAGGAATAAATTTTATATGAGTTTCAAGAATCTCCTTGGAGACACGGTGTAATACCAACGAGTTTTCTTAACGGTTATAAAATTAAAACAAATATTCGTGCTCCAGGTCCATTTGCTGATGGTTTCATTGACATTTAGTGACCATAGAAAATTTCAAACAGATACACAGAATTATCTTACGGGAGAATTAGAAGCAAGAAAAAAAGATTGGTATAAACGAAAAATAATTCATAGTATTGATGTAAAACTTAAAAATAATATTCGTGAAAAATATAACGATGCATTAGGATGGAGTATTGTTCAAGTAAAAAAAGAGATATTCGAACAGGGTGAACTTGGGGCATATATTGGAAAACCAAATAAACCCTATTTTAGCTCTAATCAATTGTTTATAGATCCTGAGAAAAATTTCTTTAACGATGATAAACGTTTTGTAGATTTAGCTTATAATTTACACCGCTGACGAAGATTTTATATTGATTCAAAACATACATTTATGGATGATCATTTTTTTTATAAATATGGTGTTAAAACGGGTGAAGCTGATAAACCCTATATTGAATACGATATTTCTATTGTTTATTCCGATGGATATACGTAGATATATCCCCTATATAAAGATCGTTTTTTCAAAGATGGGTGTAAGTGTTATGGCTATTTTTCAGAGAGTACTAAAACAAGAGGGATATAAGATTTATCACGATTTAACACAATACCGTTATGTGGAATCCGTTTTTTTTGGCAAATAATTGGAAGTGTGGAAGTTGGGCAATCAAGATATCATCTACTAATATCTATAGCTGATTATGAAAAATATTTACGGTATAAATTTATACTGGAAGTAGAATGTTCAAAAAATCCCCAGATGTGGATTGTACATCATGAGGAACACGCAATTCCAGAAGAATGTTATGAATTTCTCCGTAAAATATGTGAAGTATGGAAAGACCGACACCCACGTAATCAGTGACAAAGGAATTGGAGAATATTTACAGATTCTAGATTACGATATAAAACATTGTTTTACTTATGAGTGCTTTAGGAGTATTATAGCATTATATTATGATTTTTTTGTTTATAATAAAACTATAAAATACTCTTGTAAAAAATGTAAAGGGGTATGCGAATGTAATGGGGATTACCCTAATTTCACCAGTGTAAATTTTAATGAAATAAGAGCTTGTAATGTAGAAAAATATTCAATGGACAATATCCTTTTATGTAACGAAATAATACAATGAATGTATTTTTTTTATTTAAAAATTAATACATTAAAAACTTTTCAACATGGTTTCTGGGTTTATGATATACAAGTCCCCCTTTTTGAAACCGTCTTTTGATTTTTTTCGTTCCTAGTTTTGCAATAATTTTTACTACATTAGCTTTTTTTTTAAGCTCTTTTTTAAAATCGTTTATAAAAAGTTTGCCGTATTTATTGACTGTTTTATTTCCTCCACGTTGCCTTTTTTTCCCTTTAAAAATACCTCCACGTTGCCTTTTTTCCCCCTTAAAATCACCACCTTGTAACTCTCTTATTCTTCCTACCGTTTGTTATGAAGGTTGTTTTCTCTGCCAATAATTATCACCATAGTCTGCAAAAATTTCTTCATGGGGTTTTATATGTTTTATACTTTCTAAATGCATTTTTTTTATTATTGGGGTCGTAAACAAAATCGGAATTATTTTTATATATAGAACCGTTTTTCCCATTATTCGCATAACGTGCTGCTGCGTGAGTTGTCAAATAGGCATCGATACAAGTGTTGGCATCGTTACAAATACTATATACAGCATTATTGTTTTTTCCATATTTACGATCCAATTTGGCTTGTGTTGTTTTTTCTCCCGTGTAATAAGAAATATTACGATCGGGTTTAAATGGTTTTTTCCAAGCAAATAATCCTTCACCAGCATTGGGGATATTTGATTTCTTGATACGTAAGTTATTTTGTTTTGCTAAATGAATCCAACATTTTTTTGTTTTTGCTGTTCGTTTACGACATCTTATTTTTTTAGGGTATTACTTCTACATTGAAGAACGTGACGTATACTTTGAGATTTATCAGTGTTCCGTTTTTTTCGAGGTAACTTAATTCTTACCATTTTTTTTTTAAATATAGTTTTTATTCCTAAATAATCATTATTTTTTTCATATGTGTGAATAAATTTTACCAAACATTCAACTTTATAGATAATATCTTCGGGACAGTTATATATTTCTTTTTTTAATTCTGTTATTCTTTGTTTTAAAATCTTTGATGAAATAGGTATTATCTTTTCTTTATCTTCTGTAAAATTTAGTAAACATTCCTTTAAAAGATACGGCGTAAATAATATTGAAGGATCATTATCTTGAATTTCATACCCGATATTAAGGTGAGTTAGACGTTTTTGTAAATATATTTCAATATAAACAATTTCACTCATATTTTTTTTTTACTTTCTTTTTTTTGTTTTAGTTTTTTTTAAATGGGTTCTTTATTATCAAAACAAATCCCTCCTATACTTACGTTGACATGTATTAATATACAGGATTCATACGATGTTACAGTTGATCGTGTTGATGGTGAAGACGAAAACATAAATAAAAATAAAAGTACATGTTTTTCTTGTTTTAGAAAAAAAAAAGAAGATGAATGATGATCAGAAAAAATTAAAATATAGTCAAAAAGATATAGATAAAATTGTAAGTTTATTTAATAAGAAAAAAGAAAGTAAGAAAAATGAAAAAATAGGACGATTATTTTTCTGTTAATCATATAGAAACAATTAGAAGAGAAAAATTTAAAGTCACTGAACAACATTTTTCTTTGGATGTTTCACGGGGAAAAACGGTTAATTTTATTAGTTTTATTCAATCGTTATCGTTGGTTTTTTCTTATTTAATTAACATTGCACGAGCAAATGTAAAAAGTGATAATGATTATGTTAGATTTATCTTTAGTAATGCTCCAAAAAGTTTTTTCTCTACAGCCGTTTTACCCGTGAAAAACTTTGACGTTAAATATTTCTTAAATATTATGGAAAAATTTATGCAGAGTAATAAAGAAATAATAGCTAATGGGTGGAATAGTAAGGTAATAGTTCAAACTTTTCCCGCAGGAATAAGTACAAATAAAAAAAAAAATAGTGTACTAAGGAAAAAAAAGTATTTATAATAGTTTGAATAAGGGAAATGCTAGAGATAAAGGCGGTGTGAAAAGTAATGTAAAAATATATGGTCGTAAATTTCGCACGGGTGTATTTTATATTCTTAGCCATGTATTATTTCGTACAGTGAAAGATTGTTGTTTTGCTTTAGAAATATTAGTGGGTTTATCATTTTTAAAACAAGATTATAAATATGGTATAATGAAAAGAAAACCAAATAAACCCGTTGATGATTTATTTACGTGTGAAGAAATTCGAAATGTATATCGGGAATGTGGGATCCCCGAGGGTAATGTTGATGCTACACAGTTTAATTTTGTATATAATAATTATTTTAAAAAACAGGTGTGTTGATTTGTTATGTCGTATGCTGATACACTCATTCCGCATAATAGAATTTATTGATTCACGGAACTGATAGTTGAGTGGTAATCTTATTAAATTGACTAATATGGAAAGTGTATTGTTTATGAGTTAAATAATAATCATTACGATGTAGTCTTAAGCATAAAGGAATTTTTCTAAACTCAGTACCAGTTCTTTTTGTAGTTAAATGTAATGAGTTATTTTACACGCCATGAATATTGTCGATAATCACCTTATGTGCTACAAATAACTTAACTTGTTTACGATGGGTTATAAATATCCGAATAATTGTAAAGAATAAACAATAAATACACTTTCTTATTGTAGCAGTTTGATTTTATTTTTTATAATGAAAATTGAATTTTACAAATCACTTTAACAAAATAAAATTTTTAAACCCTCTTCATAGTAATTTATAGCCGTTTAAACACCATTTGTCACATATTATTTTTTTTGTAAAACCTGTAAACAAAAATTTGTCCGCGGATTCTTTTTCATTTTTTTCTAAAATAAAACAGTTAAACATGATTGTAGCAAACGATTTTGTTTTCATTGTGACATAATTACATGAAACAACCTCACTTTTGTTATGAGACAATCCATTTCACTTGGAAATTATGAACAAGGGGGGGAAGAAAGTGAACCCCACTTTATTTTTTTTTTTTGATTTTTGAAAACAAAAAGTAACCGAAATCTAAATTTTGCTCGTAAACCGTTTTATTTGTATCGTCCAAAGAAGGTATGTAAAATTATGTCAACCATTATTGAATTCTAAAAAAAACAAAAAATATTTGAAAAAAGGATCACAGAAATTATCGATAAATAACTATTGAAAAGTTAGTTGTATGTGGGGCATTAGACAATTTATTTTTTGATAACAATCGTATTATTGAAACTTTATGTGAATTTAAGTTTTGAACACAAATAAATTCCGTTTTTTGGATAGCTCATAACGGGGGGGTAGATTTGATACTTTATTTTTATTTGTAAAACTATTACTTTTAGAAATAAAAACAGATAATGCTCGTCGATACTATAATGAACGGTACTCACAAATAATGAGTTTAATAATTAAAGAACCAAGAATTATGTAGAATCCTCGATATGTTATTTGTTTTTTTTAGTATGAAAAATTAGCGGATATTCCAAAAGCAATGGATCTTCAAGGGGAATGTAAGCGGATTTCATCCTTATGAATTTTACGATTTAACTTATGAGGGTGAGAATGTGTAGATCGGAAATTTTTTGATAACGAACAAATATGAATACTAGCAACACTTAATGAATTGAACAAAATGGTATTTAGGAAAAAAAAAAGAAAAGAGAAATATATATTTCGTAAACGAGATGTTAATTACTCTATTGTTTGTAGTTGATGTAGATATTTTAAGAAAGGGATGTGTGTTGTTAAATGTATTTACAATGATCGGTACCATAGGTCATATCACCCCTTTTATGCTCAAAGAAATTGTATTTAACGATTGCTTAGTTTAGCTTTGAAAGTGTTATAGGACTTAATATTTTATAAAAAAAAATTAGTGGTGAGGAATTCATTCCTGCTTCGGCGGTATAGGGGTGAGTTGTTGTTGGTAAAACAGAGTAGTTTAATTGCCTATTGATGTGCGTTAGATGAGAAAATATTAATCGAGAATTAGGAGGAAATTTAGAATATATTCTGTTCACTCAAAATGGTGAGAAAAAAATTCTAGGACGTTTTGTCGATGGTTTTCTATAATGAAACGATATATCAATTTCTGATGGTTGTGTTTTTATCACGGATTGGTCCCAGATGTTTTGAACCCCTATGTCATTGACCGTTCTTAACGAAACGAAAAATATAGTAATTTTTATATGACAAATACGCAGAACCGTTTTTCATTGGACAATACAAACAATGCCGGTTGCGTTACAAATTATATCGAGATGGTTGGGAATTGTGATTTATTTAGAGCAAGAAACAATAGATCATTATACACAGAAACAATTAATATGAAAAGAAGGAGAAATTTTATCCGTTTACTCCTTTTAGAGCACACGTGATGCTATTATATGGGTGGACGAACTTCCCCCGTCTGTTTTATTTTAACAGAAACAAAGCCCAACGAGCGAATAAATGTTACGTAGATTTTACATCGATATAACCCTTATGTGACAAAAAAAATATGATTTACCCAGTGATGGGTCATTCCTACTATTTTTCGTGGAAAAAGTATTGTAATAAAATAAAAATCAAGGGACATATTTGGTTTAGTCAAAATGTGGTGTATTTCACCTCCTCGAAATATTTACTTTCCTGTTGGTTATACCCGGTTAGAATAGATGGATAATTGTTATTTCCATTATGTTATAAATGTGCTCGTGGATAAATGTAATAAATGTGACCAATAATGAAGGCGATCGAGTACTTGACGGGGGTACTTGGGACTAGTGTTGAGATTTAATGTTGCTATAGTTAGGGCGATATAAAATATATAGCTCTTTACGGTAATATATCATTTTGAACCGCAACAGACAAAAATGCTTTTTTCACAATACGTAACATCTATTTTTAAAAATCAAACAAGACTCTTCAGGATTTCCTACGGATTGTTTGACGCGCCGATGGAAGTAAAAATGATGATAAAATTAGATAAGTATTGTACATGATTATTTAAAAAATGAACTGTTTTTTAGGATAAAGACAAAATAGAGAAAAATCCCGGATTAATGAAACCTATTGCAAATACATTTTTAAATTGTCGTTTATGGGGAATTAATTTGCCCAAAACGAAATATAATACACAAGTGTGTTTTTTAAACGATTATGAAGAATTATTAAATAAATCGCCAATGATAAAAGTAAAAAAATTAACTTTCGACTGGAATTTTATAAACGAAACATAATTACGTTGTACATAATTGAAAAAATTGATGATGCATCAACCCACTCTTAAAACGGGAAAATGGAATCATTGCATGTTTTGTTAATGCATATGCTCGTTTGAAATTATACGAGTTATCTCGTTAAATTAGACGATCGCGTTTTATATTTGTAATACAGATTCTGTTTATTGTATATATTGTGATGAAAATAATTTTACTGTATGTTTAAATCGGAAATTTATTTAGGAGATTTTAACGAAATGAATTAAAATGATAATGATCAGGGATAACATATTTTGGTTTCAACGACGGTCCAAAATCGTTACGCGATATATAACTAACTTTAAATCAGGAATGTATTTCTATGTCAAAGGTTTTTTACTTAAACAACATGATAGAACAATAAAAGAAAAATTGAAATTTTTTATCCTTGACACTAATGTGTTAAAAATCAAGTTCAGATCATCGAAAATTAAATATCACAATAAAATATGTAAATGATAAACTTAATCATATTTTTATTGAGGATGAAATAAAAAATTTGTTCATTTACATTTAATAAACGTGTTGTTAAAACATCAATTTTTTAATACGATTCCGTTTGGAGTTTTTTAGATAACTGATTGAACAATGTTTCATTACCATTTCAACACCCTTTTATGTTAACGTTATGTTCGGTCCTAGTCAAAGCGGGAATACATATTGGATATTACATTTATTGAAAAATATTAACATTATGATTACACCCGCAATTGTTAAAATGGTTGTATTTATATTCAATTTATCAACCTCTGTACGCTGGAAATGGAAAATGTTCTTGCGGAAAAAAAATACAGATTATTAGTGTTGAATTTATCGATTGTCAAAAGGGTCATTCCCCGCATTCCTCGATTATACAAAACGAAGACTACCGTGAAAATACTTTAATAATATTAGTTGATCTCATGTTAGTTGCAAACTAATCATCTAAAAAGGAAAAATCTTGAAAGAATAGACACTATTGCAACTCAAGTACTGTCCATCTATCGTTAATTTTAGTGTTATTTTTACAATGCCAAAATTTAACATATGGTAATGGTAAAGTTGCGAACTTTACGTGTCTGAATTAGTCAATATTTATGTTATGTTTTAAAAATTTACTCGCAGATTATTCATATGTATACGATACGCGTCGATAACATAAAAAAAATTTCAATAGAATGAGATTTAATAAAAGTATTAAGTGAAATTAATGAGAAACCCGATGGTTATTTGGTTATTTGATAATTGGTTAGAAAAAGGGTATGAAAATTGTAGAACTTTAGATCCAATGTATTTCCACATGAATCAACGATAATCTATGATTTGCTAAATAAATGTTAAAAATAAAAATAAAAATGTTTTTTTTTAAAAATTAATAAGAGTTGTTGAAAATTTTTTAAAAGTATATATATGGTATAGGGTGTGTATATTGTGCATGAATTTTTAAAAAAACATGGCAAGGAAACGATATAAGTAAGGGTCTCATAGAAAAAAACAAACAAAAAGGTTAGGGTAGTCGTGTCTACGATTTTTTTGGGACCGTTGGGATCAATAGTTGGAAATCAATTGGGAAATTGGTATTACGAACACAAAGAAAACAAAACAGGGTGTGTTCGAAAAAGAAACAAAAAAGCGGGGGTTATTGGAAGTCTCTGGTAACGCGGTCCGGCATAAAATGTTTTTAAAAAGTATATATAGTATGGGATGCGTATATTGTGTATGATGGTTTAAAAATACTATGGCATAGAAGTAGTTATAGAAGGGGGAGGTGTCTCTGAAAAAAACAAACAAAAAGGGGGTATGTTCTTACCGGGACTCATATCAATTGGGGTTGGATATTCGATATAAGAAAAAGAAAACATAAAAGGAGGTGTTTGGACGTTTGCTTACTTAAAGCACTGGGGGAAATTATAAAACATTAAAAAATGTTAATTTTTTGCTTTTAATTAAAATTTGGCATTTTTAAAACTACAACAATGACTGATTGTTATTACTCTTACAATTTTTTTTACATTTTTTATTTATTATTTATTCCCACGAGTACAAGACCTAAACTTGTTTCTATTTTTTTTTGTTAATTTAATAACGTTTTTTAGTTTTTAATACGCTTCATTTTTTAATATTTTTTGTTTATTATTATTATCGATTTCATTACGACATTGATTGTATAAAATATAATAAAATCCAATTTCCACAGTCGGCAGATTTTTTGGATTGTAATTGTTTTACGTTGAATATATTGATATTTTAGTCCTTTTTTAACACGTTATAATCAGTACAGATATAATTTACGTTTATAAAAACGAGACTATCTTTTGCAAAACTATCAAAAAATTACATATCGTTTTTTTTTATCCACCCATATAGCAACCCAATGTTGACCGTTGTTGATCTGCTTCATAAGAATTTCCAAATCCAACTACGAGGTGTATAAAATTTTTTAAGGAAAAAATATTTGCAGGAAATGTATCCAATATAATGATTTATTTAAAAACTTATTTATTTTTGAAATTTTATTAATATCGTTCGTAAGATAAAAATTGGGTTATAAAAAACAATGTAAATTCATTGAATTTTTTTGTCGCCATTGTGCTTTCTTCGTGTTGTATAGGGTGGCGCGTTGAAGGTGATAGGGAATGAGTGCTAAGTGGAGTGATGTAGATTGGTTCTTCGTTACGTGCAAGATCCGAAGTGGCTTTTCCAAATTTATATAACGTTGTCGTAATTTTATATTACGTATTATAATAGGCGGTGCATATGTAATTTGTTTCATTCCTTTTAAAGGCAAACCGTCTGCTTATGTTGTGTAAGATTGAACATGTTTTGTTGCTATGCTTGACATTACTGCGTTTATTAAATCGTATAATAATTCATGATGGTTTATTCTAAACACCGTTTAATGTTTACTATTATCTGTACCCTTAAGTTTAATTTTTTTCCTTTCAAGAAATATCATTTTATTTGTTGAGCACTTGGTCCAGTTGGTGTTCTCTTTATCTCGGGTGATTTCATCATTGTTCACCTCATTTTCAAGTTCATTACTTTTTCTTTTCATCGTTTTGTTGTTTCTTTTAAAAAACTAACCCATACCTCTCTGCGACACGTTAGATCATTATTAATTTTTTTCATTTCTTTCTTTCATGTTTCATTTTTACTTTCAATAAGTTCGAAATTATTTTTGTTGTTAATTTCCTGCAATAATTTTTCGTTTCTAATGATCAGTTTTGATTAAATCTAAACTTTCATTTAATTTATGCTCGGCTATAATTAATCTGCATTTTATATACTTCGTGTCATTTTTTTTTATTTGTTGGTTTAAGTAATTTGTATGCTTTTTGCTATATGTTGATTATACGAAAATCCTCAGATAATAATATTTTTAAATCTTTTTACTTATATTTTGTTCTTGTGAAAAATCTTCTCTGCATAAAATATATTTATTATCACTGGAAAGTTGGATAGAAATTTTTTTATTTAAAAAATATTTTAGCAATGTATTGTAATTTATTAATTAAATGAGAATCTATAGCAACGTATTTTTTTTATCAATATCTGCTTTAAGATATTTTTTTAATGATGGTAAAAAAATCTTTTTTTTTTTTTTCAAAGGCTTTTTTCTTTATTTTATTTAATTGAACTAATGTTTCTACAAATTTTAAATCGTCGTCGCAACTTGATGAAGAAGAAGTAACGGACTCTCTTTGACTATCCCTATCATCACTAACATCATCGCTAACAACATCGTTATCATTTTCACGTGATCAACTTTGATCATCTATCCATCATCCATCATCATCTCTTCAATTTTCATCACTTTTTTTCGTCTTTTTTTTCCTCTTCTTTTTTTAATTCATCTTTTTTTTCTTCATTCATTTTTTTTTATGCGTAAACTGCAAACGGTGGATATACAAGAATCTGTTCAACGATGTAGGGGTATTTTGTTTCAATAACTGTCTTTTTTTATTTCTTGGTTTGTTTATTCTTTCTCTTTTCGTTGCTAATGGGTTTGTGTGTGTTTTTTTTGTTCTATATTTTTTTTGTACATCCCCTTTGTTACAAATGTTGATAATTAACTGCTGGGTTATAATCTTGCCGGGGTATTTAATTCATACTCTAATTTCAGTATCGAAATTCGACCAACAAATATTATACGCGCCTACAACTGTCTGTTGAGAAAAATGAAACGTCCACATTAACATTTCCCGACGGTCTTATGGGTAAATACTGAAAGATGAGAGTCACTATTTATCTGTTAAATCAAATGCTTAGTATACAATACCCGTTTTTAAAGTCATTATTAAAAAAAAAAAGTTCATGGGCATATTTCTGAATAGTTACGGCATTGAATACCGCGCGTTAATTTTGAGTAAGGCTTCAGCTTCATTTTCATATTCTCCAGACAACAGCATTATTTACCGAAACTTCAACATTATCATGATTATGGCCAGTTAAACTCTACAAATATTATGGAGTATATAGATCCGTTCCAATTTGACCTAATGGTGGAAATACAATATTATAAACGATTCTGTAGAGAACGCTACCATTAAACACTTCAGCAATCTACTTGATGTGAATTTCGTCACTGCAGCTAATGATTCAGTAATACAACGATATTTGGGTGGTGATATATATGTTTCTTTATTATTGGTCACCATCCCTATATTAAGTGACATTTGATAATTGTTTTTTGGGTTTAAATACAGGAATTTTTTATTTTAAAATAGGTCTAGGGTTTAATCTATAGTATCAGCAATCGTACATATTCGCCATGATTGGCCCCCATCATTAACAATTGTATTTAGTGCTCGCTGTTAAACGTTAATTCAACTGTTTTATTACGCTGTAGGATCTATATATTTCAAGCACCACCTTCGCTAAATATACTGTAACAATCAATCTCATCTATCAAAATACTGTGAGTGATTTTGAAATGCAAGTGTTTTTTGTCTTCCTGCTGAATTTACGCGACAGCAGTTCCATTATGAACACCCGCGATACTGCTCTCATATGTTCGGCTCTGTATCTAAATATGCTAAATTAATCTCTTTAGAATCTTTATATCCCTGACGGTGTTTGACGCATTATAAATTTCTATCCATGATGCAAAATGTCGCAAAATTATCTGAGGGTGTAATTAAATTTTCATTTATTTTTAATTCTTTTGTTTTTCCACATTGTACGATGGGGGGTAATGAAATCATCGAAAAACCCGATGCTGCGGGTCATATAACACCTGCAGCATTTCTAATTGATACTCTAGCGAGTTACTATGTTATGTTTAGCATCAATTGTTTTCATTAATCCCAACGGCGTTCTCGCCATGTCTTGTAAACGTGTATAACTGTCGATTGCATATCGACATGTGGGCGTCGCATTAATTTCAGTTTCACGACATTCAGTAAACGTTATCATTATAGGTGGTGATGAAGTAAAAAATTGTAAAGGTTCACTAAATAATATGTCATTTTTTTTCCCACACTCTTCATTTTTGTTACTCTAAAAATTCCATATTTTTTTTTTTAAACGTTAATTTTTAGAATATTTGAAAGTGTTCCCAACAGTTGTGGAAGAAACCTGCCTGTGCCAATGCTCCTCCAAAACCTCCTTTTTGTATTTTTCTTCTACGTTTTTCTTATACCCCTTTTGTTTTTTCGCTTTTTTTTTATAGATCTTTTACGCGTCATTTATTTTATTTTTAAAAAACAACATAAGCCACAAACATAAAAAATAATATTCAACACATTCATGATTTTTTTATATAACATTGTTTTTTATTTATACTTTTTTTTTACAGTTTATCTATTTTGTAAACAAAAAGTATTACATTTGGATCAATTTTTTTTCTCTTATTTTTATTATCACTTGTATAATAAGTATATTAATTTAAATTTGGGGATTAAATCCCACACCATCATTTATTAAAATTTCTTTTCTTAGTTGGATTTTCTTTATTTTTTCTTTTCACAACAAAATATGATGAGGAATATTTTTTTCCACGATTTCTACCATTTAACAATTCAGTGTCAATCTTCCTACGAGATAGTTCATTTATTTATTTCAGTCATTGTTTTGTTCTTTCAATATAAATATTTTTAGATCTTAATTTCTTCACCTTTTAACGGCACGTTATTCTCAATAGTTAATAAAGAACAGTAGTGATTGTTTAGCCTCTTTTATCACTAATAAATAAAAAAATAGGGGAATTTCTTTTTCTCTCATCATGTTAATGATGTTTATACAGGATTTTTTTTCGTCAATATAAAATAACTTCTTTTATAGTACTATATAAAACCGTTGTGTTGCATTAGAAATAATTGTAGATTGAAATGAAAATGAAATCGTTCCATTATCTTATTTTTTTTGATTGTGTTATAGCACTGAAATTCCACGATTTACTAAAATTTAAAGAGATAAAGGATAAAATATTTGATATTTTTTAATTTTCATTTCCCACATTTTTTTCTTCAAGGGACTATAATCCAAAAGTTTATGTTGATATGTATTAAACAATCAATTCTAAGCGGTCCTGAATCAAAAGAAACTAATTTTCCTGTAGTATCTTTTAACTTTACATATGAATCTCTCTTATAATGTCTTTTTTAAATTTTCTCAATGTTTTTTGGGGACTATAACATACAACTTTAATTGTCCATTGCCACCCCACCACCTTGTCGATTCCATTGAATGGGTACTGTTGTTAACAAATTCGAAACAAGCTATCACCAACTAACCCCAGTTTCTATTTAATCACAATATATAAACATTTTATTAACTCCGTCGGTTTACATCGGGTAAGTAAATCAAAATGTTTAGAAAAAAGGGTTCGCGTCTGTAGGGTTATCTTTTTTTATTTCAAACAAGCGAGGTACGATTTCAAGATCTTTTTCATTATTTAAACCTAACATAAAAGCTTTTTTTGTTTGAAAATAATATATTAATCTTTTGATTAGAAGAAGAAGCATATTGAATACCCTTTTTTTCTACCGTAGTCTTATTAGATAATCGAAATTCATTTTACCATGTCCCCATCGGCTCTGCTTTACTCGCATTTTCATATACCCGAATACTCAATCTCAAACATTAACATGAATAATTACTTTCCCACTTTGACCCGATGGTAAAAAAAATTTAAAATCCTTCTACGATATTATTTAAAAATATAATTAATGAAGATAAATCATTAATATTCCGTCGGAGTATAATACTCTTATCCGATCCCCCCAGGTAAAAACGAACTCACTGTTTGCGTAATTATACCGAATTATTTATTTTCTTCAGGCTATAAAATTCTTATAGGTTATGATAAATGAAAAAAAACATTCGTCAAAACCTAGAATATTTTTAGTTGTTTGAGCGATAACAAACTTGTAAAAAACTTCTAAAGAACATTCATTGTTCAAAGCATCAATAGGTTGTGCAATTTTCATTTCAAAATCATTAATCAAATTCTTTTGAAGTCCTCTTGATTTTGAATTACTACGCAATGTGTTAAATTCTTTTTGTTTTTAAAACTTGTTATTCAGCACGATTAAAAAATTCCTTTAATTTCTTCACGTTTGTTCGTCTTCTAATTGATATGTAACGCGGATCGGTGATAAATACTTTTTTAATAAAAAATATCTCATTAAGTCCATCGTCGGAAGACTGCCTTTTTTCATTACGTACGCAATTGCGTACGGCGAGTACCTTCTATAGTATCAGATCTTGAGTGCGCCTGGAAGTAGGATATTTCTAGATGATCACGTACTTTTTTATTTTTCATACTTTACGTATTTTTCCTTTTTTTTCTTCGCGATAAATTTCAAAAGGTGTGCTGCACCAGCTAATGCTTTGATGTGAGGATTTATTATTATAACGATTAACAATAAGGGGTAAATAACTGAATATAGTCAAATTCTCCAGTCATTGTTAAAACACGTTGAACCATTGTGTTTTTAAAGTTCCAATTACACGTTCCCACATGGGATGCTTTAATTTCTTCTATTATACGTATTGAATACTTCAAAATTATACTTTTTTACTTAATTTCGTACGTATATCTTGAAATTCTGTTCCTTCATCACTTATCAATTTTAAGAGGGGCTTATCGCCTTCTTCAATAAGAATACCTTTCAAATTTATTTTTAACATGTATTAGGACGTTTTCCTTTTTATTAATTTTACCCAACAAAATCTTGAAAAAAATTCAATACACAGCAGCCAATAACGCGATATTGATTATTATATCGGGCTAAATCTTTAAATTTGCTAGCTAAATCGATTTCCCATTGTTCTTTTTATTTTTATTAACACGCTTTATTTCAAACGTCTATATTTTTTCTTACTACTACTATGTAATCTATACATTAGAATAATCCTCATAGGTTAATGTTTCTCCTTTTATATAATCTTGTGAAGTTTTTTCTAATAAAGTCAGCAGACTAATTTAGTTTTTTTCTTTTTACTCATTTCTATAATAAAGAAATAAAATTAATATAATATTCTTCAAGTTCCACAACGAGTTCTTTGTCGGCGTAATATACCCATATAATCAAGACTTCTATATTTTAAAATGCTAACTCTTTATTTATAGTACTGCCGTACAAACAATAATGTATCTTGTATATTTTTACAATATCTAAAACGATAATAAAACATTTCTGAAATTATTGTTGGACTTAATCGGTGACAAACCTCATCATCTAGTCACTTTTAACTTTTATTTTCTTAATTCTTTTCGTTGTCGTGTGTCATCGTCAAAATTGAGTGTGGTTTTCTTTTTCTTCAACTACTCGTTTTTTGGGACTGGGGTTGGCGTGGGATTTTATGACCTGTTGAATGATCTATACTTTCTTTAGCGGCAATAGAATATATTCATCCAAGGAATCTTTCCTTTTTTATATGGAAACTACCCCTAATCAATCAGACCATACGATTTCACTTGTACGTTGCGTTGTTGTTGTTGTTGTTGCTGGATTGTTCGGATGTTGGATCATCGTCAAATTCCATTGCATCGGCTAATTCGTTATCTTGATGTTGATGACAAATTTCCAAACCACCCCACGAATCTGTACGAACACCAAAACGGCACCGTTTGCTTTTTTCCAATTTTCAAATCTTACCACTTCAAAAAATATCTGCACCAATTTCTCTTTGAATGCTAATCTTATTCAAGAAACATTCAACAATGAAGGAATATGATCATTTTGTCTACTTCAACAGCGCTATTGTTTATGTACTGCGCGTACTTGTCACATCTGTTTATTTGTAGGATATACTTTTGCGGGGGAGTATAGCATTACCGTTTGATGTGTTTTCTTGGTGCAATTATTTTTTAGCAGACAAATCTGTATACGATTGCATTTTATATAAATGCATCATATTGTTGTCCTGCATAAAGTTCCCACTCATATCTGAATCTGTTCCAAGGGTTAATGATGATATCTACGGTCAGGGGACAGTGTTTATTTTGTATACCCTCCTCACAATTAAAAAAAAATTTCCATCAAAAAAAATTGTATTACACTAATTATACATGTATAATTGATTACAACATTTGATTTCGAATAAAACTATTGTGTTTTCTTTGCATAACTCCTAAAATTTTACATAACTTTTTATGTTGTTTTTAGTGTTTTTTTATTTACAATTCTATTTTATATTTTCTAGAAATGCAACAAGTGCTTTCCATATTCGACCATTTCCATCAGGAAAAAGGGATGAAATGGTTTCAAAAATAAAATAAATCAAAACTGATATATTTTTTCTTTGATAGTTTATTTACGTAAAATTCATCCTAATTGTTCCATATATTGATGATATATATAAAGGATCAATCCCCTCATGACATCCTAACTAAATCTTTTTTTTTTGACTGTAATGATCCCAGCATTCCGTTAAATGAGCCATAGATATTTCATGGAAATAGTTTTACAACATTCACTTAGTTTCCATTTTTTATTTTTTTCCATATATAAAATTTTCGAAGGGCAAAAACAAAATCTCCCACATCTCATCCAAAATTTCTTTTCAATTTTCTTCGTCTTCTTCCATTCGTATAAGCATCATACGCACACACTTTAAATTTTATACAGTCTTTTATATTTTCCATTTTCTACATACACGTTTGTTCACTAATACTTTTATAAAAAAGATCCCAATTAACATTCGATTCAGTCAGTTCGTTTTCATATATAGGGTTTCTTGAAATTAAATTTATAATTCAATGTTTGTTTGTATATAATTTCTGTATCATAGTAAATATAATCTTTTACTTAATCTTCAACCATTATTACATGTGCAAATACTTTCTCATTTATACTTAAATTCTCCTCGTATGTCCCCCCATAATTTTTTTTTAGTGTAACATCGGACAGGATGTAATA